>OX438530.1:32359679-32959679 GCA_949316355.1 Bruchidius siliquastri
GAACACATGGCACCCCGCGGCATCTGGGATCATGAGTCGGGCCGCAAAAAAATCCATTTGCATATGGGAAGGCTGAGGAGATTACAGTTTTTTTCGATCCTTTGTTCTACACTTCTAGCGAAACGACTAGACGTTACTCAGAATTGAAGAGAAGTAGAGCGGGTTTTCTGTTTAGACAGATAGATGTCTGGTTTGGAACAAAGAAACCACATCATGGTCTGCCAACCGCGGAGAGCAGATGGAGTGATCCCCAATATTCTCTCCTTCATCTTCCATTAGACTCGTAGGATTCTCTGCCACGCCTGAAAATTATATTCACTGGAAAACTAGATAAATTCGAATTAATAAATATCCTCTCGCAAATCAGAAGGCCTGTTGCGCTCCAAAAGCGTTGTGAGAGGATAAATTGACATTGACTTCAAAACGCTGTAAATTGTAACCATCGGGGAACAAACTCCCCGACAAAACATTGCAAAGCGCTGAAGTTCTCCAAAAGGATGACTTTTGAAGAAGGCTCATTCGAGGCGTTGGTAGCTCGACCTGGTGAGAATGCACCTTTCGTATGCCAGACAGCAGTTTGAAGATTTGTCATGGTAGAATCTATAGGATAGGCGCCTCTCTACTACAGTGATCCAGACTGCGGAGATCTTCTGTTAGTTCATCAGATAAACTGCTATTTAGTGGATTGATTCCAGAAGCTGCATGGGGTGAAAATACCCAAATATACAAATTTTTGAAGATAGACCATCAATATACCATCACATCTAATTTTATCTCCCATACCTCTAAAACTAAGCATCCCATTGACTTGTAACTTTAGCAGAATGTTTTAGAAGGATTTAGTTATACGATCGTGTAATTTTTTTTTTTGATTAGATCATAATTAATACTTAACAGTTCAGAAACCATACTTTTTTAAATCAAATTATATGGCTTTTTTCAAAACTTCGTTATATTGACTGTTTTCAATATTTTTCAAAAATCTTAGTTGACCTTTTAGGAAATGTTTTATATCTCAATGGTCATTTTGAATGCCCATATTTCAGGCACTCAGCTATAGAAGTGGAGCTCCATATACTTTTTTTCACGAACTTACCAGATGGCGCATAGATCGTTTAATTTTGAATACTTTTTATGAATTTTTTACATATAGCTATTTTTATGGTTCATACTTCTGCAAATTTTCAAAACAATGGCTTCAGTAATTCTTATTAACTCTTATTCAAAACGTTTCCCAAAAAGTACCAAAATTTTTGATAATCCCTTGAAACGCCTAAGCCGTTGAGAACCAGGCATCAAAAAGTCCGTTCGGGGCATTGCGTGACCCCTTTGCGTCCAGCTCGGAAGCATAGACCGGATTCGTGATCAAATGATAGCTTTCCCAGTCTATTTGGGTGATAAGTGATTGGGAAGCACCCTGTAGACGCGTCACTTTACAAATGCGATCGCGGACTTAACAAATCTGTAACGTAGCTGACATCGCGTGACGCTGACTACGTACAAAATCGGCCGTAATGTGTAATTAGGCATTATGTATGGAAGAAAGGAGACAATCCTGTCATATTAGTATATCTTAATGAAGCAGATAATGGCAGGTTAACACACGCACCTTCAGAACGCTCCGTCGTTGAATGCAGTTCCTGTCAGCTTAGGTTGTTACAGAGCTGACGCATCTACGATTTACAGGACGCTTTCAAGTACTAGTAGCAGTAGTAGTAGTCGGGAAGCGAAGCCTGGCACATAGACCACCTTTGTCCCTTTTTGTCCCCGAGATCCAACATTAAAGCTAACATGGTGACTTTTTTGTGTCGAACTCACCAGACCTTCCTAAAAGCTCATGATATCAGATCATTCCGCTGACTCAACTTCTTTCCTCTCAAATTCCATTGTGCCGAACACCTCACCTCACCTTGATATACGGCACACTTTTCTAGGAAGTGGATCGAGGTCTTGTCCTCCTCCTAGCACTTCTGGTAGATATGGTCTTTTTGCACTCCTATGAGTGACAAGTGTCTGTTCAATCTCCAATGTGGCTCGTGAGGATCCTTACCAACAGGTGGAGTGGCTCCATGTTCCTGTTCAGCAGTAACTGCTCTCTCCAGCCATGCTTCCGCCCGTTCTTTTGCCAATCATCTAGGCCATTACCAAACCAATATGAAACTGTGGCCAATGCATGAATCCCTTGCACTCACTCTTAGCAGGAGGTTTGCTTTCACATTACCTGGTACTCTGCTAATACTAGGGACCCAAATAAGTATCACGTTCTTGGATTGGGCTCATTCCTGAACCAGGGGTCATCTTATCATCGTATTCTAACCCCTCTGAGCTGCTTGACTCATTCTGATCATGAGTATTCTCAATTATCAAAGAGGACGCTCTAATGAAATATTACGTTAAGTGCTGTGCTGAACAGCTCCGGTATAATATACATGCTGCCGGCGAAATATAAAACAAACTACATTTGGCCAGTCAAACGCTGGAGTAACCTTACTCCCACCGTATAGCATTATTTTGTCTGGGTCACCTTTATAGGATTAATAAGCACACCTGATAAAAGTCAGCAAGTAAGAGAATCTATAATTTTTTTCACCTCGTCTCGCGTGGCCTCGTTTGTCTCAAGTTATTTTTTTACAATTTTTTATTTATCAGATATTCAAAAAATCAGTAGGGGTGTTTGAAGATTGCACGAACTAGCTGGAATTTCATGTAATTAGTATTTACACAATCATGAAAATAAACTTTCAATTTATAAAGTGTGGCTCAGAAAATACGGCGACACAAATATGTATTCCTTTAAATGTAACATTACATTACATTTTTGAATTCAATGTTCAATTTCAGAAATATATTCGATAGGTTAAACTAGACATGAAAATTTATGATATACTTCGGACGAGAAAGCTATATGGACGCAACTCAGCTATATAGGTAGAACAGTTTGAAAAAAATACATATGGCAATGAGGAATAGAATATCTTAAAGCATGGAATAGCTTAAGTAATAAAATATTTTATCTCATAAAATATCTTAATGACATTTTGATGGCGATGGTTAAGGTTTTCTAGGGGATTTCCCTAATACTAGTGCAAATGCAGTCAGCAAATAAATAAAAATCTTTAGTGTATAGATTGGCAAGACTACATGTAGAACAACATTTCTTCTATTCGAACGAGCTACTTATGCCTGGCAGCATTGGCTACCGTGAATTAAAGCTTTGGTGGAAGTGCTAGTTAGTGCCTCATTCAAACAGCTCAACAGAAATAGGTCAATCAAGTCAAACTGCCAAACAAACATTTGGGCTCGAAATAAATCTTAATAACGGGCCCAAAAAAACCTGGAGATCGAAAATCAAGCTTCTCTGAATATGTGTAGAGTACAAAAAAAGGAGAAATATAAATGTTATTTGAAATGTTAAGGAAACTTTGACCTTTCAAATGTTGTCGTTCGAACTTTGTCTATATAATTTTGATTGTTACGACGTCTCCACTGATTTACTAGTAGTGGTAGTAGTAGTAACGGGGAGGCAAAGCCTGGCAAGTAGGCCAACCTTAGCCCTTTTTGCCGAACCCGAAGACCAGCACTAAAACTATGGCAGACCTGGTAACTCCCCAGTGTCGAACCTTCCAGACCTTTTGATAAAGGTCATGATGTCAGACCATTCCGCTAAGTAGCACTCTTCCCTGTCAAACTGTGCTGTGCCGAACACCTCAGCCCTAAGGCCGCTGTATACGGCACACTCGCCCAGGAAGTGGAACGAGGTCTCGTCCTCCTCCCAGCACTTCTGACAAATTGGGTCTTTGACCACTCCTATGAGTGTCATGTGCCTGTTCAATCTGCAGTGACCTGTGAGGAACCCCACCAACAAGTGGAATGATTTACTATCTTCAATCGTCTCCAGTTGAGCTAAAAATAAACTTAAGTGGGTTTCAATTGAACAACGATTTCACATCATGATTTTTGCATCTTTCCAAAGAAGTTTACCCAAACTATTTTTTCTTTGTACGCGTTTCACCATATACTTGTCTAGTGTTGTTATAATATTTTCATTAGAATATTATATTGGTAATCATTTAGGAAAAACATATTTGAGTCAGACGGTTTTTTGATTTGGTAGCTCATTGGCTTATATGAGAAGCCGCTCTGAGTTTGATACGTTGGAAAATGATGAAAAATGAAAACTGAATATTCTATAGTGATTTTTAATTACAGTAAACAAATAGTCTGGACCACCACAAAACATCATTCTCCCATGATTTGACTGCGATAAATCTGAATGAGCAATAAATCAATGGCAATGTTTTTCACATTATCCTGTGGAATTCCGGTTACGGTCAGCGGTCTCACAGCCTGCTTTGACGTAATCAACAATCTAATTGTTCGGTAATGCAGTGTTATTAACACGAATTTTATGTGTCTTTAATTCTCTGTTTGAAAGATTACACCCATACAACCTTAGTCATCGTAGTCGATATATGTGAACTTTTTCGAATGGCTTTTGAATTGCTTTTCACATTTTTGTATTGGATATGTGTCATAGAGAAGTTCGGTAAAGTAAAGGTGGCATATTACATAGGAATGCAGAATTAAATACTCATTTGCTGTATGAGAAGAGGTGGACTGATTCATGCATACATAGATAACCATTGATGTGTTCTGACATATATGGGTTCAAACAAATATCTAACATCTATATCTCTCTGTCTGTAGTGTATATGCAATTAAAGTAATTACAAGATTTGAAATATGACATCCTCTTTTCATTACTAATTGAGAAATCATGAAAATAGCTTGTAGAGAGATCACTTGCGTTTAGTATATTCGTTTCCAAAATAGACTAAATGTAAACCCTTGCATGCGATCCATTGTCAAGTGGACCTCACAGGCGACTCCAAATTCAACAATTCAGTCAGCGTTGTCCAGCTACTGCTCGCCAATCAGTGCTCACGATAATCCGAATTTGTTTTGTTCTAATCCATCTTGGATGTGATTATAGCATATTTGCTTCTTTCGTCGCCTACTATGAAGGTCATTATCATTGCGCTTAAATGATCTTCCAGAGCTTTCTGCCTCACGGTCCACTAAGATTCCATTGAACAAATGTACGGTTTCTATACCAGAATGTATTAATGATCTTCGTAAACTAAAAGTTCCTCGGGCTGCTCGTTCATCACTTTCTTATCACTCTTCAAGTCTGTTTTATATTACTCTACCTTGGATCTGAATATAGCATAGTTGCATACTTTGTCGCCAACTATGAAGGTTATTATAATATAATTATAATCTTTCTGTATCACTGATCAATGTTTCTATTCGGTATTGGGGTATTTAGCATATTCGTATACAAAATTCTCATCTGCTCCTCACCTCTCACGGACTCATCATGCTCCGAGTTTGTTTTGATTCAGTCTATCTTGGATTTGAATATAGCATAGTTGCTTGTTTTGTCGCCAACTATAAAATTCATTATCCACTCGCTACTCGCCTATCAAGCTCCAAGTTGGTTTTGTTTCAGTCTACCTTGGAAGTGAATATAGCATAGTTGCTTGCTTTGTCATCAGCTATGAAGGTCATTATCATCATGCCTACATAAATGTTCTAATGCTTTATATCTCAGTAATCAAAGTTTCTGTTAGGTGAATATACGGTTTCTATAACAGAATTCGTATTTTAGCATATTTGTTCATAAAAATTCCCATCTGTTCCTCGCCTACCACAGACTCTTCATGCTCTGAGTTTGTTCTGTCTTAGTCTATCTTGGATATGAATATAGCATAGTTGGTTGTTTTGTCGCCAGCTATGAAAGTAATTTTCTTTGCACTTTATTGATGCCCCAAAGCTTTCTTCTCGCTTATCCATAAGTTCTGATTGTGTAAGTATGCGGCGTCTCTATCTGAATGTATTTGTCATCTTCGTAAATGAAAAGTTGTTAGCACTTGATATTCGCCTAATGTAATAATCGTCATGAATGAGTCAACAAAATGTGCAGCTCAGTAACGGTGCTATAAAATTTATGCAAATAGTCCAATGAACTAGCGACTAGTTAGTGTTAAATATGGTCAGCAATTTGAGCCAGACGCGATTCACCGGTCTTTTACGTAAATTTCTGGGTAAACTAATTTTGTTCTGGTGATCGAGTCATAACTAATCAACTTCATCTTGATTGGAACTGTGAAACTCTTATCATTCATCGCATGTTACTCATTCTTTAATTTTCCTACTTGAGGTATTTCAGTTTCGGAGACGACTATATAAAATTATAAACCCTTTGTGTATTTGCCTTCACCATTTTTCTAACAAAATAGGAGAATCTGTTATTTAGGCATTGGAATCAACTAGACTGACTTTCAAAAAATGCTCACTGCCCTCTAGAAGTGAAGATAATTCAGGAAACGTAGATGAACAGTGTTGCACTTCACACTCAAAAAGATTTGACGACACGTCACACATCTCCGGTTCGCCTGAGCAACGATCCTTCAATTGAACTACACTGCCATATGACTCGATGTCTTATCGTCCATGTAAAGGAAAACTCCTACGAAACCATTCTTCATTCGCCATTCTAACCGTTGATAGAGACGCCGCGTTAGCTGCAATAACAAGGAATTACTGACGTGTCTTTGACTGT
This sequence comes from Bruchidius siliquastri, assembly GCA_949316355.1. Classification (NCBI taxonomy): domain Eukaryota; kingdom Metazoa; phylum Arthropoda; class Insecta; order Coleoptera; family Chrysomelidae; genus Bruchidius; species Bruchidius siliquastri. Next base: position 32,366,305 of record OX438530.1, read on the forward strand.
GCCCAAAAATGATCGGAGGGCCTAGAAGCATATCAAACGAAATGACATTCATTACGTATTGTCAAAAATAGCAACAGACTGACAAACCGATGCACACACAATAAATCCTAAGCAAATATCGCCAATTATTTGAAATGCCAAATCTACCCATAACATATTTTCTTTAAAATGTTAGTTCAAGTTGAGCCTTTGACATGAGTAAAACGATTCTGGTGGTGATTTTTTCTGTTTTTTTTCGTGATAGCTACTGCACTGAACCATAGATTTGCATCAAAACGAATTTTATATGCAAGAACATCTGAGTAAATCTATATTTTAATATCCAAAGAGAAAGTAGACTATTTTTGCGTGTCACTACGAAATGTGGCAACAGCGTATCCCATCTTTAGGTCCTGCGGAGAGCGGTGATACCGAATTCTGACAATTGATAATGGAATAATATCTGGGGCACTTTTTATTCTGCACACTTCTTTTTCTGAGACCGACCGTTGAACTGCACCGTCTCCGAAATTGTATAAAAATAACAGCAACTCTCAAAGCAAGATTGACGCTATATTTGTCTGAACGCTAAGAGTATAGTAGTGAGTGAGACGGCAAGAAAGATAGAGAGAGATAGCAAATGCATTATTGTCACTCTTTGCGGCATTTTGTATAGTATAGAAACAAAACTATTTTCCCAGTTATAAACTGATTTAATAAAAAATTGATACTGTTAATTATGCACTAAATCGTATATTACTCAGAATATAACTGATCTTACTGAAATTTAGTGTACATTATCGGAGTAACCGAGCAACCATTTCCAAGAATTTTCTACCCTCTATGTCCAAGGGTTTTTTATTGAAAAAAGTGCTTTTAAGACTTTCAAAATTATTATAGAAGTTACATTACTAAAAAAATACACCTAACGACCACAATCAGTACTCACTCTTTAGAGAATTTTAAAATCAAATAACTTTCTAAATACAATACTATAATACCGAATATTATAATAAAAACGGAGATATCAAGGAAGTAGTGGATCATCAATTTGTAAGTAAAGTTAGGTCGTTCAACTACACCCCAAAACGAAGCGATTCCAATAATAATCCTGTGTATGGACAAAAAATTCACTTCTTAAGGTTATTTCATGTAGCCTTCTAGGCTCTATGGTCCAATAATAAACTTGAGGTGAACCATGACCCAACGGTATATACAGTAGTATTTTTCGCTGTTAGCTTTTCTTCATACCTATTTCGCTTACGCGTTTGAAAATAAGGATTTCAAAATGTCTGAATAAGATAAAATTAATATAAGCATACTTTTTCTCCACTGTGCGTGGGCGATAAAAAATAAAGTTCCGCTATATTTGGCAAATATCACTTCCGAAATTCTCAGAAAAGTGTGGCGCCTAGTCGCGTTCTCATACCACCAATTGATCCCCAAGCGCATTACGCATAGTTTGTTTACATGATTATACAGTGCCGACGCTTATAGTCTAGGCCATCGATCACCAATTAGTTTCATCCGGGTTCCGTTCCAATAACATGTCCGTTTCTACCTCGTCATCTACCCTTCCACCCCCCTGCGCACTATCTCATTTGTATTTATTTTGTTTCGACTCGAATATTCAACATGTATATATGTAAAAATCAGAATTTCAAGGAATTTCAATGAAGAATCAAAAAATATTCTATTAATACAATAAGATTAAGTTTATGTTACATACTGACTTCTCATTGATGTCCGCGTAAAATATGTTTGGCCCCTGGTCTAGACAATGGGTCACGGAAGCTTGGTGATGTTGCTCGTTCCGTGGAATATAGCTTGGTCTTTCTTAAATATACTAATTGGAATAAGGAAGACAACTAGAAATTTGTTGTGCGGATGGGTCTCGAACCCGTGTCTCTAACATTCCGTGGTGACATCGCTTCTGAAGAGAATCCAGAAGCAATACGTCCAGTGGATGCGCCTGACCTTCCAAAGAACCTCAACACTCGTAGCGCTGATGAATTGTGAGAGGCTTTCTACATTTGCATACGGCTATCTATGAAAGAAGCCTCCCTACACTGTACGACTGGCTGATGGATATGACTCCTAAGCCCTCTATTTTCCATAATATGTTGCGCACGGCAGAATAGCATAGGACTCCGCCTGGAAGACAGTAGTATATCCCCAAGGGGAAGTGACAGTCTTGTACTGTGCCCGAATAACCCAGCACCAGAACACTCTTCGATTTGTGAGTTATCTGTATACCAGAATTTCCCTCCAGCCTCGCTGGTCTGCTCCCACTCCCCTTTTGTTAGATATGCCACCACAGATTTGCGTATAAAGCAGTATTTAGAAGTCATTAAATCACTCCTCGCAGTTAGGACAGAATCCTCTCATTGCACTTCTGTCAAAATGACAGTATGTCCTTCACCCGGATTCATAAAGCTCCAATTGTCCTAATTCCATACGACGTAATATCGCTTTACGTCGGTCTCATGGCCTATCGTTCGCCGACACTGCTGAAATTCCTGCTGCTCTGCTCCATATACGACAACGTAAACACTTCCAATGCAGAAAGCTCTAAAGAATAAGACTTGCTATCCGGACTAACACCGTGACGACACGACGCCTCGTTCCACTGTGGCGGCGTCTCCGGAATCCCGACCCGGAGGAAGCAAGCAGGAACGGTCCGTTGACGAATCGAAAAATACGTAATCGCGTTACGTGTTTATCATCCTAAATAGTGGGGACTATAAAGTCCGTCTCACATGGCCGACACTTTTCACACAGCTCTGAGTGTTACGCGTGAATCACACGTCAAGTGACGACGCCTCAGCATCACGCCGCAAAATCTCAGTGAGTCTAATCGTCGCTCGGTCAACATCAATGGAAGTGTGCTCCTCTCTGATCAAAGGTAATTCTTTTGGTGATCGTAGTGGTTACAGTGCATGTGCGGTTACCGTGCAGTGACAGCTTAGTCTGTAGTAATGCTGGTGATCCTCCAGTAAGAGTATGTATTTAGGGTGTAATTAATGTAACTTTTCACAACACTTAAATGTTCCAAAAAGGGCTGAGTGACGATCCCATAGCAGAACTTTGTTCGTAAAAGTTTTCTTGTAATATTGGAAGTAGGTTGGTTTTAGGCAAAATGTTGATCATACGACGTACATCGTTCTTCTGGCAGATCGAAAACAACTCAGTTTGGTGCTTTATAAATCTGCATTTTTAAAGGTTTTTTGCACTAAGAAAGAAGAAATATTCTACAAATAACAAATTATTAGCGGAAGTTGAAAACAGGATCTTAGATTGTATTTTCATGTAGTTGTTACTTGTTGAATGATGTGTGGTTAACTGGCAAGGGATCCTCAACAACTTTCAGTATTCTGTCTACTGGATGATTCGTAAATAAGCTATAAACGTCAAAACGCAACACTCATCGGATGGCGATGATCATGTGTATTATTGCTTTTATAATATTTTAAACCGAGCTATGATTTGAAAAATAAACTAAATCCCTGGATGCAGTCAAAATTGTTAATATTCTCAATATAATTTACCGAGATAGCCAAAAAATTAGTAAAGATTTTGTAGTGGATCATACTATTTTTAATTATTATGCAATTCTTATGATTACTACAAGTTTAGTTAGTTATACGATTGTATTGTACTATTTTGGCAATAAGTTTCTTATTCAAAAGAGTAAGAAAAGTAATCGACGATGATTTTAAATGAAGTGAAATGCATCGGAGATAAGATCTTATTCACTTAAAGTAAGGTAAATGCTAAAATTTTAGTGGATAAATAATTTAACCTCTCAAAGAAAAATGCTTTGAAATGTCGTACACTTCTAAAGAAAATAAACGGTTTAATTTTATGTATGAATGTATGAATGTATGAATGTATGAATGTATGAATGTATGAATGTATGAATGTATGAATGTATGAATGTATGAATGTATGAATGTATGAATGTATGAATGTATGAATGTATGAATGTATGAATGTATGAATGTATGAATGTATGAATGTATGAATGTATGAATGTATGAATGTATGAATGTATGAATGTATGAATGTATGAATGTATGAATGTATGAATGTATGAATGTATGAATGTATGAATGTATGAATGTATGAATGTATGAATGTATGAATGTATGAATGTATGAATGTATGAATGTATGAATGTATGAATGTATGAATGTATGAATGTATGAATGTATGAATGTATGAATGTATGAATGTATGAATGTATGAATGTATGAATGTATGAATGTATGAATGTATGAATGCATGAATGTATGAATGTATGACTGTATGAATGTATGAATGTATAACTGTATGAATGTATAACTGTATGAATGTATGAATGTATGTTTGAATGTATGAATGCCTGAATATATGAATCTATGAATGCATGAATGTATGATTATATGATTGTATCAGCCAATGGATGAATGAAGGAATGAATTCGTGAAAAATGAAGGAAAGAGATAGATATAGAGATAGGCATAGATGATGGAACGTCTTTTATCAATGCCAAAAAATATAGAGTGCTAAGGATGACAGCTGAGAGACAGCCAACCAGAGCAACTAAAATGAGTGACCTGCCTTTCATGACATGTAAAAAAAATAAATAACAAATTCATATAAAATAAGTTTTTTCGCTGTTAAAATAATTGTTGCGAATACTATTGAAAATGTGTACCTTTTTATAGATCAAAGGTCTGTAATTATGTATTAATATCAAGACAAATAATCAGAGAATAAGGTTTCAAAGAAAAAAGTACTCTCTTACTGTAGACCATTCGATAGAAGCTACAACTAAAACCAGAAGTGAAATATCACCCAGTATACGGTAATTCACTAAAATATCTGTGAAGTCACATTCTTATCAGTGTTTCATGCACTGGCGTAAAGGTATGTAATAGTTCAAATACCTTGGCTCAATTAAGTGTCTACAAACATTATATATGACTCATTTTGTATTGTTGTTACAATTATTACAAATGATTGTGTTTCTCGCGTTATGGAAATAACATTCGGAAACCAAACAATGACACACTATCAATTTGATCTCATCGCTTGTATAAGAAAAGCTGATTATAAGTTTTATCGATAATGATTAGCATCTTAATCATCATACGTTCTAAATATTGCGACAGATTTACTAACATGCTTCAACCCGTACGGTTTTGTAATCAGTCATTGTGCAATTATACTTTTGATTGAGAATTATGGTAAACTCGGAATATAATATGAATTAAATATAATAATATATTCAATTATATCAATAGGTATTCCCAAAATCGGAATCAATTTCTAATTTACAAACTGACGAACATTAGTAGACAGAATTCGGTCTAACATGAATGGACACTCATTGCATGACTGATTGATTACTGAATTTTAAACCCATATCACTCATCAGTACGTGATATCGGCCTTGCATTAGAAATCTTGAATGCAATGCTTCTCCCTATTGTGTTCAATTCCATTCAATCCATGGTTTTGAAAGGGATCAGAATAGAATGAATATGAATATGAATTATTCTTTAGTTGATTGATTGAATTTATTTCAAGTATAGTCCTGTGAACATTACAAGTTCTCCTCAGAGCATAATGACGATATTTTATTCAGATAAAATTGTGTAATTTGAACTCAAGCTTAGAAAAATCAAACCCTTTTTTCTGCGGCTCTATAGAATAGGTGAGAAAATAAACATACTCATCTTAGTTTGTCAGTGACATTATCAAAATATTTATATCTGTACTAATTTGGTTATGTGAATAACCAGGCTTTAATCTGATAATCCACAGAGAGAAATCCACTTCGATTGAAGTGCCTACTATATTTCAAAACTGATACAATAGCACCTTATTAGCAAGATAAATAAAATTAAACTATTAATATATCTATAAACAATCTAGGGGTCAAGGATGTTGCCTCACCTCCCTGACTACACAAAATAGATGCAGCTACGCATTTAACTTTAAATAAGAAATAGTTCTAAAACACACTTAAATATTGAAAATGAATTAAATTATGTTAACAATATAATGAAAAAATGTCTAGCGCTTTTCCAAATAAGAAATAAATAAGACAATTATGGGTAAAAGACTCGTCAGTATAGGCTGGCGGTGTAGCTGTAGAGAACAATTAGGTGGTTTATACGTAACCCAGTCAAGAATCTGATAGCTAAGTGATCTTAACTTCGTAAAATATCAATGGGTAGCGCCAACGTGCGCGATGCCTGATTGTTGATTGTTGATGATAAAGAGTTGCCTTTCAGAATGAGTGCACAGTAAACAAAAAAGACCCATAAAAATCATTGAGTAGTCGACAAGCTTTTAAATAGAAGAATCTTCGCACTAAAATATGGGTCGAAAGACGACAGTGAAAAATAATTTAAAATAACAAAACTCTCAATTACAATATCATCAAGCATTACAAGAAACTATTCGCTGATTGATTTATTTATTTACGCTTCCCAGTGCATGAACACCTGAGTTGCATGTGACAGAAGTATACATAATATCAAACACCTGCGATTCCGTTTTCACGCAGACAATCAAGATGACTATTCCGAGCTGATTAAACGTCTTTGTATGCAGGAACAAAAGAAATTCTCAGCAACTGTACCACTTTTTCTAAAAAACAGCGAAAAACCGTTAGAGCATCGTCCTGATGAAACATCGCATCGGTTTGGTTCTGACCTATGACAAACTGATACATTGGACCACATCTGGAGAATGTTCAAAAATGCCGCGATACCGCCTACTCTTAAAATGTTATCTAAAATAACGGTAAAGAAAGGTGGTGAGGTACAATTCAAGGTAGATTAGTAATACCTATAAATAAAAGGTGTCACACTCGACTTTTAGTATATTGCATGTTTTTCCCATACTGCAACGTTTATATACTCCGAGAAAAAATTGAGATAGTATAATGTCTGATCTGCGTTATGTGAAATTTGTAATTTTTTGGGTTTCGAGTTGTGAAGGTGATCCATTCATGATGAATTTATTAAAAAGAATTATTGAGCTTTGATGAATTGTCAGTGGGGTATTTTTGGAGAAATGCTGTGCAACAACTATGGTTGATCCAAATGCATTTCTTCAAGAATTGTGCACATAAAAATAACTTCCGAAGCTAAGGATATCTGCTTTCCATTCAAGTATATTACATGAATGTATGCGCGTAAAGCTATGAGAATCTTAAAGTAAGAATACTGTTTTTGAACTTATAGTGTTACCTCAAAAAAATAATAATAATTCAAATTCTGAAAGGCTTAGAATTAAGAATACCAAAATCTTGAATTGAACATATAATAATGTTGGCACAAAACAAATAATATCCCAACAATGTTAACTCAAGCATTTCATAATCTTGATGCAAATGATTCAATGTTATTTTAAAATTTTCTGGAAGAAGAATCTAGGGGTATTAAATAATTCAAATGATGTGATTAAATGAAGAATGTGTCATTAATTCTAATTTCTTTCGACTTGAAATGCATTTAAATTAGTATTGAATATATCGAGACCTAACCGCAAAAAGAATATCCAAAAAAGTGTCCAACCAGCAGAAACGTTTTTAATTTTTCGATGTCATACAGTATTTTTCATAATTCAAGTTTGGAAGGAATTCTATAGATGAAGACATAATATAAATAATATGTTCCTTTACCTAGAAGAAATACGTCCACCATTGGTAATGAAGCCTATTCACAACTTACATACCACATACCTGGTACTTAATTAATAACACCACAACCCCAAATTTTCAATAATTTATCCATTCTGATGGGGATAAAACATATTGTTGATAGAGAGTCCCAAATTTCCAAGATTTATGTACCCTTGATTGAAGTAAGTGGGGTTCTGTTGGAAAATATAACTTTCCTACTAGTTTACCAGTTTGGAATATCGATAGTTAGCCTGTTTTTCGATAACTAAAATTCAAAACTATATACCATTAATAATTCGACAAAAAATTGGTAGCGGTCCAATTTTTCTATATTGTAAAATTTTATTTATTTTCATATTGAATTATTCCGACCTAATATTGTAAATGTCATTTCATAATCTCGATATGCAGAAAACAATCGACAAAATATCAACCCTCCCCCTGGAAAACACTCTCGCTACGTCCCTGGTGGTAGCAACTATCTAATAAAACGAATATGTCGGGCAGTGTATAAGCATTCAACAACGACTCGGGCTGATATCTTTATCAAGTTAGCTAAGCTTATACCATACACGTTCAATTCATTCATAAGTGCGTCGTCGTATGACGTACCGCATGCTTTACTGATTACTAATATCCATTTGTTCCACCACGGAATTCCTTGTTTTGTTATTTCACTTCTCCGAGATACAGTGAGGCGCATATGTAGGTCAGGATTGAATACCGAACGGGATATTGGATATGGAGGAGATAAGCTGGGAATGTTGGAGCATCATTTTGGGTTAGGTGGATTCATACTGTTTAAAGTTTAGTAGCTTTTCAAAATCGGTACAGTGGCGGCAGAGTTACCATCAAAAAAACCAAAAAGACGAAACGATCAATTTTTTTGTCAAAAAAGAGATAGATATTTGGGGAAGGAGGAGATTCCAAGGATGTTTGCTCTTGTTGAAAGACCATCATCCTCTATCAATCTTTGGTTCAGGTAATCTTCCGAAATAGATGCTTGTACACATTTTTGCCTTTGCAGATAAATTATATATTTTTTCAATTGCTGTGGAGTTATTATTAAAATAGTAGTAGATTTGAGAAATCGAGTTCTATATTACCGCTTAGGATAATGAGCTAGTGGACAAATAATGGACAATTTCACCAGATATCCCGGATTTCACCTATACACCCATTTTAGACTTGGCGTATGCCCATCTATCAAATCAGGACTTTCTTGTCAGAGGGAAGGAGACCTAGAACCTGAAGGATTCAAAATTAGGTGATCCAAAGTATATTTCAACAATTTGTTCAATTTCGTTTTCTGCATTTAGGCACCACCGAGCAGCAAAAATTACTTAGCTATTGGGCGTCTTCAATCAGCAAAATTTCCTGTTCGCCATGAAGACTTTTCTAGTCTTCTAGAATTGTATCTCACAACAAATCCCGCAATCTATACAGTGAATATACCTGCTCCACATCCCATCACAATACCACTTCAAACCTCTCTAGATCAATAACATACTGAAGCACGCAGTCTGGCAGTATAGTGGGATGATTCTCAGACACCATTAACAATACTTTTCATAGATTGATGTCAGCTTCAAGTCCAGATATTCGTCAACTAGTGGTCGAAATATGAAAGAAGTGTTAACCTCAGGTTTTCGCTGCCAGTTATATAAGCTTCAAAGAGAGTACTCCACCCACACCATCAGCATGGACTCAAAAATGTGGGACTGTCAGTTTTAAATATAAATCGAAACGCGTCACTGAAAGAAAAAGTGTCTTATTAATGAAACTGTGTGTTGAGTACACAATTATTTTATCTCGACGATGGAAGAGTTCCACCGAGTAAGAGTCAATCTACATAAATCGACTATCGTTTTCTATGTATTTGAGAAAATGTAATGAGCTTTGAAGAAATCGCTTTTATTTCTCTTTTCTTCTATTCCGTAATACTTCTTCATAATTCTCTGCAGCTCCTATCGACCCCTCATAACTTTCCTAATTCCTTTTGCTTGTACACCCAATCCACTCAACGCAATAACCCTCGGCGAAATCCGTACTGCTCCTCGCAGCATCCTCGAATCGAGCGTGCGAGGTACGACCTGCGAAAACAAAAGCGCATCGGGGCCGGCCGGCGCGGCCGCCTTGTCCGAAACAAAGTATCAAGCGCGGCTTGGGGGGCGGCCTGTCGATCGCAAGCTCCTCCAGCAGCTCTGAGCGTCCCGGCCGCGGCCGGACGGGGCCCGTCCACTCTGGTCACCACGCGGCGCTTAGTCTCGATCCGGCCACTAACAGGCTAACAACAACCACTCTCGCCAATATTCACACTCCAGTCCCAGTTCGGTTCGGTACCATCGCGGAACTCTAAATGTTGTGCGGAGAACATGTCATCGCCGACGGTACTGCATTTCGTGAACGTGACCAGTGGCTCTCACATCGGCACAGGCCTTTTGGTTAATCCCTTCGATTTGATCTGTAAGTTTTCTTGATAATTTATAGAAAATCTGGAACTACATAAAACAACTATACATTTTTGCGGAACTACATTACTGTTAGATCTCATAGACTTGCGTTGATTGACTACATCTCGGAATTGAGGGACTTACCGTCTGGAGTACTACAAGGGTCCTTTGCTCTTCACTATACATCAGACATAACTAAAGCATACTGATTCCACATGCTCTTCCATCATTCAGATAAAAAAATGTATGTTTGACACAAAGTTTCACAAATAAACTTGTCTTTTAGTCATGTGCATTAATGGTTTAATCTTCTAGGTATCTATGGGACATTCCATTTACTATTCAGTATATAAAGATCGTAATTTAATAAAACATTCTCAAGGAGACAGACTAAACCTTTAGAGACCCTAACATAAAATCCATTGTGTTTAAGCGATCAAAACGCGATATAGTACTCATGGCCCGGTTCGGTAGTATATGTAGTTAAGCTACTTGATTTAGTTTAATTAGATATGTAACTGTTAAAAAATGGTCAATATGTGGCTATACCATGACTGTGAAACCTGTTAAACCTTGCGCGGAATGAAAAAAATGCACGCCCTTATACTCTGCAATAAAGATCATATTTGAAAAAACGTACTGTAAGGATCGCAATCGAAACGTCAGTAAAAGTATTCCAGTCACTCGTATGTGATTACATTACATTTTACTGAATTCAACGTAATTTTGTTTCGCTCTGATCAGAAGAGCATCTATCAAGACGAGCAAAACTAAAAAACTTAATTGAAATGATTCAAGAGCATTATTTTTATTGAAACTCAAAAAAATACTACGTGCTCATGTTCCGAAACAGTATAAATAACATACATAAAACTTTCCTCATCGTGATTTAAACTAGAAGAAGTTAAATTGATACTGACCATTGATTATTGCAGAAAGAAGGGTTGTTACAAAAACGCAAAAATATTTTTTTACAAAATGCATGAGGCCTCGTTTTATTGGATCTGAAAAAGTAGACAGTTGATTGATTCTCTGTATTAATGATTTTCTTGAGGCTTAGCTTTGTATAGCTTAGTTGAATTTATGACTCTCCCTCTTGAATGTTTTACAGCTGAAGACTCTATGAAGCTATACTACGGTTATCAAATAAATGAGTTTCCATGTATGATATTTCTGTATAATTTCAGTAGTGAAAAGCTGGGATATTTCATTTTTAGTACTACGATTCTTTATGAGTTGATTTTTACTGTTAATGTATTGACTTTTGATGTGAACATGCAGTCAAGCTACAGAATAAACAATGTTAGAACAAGTTACTCCGAAAATTAACTGTAAACTGTTTACTTCGACTACATTTAATTACTAACCAACGAAACATATAACATTATTATTGGTTCACACTATCCAATTTATTCATTGTCTTTTTTCAGATACAAAACGTCAATAGTTATAAATGAACTGACAAAGTTTACTACGTTGTTCCTAAGTAGCTTCTGATATATAATTATTAGTAGTTGCCGTGCAATAGAAATTGGTAGTTGTTAAAGCCATTTGTTAACAAATAAAAAGTAATCTCGCTCCCGAAATCGAAAACTTTACAGTGTCAAACACCTTCAATAACCATACTCCTCTTTTCTGGATTGAGTCAAAAAGCTTTAGGGAGTGCTTCGGATTACATCCCCACGTGTAGTTCTATAGTATAGAAGCAATACTAGTACTTTTTCCTTCCGTTATTCTAATAATTCCTTTAAGCACAATAGTTACCCCCAAACCTATCCGTAGTACGATTTCACTTCCTATTGTTTCTCCTAAATGATGCTAAGTAGCAAATTTGTTATGGATAGTAACAGTGTCGTTAAACTTGACATGATTTATAGTACAGACCTTAGATGCTCTTACTCGATGAGACTGTTCCACTTCTAAGGTGTTGTATACAATACCTCATAAAACAAAATAGATTTATATTGCCCAGTTGACAATAAATGATAATCTGAATTCAATCATACCTTATGTGAGTCATGACTACATATTGTATGTTATTGCGTCTGACAGACATGACAATCAAAAAAATGTAACGTTCGATATTCAAAACTGCGCCTCGTCAATAATCAAGAGTAATTGCAAAAAATAATATTTTCCTTAAGGGTAGTATTGACAACTGACTTTTAAAATCGACTAATTTAATCTACCATTCATTTTGCTTCGAACTCTTAAACGAATATCACTAAACTAAAAGTAAAGCCAATCCATTGATGTCCTCCAGAAACGTGTGTATGTTTAGCGGAAGCTTCCCAAGTCCTGCCCAATCGTCGGACAGTGTTGAGGATTTCCAACAACTGTAGAGCTTTTTCACTTCGGTGATGATTGAGCCATTTTTATTTCTAGTTACCATTGTTTTGATCTCGTTGACAATCATAAGGATATTTGAATCACTATTCATATACTTATTGTACACCTACCAGGAATCGTTGGCCAAATTCCCCAGAAATTTGTTTTGGAACGTTCGGATGATTTCCGTTTTAGAATCTCAGGTGCAGCCTCGCAGCTGACAAATATAGAGCCATACAAGTTTCAAGATCTGATATGAATTTTGAATTTCTTATGAATTGACATTTTTGAGGATCTTCTCAGTAACAATTTGTATTGTTTTTAGTGAAGGTTATACTCCTCCGATTTTCTAAATTTTGGTAGAGACTCGTTTAATGTGTTGGAAGTTCAACCTGGAGAGAATGAGCCCGTTGGGCCCTTCGACTGTTAGTTGCACTGATAGCTCTAGGTATTAATATTCCAAACAACTGGAACACTAAATTTGTAAGAATCTATAGAACATGGCTGGATCAGATCAACGTTCTCCGATATTCCAGACTGTAGACGTCTTTTGTAAGATGAAACACATTTGTTAGACATATTGTTTTTTCTTGTATCCAGTCCAACAGCTACGGGGTTTGCTAGCAGTAGCAGTAGCTGTTCCAGTGAAGACCATTCTCTGAAGCGGAAGATAACCACCATCTTCTGGAACGCTTAATTTCAGCCACATGCTAAAGCTAAACAAATATTCACCAGGATCCAGGAAATAATGTTCAGTTCAATATTAAGACTATGACTGATATAATATTGGAGCTGTGACTGATTTCAAATGATTCTATCTCGCTTATAAAAAAGAGAGTTTGATTTGTGACACTTTCTGTTAACCATAAAATCTTTATCTGAATCATGGAATACTCTTGCTATATAAGAGCATCTTCAATCTACATGAACCTACTCGTATCTCTGTTTTCCATCTCTGGAAAAGTAAGAGACCATACACACACAATACTGCTCCTACAATCGTTGAAGCAGCAAAGTAGCATCGAAACTTGAAGAAAGTATCAGGAAATTGTCAGGTTATAAGCCATTAATTGTACATATGCAGACCTTTTAATGTGAAACACGTAATTTATCAAAACATAGTGTACGTAGATAAATTATTATTACTTCAGCTAAGTATTTAAAAATGCGAAAAGATTTCTTGCACTGCCATTGGCGTTAAACGACGATTCGTCGGAATTTATTGTTATCCTAGTCAGCTCGTATGTAATTGCTTTGGAAGGTGGGAAAGTAACACATTTGTTGTTAAGGATACAGAAACTGCAACTGTGTATAAGTTATAAGTGGCTATTTAATTTTACGGATGTTGAATATTTGAGAAGACATTCATGGGAAGGTTATCCTTTTACTGAGTGTCTCTATATTATCACACATATGCAGAAAGGACATCACGCTCCAGGAGCGCTGCGTTACATATCTAATCATATAGACCTTGAAAATGTTGTAAACCGTAACTATCGGAAAATAATATGTTTCTGTACCTCCATTTGAGGTACCTCTAATACGTTCAATATTTGTTGAGTACTTGGTTCTGAGTACTTACTAAAACTTGTCTGCAGATATGTTTTTCTCCAGGTTTCCTTAAGGCTTATTCTTGGATCCAAAATGGGGGGTAATTGTACCTGATAGGACAAGTGGCGTTGTGTTAAAAGAAATTCGACGATAGCCTCCACTGAATTGAAAACACTTTACACTGAGTAGGATTGAACATAATTCACATTCAAACAAAAAAATTTGATTGCAATAATGTCCCGTCCCTGATTCGTCATCAGTCAAACAAAATACCAAGAAGCTTGATCATCGTCTCTGCTTTCACTTTACATAATTTCCTCATATATGTACGAATAGAAAACGAAAGTCGTTCATAAAGATGACACCATTTAAAAAAAAATGTGCAGTCCGATCTTTCATCGCAGACATAAATTGTGACAATATTATAACAGATGATGACTAACCTCTTCACACACCGAGTAACGGTTTACGAATCACTCACCGAATTTTTGGTTATGAGATTACATATGATTGTCGTCCTATCTGGTAGGATGAATACTAGGCAATGGAATTTTGAATAATTATAATTGCTTAGCTGATTTTTTATTTCTAGCTGTGTTAGAGGATAAAAATGTCTTCTAGTCTCTACGAATTAGATTCATAATAGTTTTTATCGGAAATAGCACCACAAACTACGCTCTTTAGGTGGATAGAGGTCATGCCAGATAGTTCCTCAAATTTTTTATATCTAGTTTGATGGACCAGGGGTGGAATCCTTCCAAAAAAAGTAGAAATATTTCCCAATCAATTATAAGTCAAACCACCTCTGTCAAAATATTTTAATTGCAATATTCTGTATAGAGTCGCAAAATTAGTGATATTGAGTTGAAGGATGACGAGAACTATCACAGCCTAAAATAAATAATAGGTGATAGGATCATCTGTTGGAACCAAGTTATTAGATTCGTTCCAAAAATCACAAATCTATGCTGACTTACTAATCGGGAAGAGGGGAAATGTTTCCACAGTGACATACATCTAATTATACAGGGTGACCCACAAAACTTGGATAAGGCCAGTGGAGACTTTTTAGTCGCTAGATTTTGATCATATTTGCTTTGTTTTGATTGTAATCCATGGCCAACTATAGGGTCGACAAACTCAAAATACAGTTTGAAACTGGACAACTAACACTAGTTTCTACCTACTTCATTATTTTAGATGACATTCTCGGGGTTGTAAGTCTAGTTGTAATCGCCCAAAATATCTCTGAAGGTAATTACTTTACACGGGGCATAAATATTCCAAAATCATTTTATTAGGGTTTTACTACTGTGTTTGGGGTTCAGGTAGCACCTTGCTATACTTGCGGATAAGCCTTCACGCTTAAATCTAGGATTAGGGTATTTCTGTTGACGCTGACTTTGTGCCACTATTCCGTTGAAGTCGGGGGATACGGTCAATGCTTGTTGAAGGGCATATTATAGAATGTGATGTATGAAAAATATTACTTTGTTCCTTTTCTGTTACAATTCACTGGATAGTCGAAGTAGACATGATTTTCAACATTGTTAGTTCGGTTTGCTATAAAGGCGTATTTCTTGGTTTCTTTAAAGTAGAATTTAGTATGCTTAGTGATGAAATTTACTGATATACAGGGTGAATAATTTTCGATATATATTTTCTATGGCACTCAATTGTTCTATTTATCAGCCTTATTTTTCGATTGAATCAAGGGATTTGAGTTTGAAGATCAGAAAAATATATCAACAGCAAAGCAAAGCAAACTTGTATAGTAGGTGGTCCAGATTAATTTTTTAAAATCCACAAATTACATTGACTCATTATTTTATAGTCTTAACTATTTTTGACTTATCTGTTCTTGTACGTTTATAAATTTTTAGATCATTTAGTAGCAAAAAATTCAAAGAATTAGCAAAATTAATTGTTGTGGCTGTTTAGCGGTCAATCTGTTGTCAAAAAATAGTCTCGCACAAGGAATTGAAGAAATAGAGTTGACTGGGCCGACGAAATGGTACCAATTAAGAAATAAGCATTTGGATCAGGTTTTATAACTTTATATAAAAATTGAACAAACAAAATCTATTGTAAACTGAAAAATTAAAAAACTATCAGGTTCAGAAAAAAATCCATAAGTTCCAATATCTTCTAAACCTAGTTCAAGTGGACAATAATTAGTACTCTCATCTTCGAACTCTTACAACTCCATTGACATTTTTAAAAGTTTAAAGGGTCTCAGAAATGGTCAAAAACACAGCTTGAGCGTTTCTCTTATTATTTCTCTATTTTCGACGATTATTCTGGATCAATTTCCAAAAAAGATACAAAGCTTTTCATCTTTGTTCCTTTCTACATTATAGAAGGGATACGGATTATTAGACAAACTGACAGACAGATAAGAGAAACCTGGTTTTTGTCATGTATATGTCATGGAATATGAAAAACACTTAAAATTTAAAATTATGAATTTATCGCGATTACAAAACCTTCCCAACTATCCGTGGGAAGTATAAATGGAATGAGTATATACTTCTATTCATCTTTACAGTGATGGAAATTCTGAGTAAATCTACTTGACTCCATTTTCAATACTGATCAGGTAAAAAAATTTGTATATTTTAGGAAAAAGGTTTCCCGTACGCCAATGCAAAGCGATACAAGGGAAAACCGCAATGACAAGCGTTATGAAAAACGAAACCAGAAGTGATCGAGAAACATCCAACGGAAAATTACAAAAAACAAACTTAGTGAGAGACTGTTAAAAAAATAAATCAGCGGAGGTAACAATGTTTAATTCATTTGTTTTCGCTGCCTGCCTTGTGATACTCACTGCAGTTCCGTTCAATGTTAGCACGTTAAAACCGCAAATTGCATGTGTTTGGATTAAATTTATGCAAAACTGAATCTCGCTGATCTGCGTAATAAGCAATTAACAGAATAGAGCTATTAAGGCGTGGAAGAGGGAAATAACCCAAGGTGGTATGTGTGGTTATCGACAAATTATATCATTACATATATTTGCTTGTAATGAACGACACCTCTGCGATGTAAGCTTTGAAACTGATCCTGTGGTTCTCTCTGGTTCATTTCATTTTATACTGCTTCGGCAGCCTATATGATTTCAAGGCATGCATGATAAGTATTTCCCATTTGCTATCTAAGAACAAACCATAAGGTAATTTGGACAAAGCTATATTCTACCAAGCTGAGTCATAGTTCTTTTGGCTGTCGGAGAAATGTACAAAAACTGGACTTTTATAATTTTTTTTATCCGTATCATAAAGGTTGTTTTGATTAAACCCAAAGGTGATTAAAAATTGGTTACACACAACATCTATTTTATATCGTTTTGTTTTTTGTGCTAACGACTGTACCGACGTTTGCGCTAACTCCACTAAAATCAGTGCAGCAGTTACTGAGATTACGCGGTGACAAAACGTCAACAGAGCAGCAAACAGACCGACGGAATTAAGGAAAACAGGCTTACGTGGTGCAATCATTCTTCAAGTGCTGTCTCTAAGTCGAAGGTTGACAACCATCATGGCTATTTTTCATTTTTTTATCCGAATCACTCACTCAGGTTCCGCAACCATGAGAGTCTTTTTCCACCTATAGTACGTTTTTCCCTAGGTTTTGCTTTGAACAATCATCTGTGGAATATTATTAATATTTTTCCCTAGTTATTACAATTCACCACCCTTGAATGACAACCTCTACTTCTCTGCCTATACGTCTTAGAACTCCTTCATTTGTTGCTCAATCTATCAAGGATATTCAGAGAATCTTTCTATGCACCCACATTTCAACTGGTTGAATTATTTTAAGAATTGAAGTATTTACAGTTCATGTTTCAATGCTGTACTTAGATCTTTGCTGCGAAAAACTTTGTTTGAAAATGGATCTAGATTTTTCTTTTATTATTCTTCTTTCCTGCGCGTACTCATTTGAACAGTTCGCAATCGCTCCAAAGTAGGTAAACTGCTGTAATCTTTCCACATTTCTTCCGTCTACGGTTAGGCTAACATTCATAGGATCTCTCTCAGATATCACCAAAATTTTAGTACAAGATTTCCACTTAGCTTTTCCCAAAGCTACTCTACGCTGTTAAATAGAGGAAAGTCACAGGCGTTAGCAAAAAATAAGAACACACATTCAAATACCGTACAGTAACTGCATGTCACTGTTCTGGTTAAATAATTTTTTGTTAACGTTAAAGCACGCGCAACAGAATACATTAAACCAAAACGCCACCTACACTCGCGATCCGAGCTTGTCTGAGATAATTGATATTTTCAGTATAAGGAACCTACTTTGATGTTTACTTTTTTCGCGTTATGTTTCGGCAAACTGGCCAGACGCTTTAGGAAATAACTGCGTGATTTATAAATATCACTGACTCGGTTTGTGTATCAGTTCAATTAACTTTGAACTCGTGTTCGGAGTGTCGGAATCGCTACGATTTGGGCGTTTTACTGTTTTTCGGTTGTGAACGTAGTAGCGAGCAGATGAGTAGTTGACTTCATCGCAAACATGAAACGATGGAAAATTTTTACCTGGGAGCGATTATGTTTCTTGAGCGTGTGTCGTAGTTTCGCATAACAGTGATTCTTTCACGCACAAGGATTTTGAAACATCCTCAAGTTTCCTTCTTATTGAATTTTTAATTTCTGGTCATGCCTATCAAAGATTTAGGAATGTGAAGAGTGAAGCTGCCAAATTTAATTTTTCTCATTTTATACCTGATTGCTTTTGAGCCATAGTGACCATTAGTTTTCATAATTAACCATACCTCATGCTTTTCGAAATTCTGAATATTTCAGAGCGTGATTTGATTGGACCCTAAAGAAGCTCGGACCAACAGGACCAACAATCCTTACCTAAGTACTTTGATCTTCGTGTTTTTTGGAAAAACGGAAAAGCTGGAATATCGAATCCGTATTTTTATTTTTGAACGGAATAAAATAGGAAGTTGCAGGCTTAGTTAAAAGCTTGGGCATCTTTTTCGATGATGTCAGAAATTCAGTCTTCACGTAAATTACATCTAAATGAATGAATCCTAATGTTTAAACAAAAAAATTCTTCATAATGGACAATAATGACCCAAAATTGCATCCGCCACCAAACTTCATTATTCGTGAATATTTTAATTATGATACTAACACACTTTACAATGCATTACCGTTTACAACTAAGCTTTATGATCAGAATACTTTAAAAAATATATTGAAAAACTTATTTTTGATCAATTGGTATTTCTACCATAGTTTTTAAGATACTGTTTTCACTTAGAGAAATTATTTTCTTAATGGCGTTTACTTTGAAATTTCCAGTTGCATTATTTCTGTTATGGAATTATATTATATTATTTTGTTGATCGCAACATCCTAATGTAAGTCAAATTCACTGCTTGCCGCTAATTTAAGCCACAATGAATATCTTTACTGACGTTTCGGCTGCTACATCAGTGTTTAACACATTACCAAGAAGAATAGAAAAATATTTTAAGAATATATTGTGGGGGTTCAAGAACATACGGGAATGTTAGAAAAAGTGTATCGACGAATAAAAAATAAATTAATACAATTCATTTTTAACGCGGGGACACAGTTTGATAGGATCTCGTACGTTTCGATCCATACAATTACAAACTGTCTTAGAAGCCAATCTACATTCGCATGAGCAAAACTCAGAGTGAATCTACTTGACATTCCTCTTTATGATGCTCCTATACATCCGCGATTTTGCTAATCAGGCCAGAATTAATGTAACATTTTAATAAAAGCAAAGTAGCAGAAAAAGTTCATTCATTGCAATGCATGCATATATACGTACATATACTTTGTTGAGCTTAATCTTCATGCCGAGCTTTTGTTTACATTCTTTTATTATGAAAATTTAGTCTAACATAAGGATAACAATATCGTTGCAGAAACAAATGTTTTTATTATAAAATGCTTACGCATCTCGAAGATTCAGCACACGCGGGATGAAGCAACATGCTCCGATCGTCGGATGCAGTTTTTAATGCACGAAGAGCGATTTAAGATTTACACTGATGAAATTAAATAGGAGATTCATTTCGCTCTTGCTTATTGTTTTGAATATCTTTAGTTTGTTTTGGAAGCAAACGTTAAACTACGAAGCGTGCTGGAAAATTCATTCCGAATACATTCGAAAAAGATATTTTTTTTGAAAATAGAAGAATAACATTGATTTGAGGGTCTGTAAGGTTTTATCTGTACCTTCCATAATCATGTTAATTCCTATGAAAGCCTTTAATGTACACTCCTAACCCCAGGGCGTATCTAGACTTTAGTTTTGAGGGGGTAAAAGGGCATGGAGCTGGTTTATTCTTTACTTTTTGTAATACCTACGTCGAGGCAACAGAAAAAGGGATATGTTGATAGTAGTTATGAAAAAAGAAAAAGCTAACAGCAAGTGGAACAGTGGAGTCATTGAGCTCCGAGCCGCCACAAAGAAGGCATCCTGATGTTTTTTTAAATGAGATCAAATCGATATATGCTATGTGCTTTAGCTCATTAAAAAATGCGCGCCCACCTTGGCGCAGATTCGCACTTACTGCCTAAGTCTAATATTTTCATAGATGTCAGCGCAGTTAGCAGATACTATGAAACTTTGCCAACGTTTCAGCTACCTCGGCAGCATTTATCCAAGTACATGGTATAAAAAATTGTAATTTTAAAACTTAATGTCCCATATTTTGTACATACGCGAGTTACCTTTTTGCATCAAAACCTAAGATGTTTTATTTTTTCTCAGACAGATGTCCAGCAGTAGTGCTTAGCATAGTCATCTTCTTGTCGAGCCTCACGCCATCTCACAACGCTCGTTTGGATCCCGATGAGACGTGGTGGCTGAACCCCTGCAGCAAACAGACCCAGTACAGGTATGGTAGGAGTGCAGCTGAGAATCAGCTGCGTACCTTCATCGATAGAATCGACACCAGGTTCTTCAAGGAGCTCAGGGAGCTATACGAACAGGTTAGCACTTTCTTCATTACAATCCTTCTAAGACTGAATACTGTACCTTGCAAGACAAAGGTAGGGGGTTCACTCTAAGTGCTTGAACGAAATCTTTACCTGAATACATCACCAAGTTTCTTTTTGGAAGCATATATTTTTTCTTATTTTGAATGTTCTTCTTCTTCAAATGCCGTTTCCGACTCGAAGGTAGGTGAGCGACTGGTAACCGGCAGTGCTGTTGATCACGGTGACTCACGCTGCTCGACAGATGATGAGTGAGTTTAAATACAGTCTATCGAAGTTATTTGCTATTGGACGCCATATTGGTATAATTCCGATGCTGGGTCTGCCGTATACATTGTTGTCGCTAGCAACGAAAGTTGACCCCTCGAACTTTCGGCGATGCAAGTGTGGCTCTCCGTGTATGATCTTAGAGTCGCGTTGGTCCAAACACACTGGGTGTTAACTTGATGTTCTTCAATTCCCACTTGCAGGGGCCTTTTCGTCTCTCCGACGATATTCTTACAAGGCACCTGCAGATGCAGTACTTGAGGTATCCATTCTTTTGGGCGTTGTTTTCGTAAGGATACTGCGCATAGTGGAAGAATTCAGCAAGTGCCGGAACACGTCCAGAATTCTCAAGATAATCGAAGTTGAAGAATTTTTACTATTCCTGACCGATTTTCGCAGATATTTTTCCTGATTTAGCATGGAGTGAACTCCCTAAAGCGGCATACGGTTGGACATTCAACTCCATAATCAAGCTTTGTCAAAACGTTTCGCAACATGTACTGTAAACAAATCGATAATCTGGTACACCATATTTTGAATATTTAAAAAAATGGTGGTTGCTACTTGAATACGGTTATCAGTTATCTATTCATATATACGCTTATAAACCAACCTCTTAAACATGGTTTTATAGATTATTTTGACGTTTGTACAACATTATTAGAAAGGTTCTTCTCGCTTCTTTCCGCTTCCCGCTTGTGCATTGAGAATAAAAACGGAATCTGAACTATGTAGGTGTAATGTAGATGCCCTCACGTGATGATGCTTTTCCATTATTCCAATTGAACATCTCAAAAAATCACAAATAAAAGTCAGCAGTGAGGAAGTGCTGTTAAAAAAAATGGAGTCAAGTCCGCCATAAAAAATTGACTACGTGAAAAAATGACAGTAGACTTGAGATTTTTGCAGTTCATTTGATATTTATATTTTGTTTTTACAAGTTATACGAATTTAAGGGGGTGGAGTGCCAATTTAGCTCAGTTGTTGGAGTCTGACCGGCAAGCAAAACGTGTGTGGTTGGAGTCTCGCAGTACGATAAGTTATTTCACGGGCTTTAAATTCGAATTTTCAAGTAATGACTTGTCGCGGTTGCGATTGTCCAATGTCTGTTGTCAGTGAACGAAGTCGGAGATATTTAACCATCCAAATACTGACGCTGCTGTAATTTGAAATAAAAACAACGCACGCAGATTGAAATTCGAAAGAACAATACACCACCAATGATCGGTGTGGGTGGAGTGCCTATTTAGCTCAGTTTACTGATCGCATGCCCAGCCATCAGAAGGTATATATTTTTGTTCATTCGAATTTCTATATGATCGGGACGTCTCTCTATACCCGAGGAAAAAATCCCCACAGAAAAGTGTCATTGATGGCAACCACCCGAATGGACATCGTTAATGACCGTCAATTCTTGAGAACAGATGATCTCATTCATGAGGCGTGCATATAAATTATCATAAGTCCATCCATCTTCCCGACTTCTTTGACCAAGTGCATATCTTAATTTGGCAAGAATAATTCGGTGGGGTTTAACATTCCGTTTGACAGCGTAATTATGTTAACTTTACAAAATTGTTATCGCCCGATAGGCGCGATGATCGATGAGGATTTGGGATTCTTCGCAATTACGTATTGGAACAGCGGCTCATATTTCCATTGAGCAAATTGCATTGGCGTATCACTTCCCAAGTTGCCAAATGTTACAGATTAATCGTTCAAAAGTTTGAATTTACAGGGCGGAACAGATCTAAAATAGTACCTGACAAATTTTGCGCTGTGCATTGTTATCCATACGAGATTATATATTCTTAGGAGTGGTGGATACTATCTCATAGGAGTGACAAATCACCTCTACGACATCTGAATTGGTTTACAGCGACATTCTTTGTCCTTCGCAAACACTTATTCGATGCACCGCTGGCCATATCATTAACGTCAGAAGCTGACAAGTACTTAAATCTCCCGACAAGCTTTTACATCATATAAATACCTAGTGTAATGACGATATAAATTGATAGTAAAATTTTTAAAGGAAGAGATGATTTTATTCTTTTTAGCACATTTAAATGAAAGGTTGTTTTTAAGAATGTTATTTACTTCCAATTTATCAAAATTGCGGCCAGGAGACTGTAAATATTAAATAAAAAATGTTTTTGTGGAACAGATTAGAATTAACTTTGTTAGGTAAACAAAATTTAAAAAAAATGGAAATTTAGATAGCAGCGTTCTGTTTTTGATGTTACGATGCAGTATGTTTCTCATTTTGGACAAATGTATCATTCAACCGTGTCGAAATGTGAATAAATTTCCCTATGTATCGCTCTCAAAAGTTGAGATATCATCCTGTATATCTCAGTGATTTCCCAGGCGCATAGTTTCCTGTTTCAAAGATTCAAATAAAAGTTCCAGAGTTCGGATCTTCACGGTATGATTGCAGTGATACAATTGTTTTTATTAATAACTTCCTATAGCCCGTTTCATTTTGGAAACCAATTTTTTTTCAACATTTATTAGTTCTTATATTGTCGAAAAAAATTGAAATTTTAGTTAAAAATTATTCTATTAAAATTTTTGTCAAATCTTTTTTCGAAATCTTTAATTTAAAAATCGGATTTTAAAATTCAGTAAAATTCAATTACATTGTTAACATATTTTTTTAATTCCTCATCTTGCCATCAGTCATTAATACACGTGCAATCTTTCAAATTAATCTGACATCTTGAAGCACATGAATACTACGTTGAAAGATTCTGCTGCATTGATAGATACAAACATACATGCAGGTCAAGTAGTAGTAGTGGAGAGACGAAACCTGGCAAATAGTCTACAATGGGCTCTTTTTCTCGAGCCCGAGAACCAACACTAAAGCTAAAACGACGATTTCGCTGACTAGACCTCTGTCAAATTTCATGGTGCCAGACACCTGAGCTCTAGGGACGCAGTATCTAGCACACTCTACTGGGAAATGAAACAAGATCTCGTCCTCCTCCCAGCACTTCTAGAAGACAGAATCTTGTTACTATAACTGACAGGTACCTGTTCAATCTACAGTAGCCGGTGAGGATCCCTACCAACAGGTGCAATGATTTCCTATTCATGTTGAGCAGCCACAGCTCCCGATGTTTGACAGGGCCTGCTGACAACCTCTTTGTCTATCTTTCTCCAGCCATGCTTCCCCCAGATAGCACTATGCCCATCAGACCCTAGTCCTTATGCTTGCCAGGTCAAGCTAATAAACTCGTGTTAAAAATGCTATTAGATTTACCATTAAAAGCTCTCAACGGTTAGGTAGTCAACCAATGTGCTGTTGCGCTTCTGCTTCTTGCTGCGTGCAAAAACTCCATTTGTCATAACGTGGGCGAAAGTCCAGCGCGGATTATGACTGTAGCATCGCGAACCTTCACTAATTTGTTTTCGACAGCCTGCGTGGCGTTTTGACAAAAGAATAGCACATTATCATAATTTCTGCAGACCGTTAAATTATTGCCGAATAAATAATTAAATAATTACTGTTTGTTCTCCAGCCAGCTCACCACAAGCAGATGAGGGGGAGCTGTATCAGGGTCAACAACATGCTGCAGTCTATCAGAAAGAGCAAGAATGAAACGGAGGTGAGTTGTTCATTATCCTTTATTATCAGATGAGCTATTAATCAAAATACTATTGATTAACTTCCAGATGTGTTTTAGTGAACATAGTATTGTAATTAGAAAACATTATTTTTTGTAACTTGTGTCTGTGGCTAGAAAACGAGCTTAAGGGCTGGGATGAAAGAATGCGTATTAGAATCTCGATCGATTTATAACTACTTTTACGAACTATATACAGTAATTTCTTGAAGTTTGAAGCTTAAAATCTGGCAACAAGGTCAGGCAGCGCATATAGAATGTCTATCGCTTCATTCCTGAATCATCGTAGCACATGATGCCACAATGACATTTCAACCAGCCACCAATTGAGTCGGTCTACTTGACTACATTTCTCTTGAGAGATTAAAGTCAACGAACAAATAACTAAACATAATAGTTTCGATAATTCAATCGATGATGGTTTTTCTTAAGAAATTTGTGAAGTAGTCCATCACTTTTTATTGGGCTCCTATCTCAACTTCTTCACCAATGTTATTACAGTGTCACAATTGTAAAGATCGTAAGATCAGCCTACGTGAAATTCTGACAAGGAAGTGCAACAATAACATCACCTACAATAAATTTTGCAAATGCAGACATTAAAAATGTACCCACGATAGCCAAATACAATAAATATCAGCATTAAGAGAAATTTTAATATAGCGTGATCAACCTTCGGTCGCCATGATACACATTTCTCTGCGTAGACGTCGCTATTTATTTTATAATTCAGGAAGCAGTCTCAAAATTTTCAAGTGGCAGCGCCTGACCTCACAAAGGACCTCCACAGTTTAGAACAAAGCGAAGACTAGAGGAGCTCACGCCTCGAAAAAACCTCTTTTAAAAGTCCTCCTTCTGGAGAATCTCGGCGTTGTGGGATGAGCATTGGGGACATTGTTCCCCAATGGTTACTAGTTCCCCAATAGTTTGGTTGAATATGCTCCAGGGAAAGATTTAGTCCTTATGGTTCACTCTTAGATCCCAAATCGTTTAGGGGGTATTACAATGTTTCCTTGTGATGACCAGAATTCTTACATTTTATAATAGTTCATATTAAGATCTTATTTGGAAGCAGTAGAGAATGTCAATAATATTATAATTTTAAAATTTAATTTTTGATATCTACTAAGTTCATAAAAGCTTCCAAAGCAGCCGAAATGTTAATAAAGCTATAAAGCTATTAAACAATCTCATATGGTTTTAATTTCTAGCCAGTGAAAAATATAACATGAATTAAAAGTTTAGTTGTATTTCCATATTAGGACTTAGCAAGTTCAGCATGTCGACGTTTTTGAATAAATCGGGGTGTATCGATGCCGTCTACATTATCATTTGTAGAATTTGGTGTAAAAGAATAATAATATCGAACTTTCCAAAGCAGAAGGAGTATTAAAAAGAATGCTCTTTAAATTGCATACAAAATTTCAGTCACCCACCAGTATCCGCACATCTTAAATTTGCTAATTCCCGGGCTATTTTCCAATATTTCTCAAGCACCTAGTAGTATTTAAATCGCTATATTATAAACAGTTACCGTAGACAAATAGCTTTCATTATGCCATATCGTTTGGCTGAATGCTGAAGACCGTAAAAGGCAGGGTTCAATATTTGATTAGGTGTGTTTGAATCTTGCCAAAGATAATGTTGCATTTCAATGCAACATGTTTGTGTGGGCAATATGCCTATGTAAAATTTAGAATTTGTGAATGCGGCCTCCCACTTCCTATTGTGGCTGCGAAAAATTGTATTACGATATATCAAAAGTCATTCTGATTCTAATGGGCCTTTTGCAAAGAAGTGGTCTGGAAACTCTCATATTATCTACTGATGTATACAGCCATTTTGTATTAGGAGATATTAGATAAAAAACTTACTAAAGATTCTTCCTTAGCAAGTTTAGTTCATATTTCTTGAAGCTAATCACGTGAACAATAAACAATTTTAATGACAACATCAACTGCTTTTCTGTTCATCATAGACTGCCATGTTAAAGACATGACCTTTCCGAAATTAATCAACTTACTAAGACGGAACAGCTTTGTGAAATCAAATAATGCTTACAACCTCGCGAGTGGTAGAGTCACAAACTCGTGTCCACATTTTCGAGGGCTGTCGACTTTTCTGTTTTGAAGGAAACATTTCAGGGATGATGGAAGAATATAATATGTCGTCAATAAAGCTTGCGCCTGAATTGAAGTAAAGTATGCACTCCCCAGTCCGCAGCTCTCTCTCACTTTCAGAAGATAATATACCCTCTGTCAACCATCACGCCATCATAGGTGATCATAACGCCATATATCCTTCTTTCCTTTCTACCATCTAATCTTCAAATCCGATAGGTCTCCACAATGCTAGAGTGTATCTTCATTAATTGATAGCATACCTGCATTATTGCTAAATTTATCTATTATTATAAAACATATCTCTTTGTCCCCAGGCGAAGGAGCTGTTCTACGATGCGATGGTGCAATTCGCAGTATTCATCGACCGTCTCAAAAAGGTGCCTCTCCAGACAGATGCCACCTTCCAGATCGGCCGCAGAAGACGTCTCTACGAGGAAACCAAGTCCAACCTCAAGCTACTCCTCTGCGAGTACAACGACACCTTGGCTAAGGGCGATGAGGTCTACCTGCCCCCCAGGAAACCGCGAGTGCCTCGGATCAACCTCAGGTATGTATCGAAAGGATAAGTTGGAATATAAAAAACTTATACTGATTCGTAGACCGTCCTTATTTTTGCCCTGAGCGTTAACATAGCGTTTCCTTTCTGTTCCTATCTTTTATGCTGTCTCACTCATTCCTTTACTCTTAGCGTTCAGACCAACATAGCCTCAATTTCAATGTAACACAATGTCGCATAATCTGCCGTTCAAGTGTCAGTTTCATTATCAACTGTCAGAAATTAGTATAGGCGCTCGCGGTCGGACCTATAGGGGTGACAGCGTTGCCAAGCTTCGTAATGACACCCAAAAGCGGTCTACTTTCTCTTTGAAAAGCAAAAAAATATGCGCTCTAGAACGACTTCAGACTAAAACAAAAAGTTTACTCGCGTGCTCTTTTAAATAGAATTCATTTCTGGTTCAACTCTGTAGCCCAATGCACTAGATATTACGAAAAAGACATTAGAAAAATGGAAAACTGCTTTGGACGGTTTGTTACGTGACATTCATCGTCAACAGCTTCTCTCTACTCGATGTTTTTCGTTTCAAATCTCCTCGGATCTTTGTATCGGCTTTCATCTTGTGGATTAGCAAGTAACTAATAACAAGTTTATACCTTCAACAATCGTACATCATGTTTCAGGTGCCTGCCAAAGGTCATGAACCATACAGAGGCATTGAATGTCGACGTCAGTTTCTTCAGAAAGCTGAAAAAGTTCTTCAGGCAGAGCCGAGCGATCTTGAAGAAAAAGAAGCAGAGCAAAGCAAAGCGACGGAGTCTGAAGCACAAAAGGGCGAAGGTGCAATAAAGAAGAGTCTCAGGGCCGGTTTGTCAATATGCAGTTCCTAAGTGAATACTCTGCTCACAAATTATGCCTTTCCGAACTGGTTCCGAACGTTATAACCATCACTTTGGAATTCTTCCATAGACTAGAGAGTTGTAATTTCATAGCATCCTAAGACTACAAATTGTTTGAGGTCAACTAGCTCAGAGAGGTACTTGGTAATGTTGACTGGAAATTGAGCTCCATGTGTTTGTACTAAATAGTTCTAATCAGATGGTTCGATAGCCTGAAGCTAATGAATGTAGTAGTAGAGAGCTATGAAATCACTACCGTCAGTCTTAAGACGGCCAAGTGACACAAAAGATGAAAATAGCAACTAAGCTGGTTGATTTAGGTTGGCTTTGTGTCTATCGTCATGGACCAGGTCTTCTTTAGATGGACATTGGAAAACCGGCTGTTAGTCGAATTTATCTCAGGCTGTGATATTACTTTTAAGGTTTTAAGTGCTAACTTATTTATTTATTATTTATTTTAGGTACGTGACTAGGTTGTATATAGTAGGGTAGATATTTAGGTATTAGTGCAATCGTGCCTAGAGCAAGATTTGGTAAGTGGAGGTTTTTATCAGAAATCCGGAGCGTTCTAGAAAAGTAGCACAAAAATTATTGATTCCATGAGGATAATGTATAAAAGTAACAGTTAATGTAACAATTATCGGTTAGTTAGAACACAGATTGAGCTGAAATAAGTAAACTAAAATAATAGAATACTTAGCATACAAAATCTAGCATTCTAGGTTTATAAACCCGACTTTTCCATTTGATACGGAATACTGAGTGTGTACAATTTTACAATCACAATCTGCTAAATATGACCAGTTACAAACTGTAATGGACAGAAAATATATCACATCTTTACTAATTAGCTACAATACTCATGACGGTACATGCTACTATAATCAAGATTTTCAAATTGACAACAAATGTCCCTGTCAAATTCTCATTGGCAACACTGCAGATTTAGCAGATCGAGATCGTGCCACCATAATATTAAAAGGAAGCCAGGATTTCTGCAAACTATCCTCCACTCCACTCGCAAGCATTTTTTGTAAAAAACGCGTAACGGGACGATCTACAAAGACTTCGAATGCCACTCAAAGCATATATATTTTTATGGCCAGTGCTTGTTATTACCGTACCGTCTGTTCTCTCCTCTTCATGGTTTTTACATGTCGCGAAACTATGAGGCGTCTACCTCTTTTGTGTGAGAAAACTGTTCCAAGTCAGTATTTAAAGCTCTCTGGAATCCGCCAACTGAGAGAGATTTCATAGTTGCTCAGGTTGCTAGATGGTACTAATTTTCAATTGCCGGTAATTATTTGCAATTTTCATTTGTTTTTATATGCAACCGCACTCGATCTCTGCGCGCGGGAATGTCTCTCAGAACAACAGTTGTGTTTCTTTTAATTGTTCTTTGTATTATTAGTACGGGTGGTGAAGTGTTAAGTGTGGTTGGTTTGGGTCTTGCGTGAAGTAACTGAGATTTTTGGGTTTAATGACGGTAAATACATATAATTGACGAATAAGACCTGCTATGATGAGCTGCCACTGGGTAGTTTTTGATAGCTGATGTTGACCAGAGAATGTATAGTGGATTAATAATTATTGTAACCTGAATGAAAATGTTTAAAACGAGTAGTGCTGATAACCTGAATGTGATCAATACTGATTGTGTGTTCTTCATATGATTGAAAAAAGCAATAAAACATATAAATTTCAATTCAATAAAATGTCAAGAATATAGTTACTTCTCTAGATTTGAAATTGATTATCATTGTTGAAAAATTTTCTTATTTTAGAAGCAATTGATGCAAAACGTTCAATATTAATATATCAAGTTTCATCAGTTAAAGAAATGAAAATAAAATGATTCCATAAAATATTGTTTTATCGATTATTTAGAGCAAATTTAGAATATCACAGGCAACGTGAGGCTTTTCTGAAGTCACTGGATAAAATCAAAATTTTTAAGGTTCAATCATTTTTTGCTGTATTATGTTAAACTATTCCCAGACTACTTAGTTACTTAGTTCTAGAGTTTTATAGAACTTGTAGTTTTATTTCAAAGAGTTTCACTAAACAAGAGCATCTACAATCTAGATGAAAATTGGAATTCAAATGACAAAAATTAGGCTCCTACAGAAACTTAATAAGTCACCTTACTAACGATTTAAGTTCTGTGAATAGAAACATATAAAGTGAAATTAAAACTATTTAAATTATCTCAAAGAAGTTGATTTCTCGTACTAAGAGCTAAAAATTAATTATCGTACAAGAGAAATTCCATCATATAAAATCCAGTAGCTTGATTCTTTATTATTTCGTATTGTTTTCAAGATATTAAAGGGAACTGAAAAAGAATATTTTCCGGAGACTTTTCAAGTCCAGCCAACGACATATCTAATTTTCATTTATTTGTGCCTCATATAAATTGAAAAAACACCTCACGCAAAAACCAGCTCATACCTCACCCTCCACCTGTACTATTCCAATTATTCTACGTATTATGCTGTATCGTTGGTGAAATCTGAGCTTCACCACCAAGTTGTATTATATCTTGTGATATATTTTTTAGGATCTATTTATTTTTAGTATTTATGTTTAAACTTGTATAGAATGCTGGGTATCGCTTCGAATAAACATCAAGTTTACAGCTACTGAATCGATTTTGATGAAATTCAAAATGTTTGGAGAGAAAACAAGAAAAGCTAAGTTAAATCGTTGTTGACAATCCAAGGTCCAAATTCTATGGACATACGTTCAACAGTTGGGTGACTAGTCCATAAAATATAATTCATTTTTTTATAGCAAGTATGAAACAAGCCGAATTTATATTTTTGTAGAAAAACCACTTCACTGATAAGGACCAATATATATATATATATATATATATATATATATATATATATATATATATATATATATGTGTGTGTGTATGTATGACATTCATTAGATTATTGAAATTTCTAGACTCACATCATTCTTATATATCAGACATGTAAAATTAACAAGTTAACTTTTTAAAATTAATTCTAATATTGCGTAATCTCAGTAGCTGTAGAGGCGAAATTCGGTATTCCATAAAATCTTCCTATTTATTGCCGTTCATGTACCGACTTAGCCTTATTTTACTTAATTTTGCCGAATATTAGATGTATTTGCCTACACCCTTGTGATCTTCGTTCTTATTTATTTTATTTATTATTCTGTCATTCCACTTTTTGTACTTTAGCTTATCATTTCATCATTCCTGTTTTGATCTTCCAGAGATTGTGATGAATTTTTGTAAATATATTTTTTATAAAACCTTGAATCTCTTAGTTATCCGCAATTCCTGTATAACCAGAATACAACGCTGCAGTGACTCCGGTTAAAACACCAGTGTAATCCAATCCTCAAAAAAATAACGTCGAAGGTCGAAAAGTCAAGTCAGCTTCAAAAAGGGATACCTTCCAAACGCCTAACATTTTAGCTAATGACACTTTAGTCTAAGCCACTTCTAAATGGAACAAAACACGTTTCAACAACGCATTCAAATTATCGAAAAAACGCAAATGCGCATGCTGGTTTTCTAGCTGTAGAAATGGAGAACGAACCAATATTTCAATTATTTTCCGTCAAGCTTCTGAGAATGAACGTCAACAATAACATGTCGTGGCACAATCATGTTGCCGACCTCCCTAGGTCGGCGTATCCAAAGCTGGGGGCTGTATCCCGGTTCAGAAAATTATATTTTCTGGAAGAGCTGCAGATATCCTACAAAACCCAGATCAGACCATCGCTCGCATTGTGGGATGTGCTCCGAAACATCCCTGAAGCTTCTAGATGCGCATGACCTCAAAAATGACCTTCAAATTCAAGAACATCGAAGAAAGGTAGCTGATATCTCTATGGATATTATCATGGTAGATGTCTTGCGTAATAATAACAAGAGTTTATAGAACAACAGACATTAGGAGAGGGCAACGGGGCATCCACACCAGGTCGAGCTTACAACGCACGCCTAGAACGAGCCTCTCCCACAAGTTGTTCTTTTATAGAACCTCGGCATTGTAGGATGAGCTATCCAGAACTTTGTTCCCCGATGGTTATAATCTACAGCATTTTTATTATTATTATCTATCCAAAAGGCAAATTTATTATCAAAGTTCGCGTTTGGTTAGAGCTTGCTTACGTGCACTCTTATGTATGGTCGTCTATATCATCCAAATAGCCGCACCATTGAACGTTTGGTGAATAAATTCGAGCTTCACACACGATTCATAAATTTTTCCGTGCGGGTGAAATAGAAAACTGTACAGCGTTCAGTTGACGAAAACCAAAAACAATCGATTCCAAGAGTTGGCCATCTCTCAAACCTCACTGTGGCGAATTTTGAGGAGAGATTTGTGCCATTTGATGCTTCGAAACTTTTCAAATTGCTCGCTACACCAACTAGAAATGATGAAGTTGACTGTTTGATGCGACGATCAATCATTTTCAGTAAATTCCTAATTGTTTTAACCCCTACAATTTGACAACAACGTCAAATGAAATCAAATGTCTAAAATTTTGTTCTGTGACTGTGTGCACTTTCTAGATTTCCTATTTGTGAGATGAAAGTTCTTGACTGCAATAGGGGAGAGTTAATGATGGCTTTTATTTTCGATATTGCTAGAATTTTCAAGGTTTTTTCAAGGTCAACCATGTTTTTTAATAACAACATATATTTTTCATTGCAGAATCTTACTCTATTGGAAAAAATATCATCTGTTCACAAAATTTTGAAATCCGATTGCAACTTGAATAAAAAGTAAAATTCAATATTTATTATTTTTATAATTTTCTCATAAATGCTTTTCTTCCTACGAAAGCATAAAGAACGTAATTATCATATGGGAAACCCATAGAGAGAAATCGGGTTAATCTGGTCACCTAGCGGGCCACATAAGGGGACCGATCCATCGATTAGGATATTCCCGATCCACCAATCCCCGGAAAATTCTGGCATAATCAGCAAGGCAGCCATCATGTTGAAACCACATACTTGCCCTTTCTTGAAGTGGCATATCGTCTATAAGCTCTGGTAAATGGTGTCGTAACAAGTCCCGACACTCTTGTCCATCCAATGTTCCTTTAATAAAATATGGACTAATCAACCCGTCATGAATAATTCGGCACCATACATTTAACAACGAGGGACGCTGATGTTCCACTTCTCACAACCATCGCGCATGTCGATTCACTTCACCATGGTTTGTAAAACCAGATTCATCTGAGAACAACAAACAAACAAAAAAAATCTAATTCTATTTAATTTCTTCCGCACTGAGAAAATACGACTCAGTTAATAATGTTCCAAAGAAATGATGACAGCTTTGTCTACCGTTGCGATATTGAAACATTTGGAGAAATTACAAATGTTTTATTTTTTATCTACTTAAGTTGCAATCAATGCATTTTGTGAACAAAAGGTATTTGCTTTTCTCGTAGAATAATATTCTGCAATAATAAATATATGTTCCCATTGAAAAATAGGGACCTTGAAAGAAACCTTGAAAACGCTGTCAATGTCGAAAATAAAAGTCATCATTAAGTCTCCCCAATTGCACCCAAGGACTTTCATCCGAACGTTTTCTTTAAAAAAACATCGTTTTCACGCTATACGGCTGTCTCAATTCGAAAGGACCACCCGATATATCCGATGGAGCAAACTCTAAAAAGTTGTTATAGGACTGATTCTTCATCCTCTTTGTCTCTGTAGTCTTGGTGTTAGCCTATTTACTACAAACTATGCGCCATCTCTGTATCCGGAACTGAAACGTATCCGTAGAATATCACGACTTTCTCCGTTGCAAATTTAGAGTTCTCATTTGGGTTCTATTATCATATTTCAGAAGATAAATATAGGCAACAAACACCATTTCTGCAATGCTTGAACTACATTATTCAGGAAGAACAATTTAAAAAAAATAGATGGAAAATAGTATGTCGAACGATCAAAAGGAATGCGAAATCAAGTTGTTATGGAGGGGTCTCTTCTAGTCCCTTAAGTCCCTTAAGCTATAGTCCCAAATCTGGCTGGAATATTTCAAATAATTCCAAAGCCCAACAAACGATCTCTCTGCTGTGATGTCGTGGAGCGACTAAAACTTCTTGGACTAAACTCGTAGTGTTATCCTAGTATAAAGGTGTACAACACCATTGCAGTTCTTCCTCCTTAATATGTAGCACCATTAGCGGTGTAGCAAGCGTGAATGATTACCATGTCAACGTCCATATGAAGCGCGGCCTGTAAATTTGAGTAAAATTGTTGCGATATCGTGACTCATACGAAAATATGATGCACTCAAATCGAGTCTGCCGCGGAATGCGAGGAAATTTGATCTAGATCCGCAATTATAATTTTTTTCCAGGGTATACCCAGACGAAGAAGAGTTTCATGTTACAGAACCATAATATGGCGCTTTAGGCAAGGATATTCTCAATATCGGGGTGTACCTTGACCATTCCACATGGTCTCCTTCTACCACCATTGACATAACACAGAACATAAAAAATATCTGTGAAGGAATTTACTTTTTACGTAGGATAAGTTATTGAGATCGAGATATAAATCAGTGCCAAAGGTTTTCCTTTTTGCGGATATTTGAAAGAGGGAAGAATCTACTATTTTGAATTCAAAAAAATTTATGATGATTCAGGGATTTTTTATTGATCATAAATATCATTTATTACTATTTATAATATTTGTCAAATCACTGGAAGCATGCTGTTCAGATTAATGAGGAGGTGACGGAATTGTAGAATGGGAACTACTTATTGTAGTTTATCGATAAAAATTGAGTTTAAAAGATCAGTCATAGAATATATTAAGAATAATGAAATAGCTTAAGGAATAAAATATCTCATGATATATCTTAAAGACATTTTGACGGCGATAGCTGAAGTTTTGTAGGGGTTTCCCTTAACACTAGTGCAAATGCAGTCGCCAAAAAAATGTTTCCCCTCAGTCAGTTTGTTAACAGTCAAATCTGACAGTCCGACGATGATTTAAATATAAAATCTAAACGCGTCACTGATATAAAAAGGTTCACTTGTTAACCTGTGTGTTGGGTACACAATCCTCTTATATGTATGGAAGAGTTTCACCAAGTGAAGGCATCTACAATCTACATCCAATTAATATCGTAAAAGCGAAAAGAGCCTTCAATATACCAAACGCCTAATCGCCAAAATCTGGTTAGTACAGAAAATTAGGGGGCTTGCCCTTCAGGCTTTTCATTTTTCATTTTAAAAGTTAAGGAAAATAAAACTACACTTCAGTCTGCTACACTAAATAAACACGAAGCATTTTAGACTACAAGCAGATATTGTCACGACGAAAATGATTTGTGCATTTCAGGTGTGCATTCGTTAAAATATTGATATCTAACGGCATAATTGCAGGTTTATTTTTAGTATCTATGAGCTCATCCGATTAAATTTTTTTAATGGATGGAATAAAATGCCGGTGATTCCCTCTAATCATATGCATTGTCTCTGTACCCATCCGCGGAAAAATTGCGAGAGATTGTTTTGACGCATCAAAAATGAACTCGGGAATTTCCTACATGAAAGATTTTTTTATGGGTATATCACTCTTCCAATGTAGCGACTCAACGTGCATTTCATAGTATAAATCAAAAAAATTAAAAAGTTGACGCTTGTAAAATGATCTATTTGTATAAATTTGCTATTCCTGAGGAAAAATATGATAATCTTCAATGACAATCACATCCGGGCAATTTTAGTTATTTTAATATTTGAAAAAAGCTGCAAAAGTAGCCAAAATTTAAAGAATAGCTGTGATTTTTCAGTAATATTTTCTTCACTTCCATTGGTTTATATATAATGATATATTTTACATATAATTTATGATTTATATTCCTAAAAATACCTAGTTAGAATAAAAACTTTGTTGTCAACAATTATGTCAATTTCTGGTGAGTTTCCTTTCAGGTGGCCTGTTGGAACCAACTACATCTGGATCAAGAAAAGTACCTAGGTACGTACTATAGAATAGTAAAAAATTTTTATTTTGAAAATAATGTGTTATATCCTAACGTGACGTCGAGACGAGAATTTTTTGCCAGTTTTAAAAATTATTTATGACTCTATTTAGTAAATTAGTGTCACACAAACAACCCAAGCGGCTCTGTTTATTTATCCCTATACACGTATCTTCAATCCATGTACGTTTTCCTTCGTTGCTGGAAATGTCCAAGATGTGAGAATTCTGCTCATCCTGTAATTTCACAAATTCACATTGGCCACAGTGAGTACCATCGGGCATCCTGAGTCCGCCTACAATGATGTAAGCGGTTGGTACAGAAAAATAACGGATAGTAATTTTTTACAATATATGCATAATGCTTTCTTTACAATTAACTGTATGTAGGTAGGTACTTCCCAGTATGTGGTGGAGCTTTGCGGTATTCTGATCACCTTGTGATTAGCAATTCATTAGTTGCATATGAATAGATACCTGCTATGGTAAATTTATGAGTTTGTACTTTTTGCAAAACACAATTAAAGATAAGTGAAATAATTGTATCAAGTGAGGTACTTTCCCGCATGCGTGCGTGAATAGATAAAAATTCGACAAACTTAAGGAAATAATATATAATTATAACAATTCAACTACCATAGTTGTAAAAGTTAATAATTTTTATTACTTGTATAGATTCGTCCCAATAACTACTCCTTATTTTGTAAAATCTGGCTGAGAAAACGAAGTAACGTTGTAGAATAATTCTTACGCTTGCCTGGTTATGCTGTATGGACGCCTCTGAAATAACACATTTTACAACTAATAATACACTGATTAATAGTTTACGGGATAATAATTGTAGTAGGAGTATAAGATCAAAGATAGCAAAAATAAGAAAATAAAGATAGACTTCCTAGATATC
Organism: Bruchidius siliquastri; assembly: GCA_949316355.1. Lineage (NCBI taxonomy): Eukaryota > Metazoa > Arthropoda > Insecta > Coleoptera > Chrysomelidae > Bruchidius > Bruchidius siliquastri. The sequence goes on from OX438530.1 coordinate 32,403,639, forward strand.
AAAACAATAGTTGTGGAGCCACCTAGTAGCTGGTATCTTAAATAAGATGGTTAACAGTAGTAATTTCTAAGTAATTCTCATTATTTCGTATATCTTAGTTAGCCTATCGGTCATCAGATGTGGTCTTACAGGCTTGTTGTGATCTTGGCTAAGAGTTATAAACAATCGATTATAAGTGTCAGTAGTTGGTCATTGATGTTATTCAAATAGCAATCACTCGAACAAAAAGATTCAGTTTAATTTGCAGCTCAGTTATTCATAAAATTGAATAATCGGTTATCATGATCGCGGCATCTTTTCATTGGTAGGCTAACCAATACACAAGGACTTGACAAGTACCGGAATGGTTTCTAAGTGACCAGCTTTCAGTTGAGCTATGTTCTACTAGGTGGCGCTGGGAAGCATCCAGTTTTCTAGTTTTGTTAAGAAATTTACAACGCAGATCAAACATTGTGGCCATAGATGGCAGCAATATAAAAAGAACTGAAGAAGGAAACAGATTTTTCAAAGTAAGGATTTGTGGATATGTAAAGGCATCCAAAAAGTGTGTCATAAACAGCTACATCTAGCGGGCTGAAATTTTGTAAATACGGTGTCTTGGTGTCAACCCTATTCGAACAATGTGCAAGTTTTTTCGATTCTTAGTTACCAATAGTGCCATTTTAGGTTGTACTAGGTTATAACTAGTAAAATAATTTTGAATAATAAAAAAAACATTGAACATCGGTACTTCGTTCGGATTTTCATAAAAACGCAGTATATGGCAATTTTATTATGTGTACAATTAACAGTTACCCTCACAATATATAAGTATATATATCAGCCTCATAAATTACAATTATAGAATTCAAGTTCGAATTTTTTTTTTTTTATTAGCTATAATAATCTTATAGTAAGATTACTGTATCTTTGATCATATGGATTTAATTTAAGCAAATATGTTCAATTCAAACCTGGGGAACACCAAAATCTCAGATTGAACATATCATAATTTGGAACAAAACAGAGAAAACCTAACGTAGATGAATACTGTACTGTTGACTGAAGTATTTCATAATCTTTCTGCAAGTAGTTCAACTTCATCATATAATTTGTTATTAGTATAAATATCCGGTAATTTTGATGAGGTGTTATCAAAGCTACTGTTGGTTCCTTAACTTTAACAGGGAGAACCAAAAATGGTATCAAAGCTGTATCAATGTGACTCTTTTCTTGAATTTATCAGTTAACAAGGACGGAGATAATAAAGTAAATAGAGATAAAAATACGATTTTTCCACTAATTCCTAATTATAAATAACAAGCATATCATCAATTTGTAACAAAACTTGGTATTCAACTACACTCCAAAAAGAACCGAATACAAAAATAATCGCTCCTATAGACGCCGTCTAGGCTAATAATAGATCCATTTAGTTCCCAATGCGAACCGCCGACCTATTAAGTACGGACCTTGAGGAAACAGTTCAATATAAATATATAACAGAAAACTAATCTTCTTATATTAATGGAATAATATTCAGGTTTATCTTAGTCTTATTTTTAATTTCATATTTACATTTGTGAGTTATAAATGTTCAGTTTTGGCAAAAATATTCACGTGATAATGTGAAGTTGGTGGACGGGGGAGAGGCGGTAGATAGAGAGGGTGAGGGGAAGGATGTCGATGGAAGGTGTATGTAGAGATAGGGTGGTGGAGGTAGGAGGCAGAAGAGCGGCTAGGAAACTAATCCGGTGTAAAAAAAGGTAGAGACGGATCGTGACAGTCATAGTATTTTAAGAAAGAGATGGTCCTAATTTATGGTCCCTGCTAATACGCCGTCAGCCGACCTCAAGGAAGACAATCAAACTAATCTAATCCAACTGTTGCCCTGTATAGGGATGCCCATTGACAACCTACAAAGTCAAAGGGCCTAACACCTGGACTGTATTGAAGCGGCAATAGACGTCACTTAAGACATCTGTCAATAAGGGTGAACTGATTTTACGTACCTACAGTGTTTACGAAGAACAAGGAATGTCTCTGTAAATCAGTTCACCCTTGTTGACAGATATCTTAAGGGACATTTGTTGCCGCCTCAAGGCAGTCCAGGTTTAAGGACCTTAGACTTCGAAAAGTTGCCAATGGGCGTGTCTATAGGAGGCGACATTTGGAGATGAGTTGATGTTGCTATCACACCCTTCACCCTTGACTGGGTTACGTATACTGATCTCTACAGTTAGACCGCCAGGCTATACTGACGAGACTAGGCTTAAGACGAAACGTGCATGTCTATAGCAGGTCTGATCAAATCTAATTTGCCTAGGCCCAGTGAATTTCGCAAGTTCTCGGATTTCAATAATCTCTCTTCTGTGTGAAAAGTTCAAGTTACTGTGTTTTGACACCATAAAAAATCGCTATAAAGATATGAATACCGGTATTAATGTTTGTTGTCAGACGCAAATATCCTACAAACACATATTTCATGAAAAATTGCGTTATACGACTGTCGTTCCACGCAACTCGAGTGAAAACATTTCCATTTCTATTACACGAGGTACAGGTAACATTAATATTTATTTCATAACAAATCAAGAAGTATCGTTACGATCATCCTTGGATGCAGACATCGTGAAAACATATCAATAAACTTCACTTGCCTCTTCCTCAAGGTATAATACGATTCAAAAGTTTATTGGACCTTCTTCCATTTGAGAGAATTCGTATAGGCGGAATCTAAACTTTGAAAGGTAATAGGTTGAAGACCTCTGTTCAATGTCAGTATAAACTTAAATTCGCCTGTTATATAGGTAACCTCTCGCAAAGATGGAGCTGGTTCAAGGTGCTGGAATTCCGATCTGGTGATTTAGGTCAAGTGTCCACTAGACGTTCTTATTTTCCTCTTCCCCTTCCTTCGGAGCACATCCCCACACATGCAAGTGTATTCCAGAGATGGTCTGACCTGAACCTGGTAGAGCTGTTCTGGTGAATACAATTTTTTGGAGCAGAATAGAACCCCCAGATTATAAGATGTTGACCTAGGAAGGCCGGCAACCTGATCGTGCAACGACATGTTTTTTACGTTAATCCTCAAAAGCTCGGTGGAAGATGAGTCGAGTAATAAGAGCGATGACTGAGGAATTTTCATGAATTTTATAAGCTCTGCTACAGAAGTAGGTGATCTAGAGACCTTGCAAAGGCCACAGTGGTGATCACTGATGACTTGTTTTTGTCCAGGTACTTCAGAAGCTGCAGGTTGAGGACAGTCCCCATAACCTTGGACATAATACGAAGCAGAGTGACGGGTCTATAGTTGCTGGGTAAGTTTTTTTGCTATCCTCAAAGATGAGTTGCATGCATGTATTTAAATATTTTGTTCTGCAGCGTAAGGCTTCAGGACAATTACTGGTATTTGATCTGGATCGCTATCATTTCTGGAGTTCAATCTCTCACATTATCCAGAAGCCAGGGATAGAGTTGCTTACCAAAATTGGTTTCAGCCCCATACAATTTTTTCAATGGTTGCATTGTAATCAGGTTTGCTGCTAATAAGTTTCACACAAAGGCATAAGCATTTTTTGTAACTTATGGAGAGCGGTATATAAAGTACACCTACAATGGAAAAGCAACCGATAAACTACCGCTATGTTATTTTATGCAATGGTTGTGTTTTCCGGAAAGTTAAGAAGAAGAGAAAGCATGTGATTACTGCGGGTCAAAGGTGTTCAATAAATGTATGCGTAAAACACAGTTTGTAAATATGAATTTTAATAAACTATTCACACTTGAAAATCTTTCTCTTCAAACATATGTATATTTCTTTTGGCATGCTTTTATCGCGGAAGATAATCAAGGAGCAAATAAAAATATTTATATACTACAGGTAAGGGAGAACGATGAATGTTAATTATTCTGATCGAGTTATACATAGAAACTATCCTCAATTTTGAGGAAAGACTAGTCGTACGAGTCAGGATACGTAACTGTGTCAACACAAGAAAAGGAATATTAAGAACTAGAACGTGTGAAGTCCTTAATCACTGGTATATTTTTGTATTTCAGCTGCATTTTCATTTTTACTTTGTGTCTACTTCCCGTTCTGTGTCTACAGTCCAGCTGCTGGGTTAGTATGGCATGCACGTGGGTTCTGGTCCTTTCCGGATCCAACAAACATCACCCCAATTTGCGCCTTTAATTTCTGATAAAAAATTTAGGTAGTTTCCTATCACACTAGGCTGTGTCCCCCATTTCCCCATACCCAATCTATTACCTTCATATGTGGAACCATCTGCCTGCGCAAATCCAGCCACAAGAAACCACAAGTTACTATCAATATTTCCGAACGTAACATTTCCTTGAGTGACTAATCATTTCCGATGTGTTTGCCATCAATGCGGGAGTTTCTCTGTCCTTCATTCAAAGCTCTTCTTGTTATACATCAACGAACTGTTGCAAGGAATATCCAATCCTATCTATAGCTTCACACAGACACGTATTTAAGGGGGGTCCAGGGGGTCCGGACCCCCCCCACTTACCATTTTATTCACCCTACCAGTGACCACTGCTGCAGTTGAGAGGTCATTTTAGAGGTTGGCCTCAAGGCTCAATATTAGGGCCCTTTTTATTCATTATCTATATAAATGACCTTTCTAATCATATGGCATTCCTTGATAATAATAACGACAGTCATGTATGCAGATGACACTATTTTCAATATTGAATTAAATCGCGATAATCTTGAACTCCGCGAATCTCATATCAGTAACGTTATAGATCACTCCAAAGATTCGTTTGATTCAAATGAGTTGCATTTGAATAGGAATAAAACTGAAACATGCGTTTTTTCATTAATAAATGATACTCAGTCACATCATGTGAAGTTTTTAGGAGTAGGTATACTTTGATACATGTCTATCTTGGTTACAACATATTGAACATCTATGTACTAGGTTATCTAGAACCGTATATGCAGTTAGAAAAATTGCTTTCAGTGTAGACAGTGATGCTGCTCAACATATTATGGACCGTTCCACTCAGTAATATGCTATGGTATACTACGTTGGGGCAGAGCATCGCATATTCACATACAAAAAGTATTCTTAGTCCAAAAAGCTGCAATCAGAGGTATTGTAAAAGCTAAACGTATTGAACACTGTCAATCAATATTTCAAAAGTTGGGTGTGATGACCGTCTTTGCGGTTATCATCTACGGAAATTTGAGGTACATTAAAAGGCATAAGTGTATGTATCAGTCATGCTTTGAGTTCCATGGTTATGACACCAGAGGTAAAAACAAACTAGTGCAGCCTCGAGGAAGAATTGATAAAACAAAAATAATAGGAATTGAACTTTACAACTTGCTCCCACTTAGTATAACTAATCTACCAATGAACTAATTTGGAAGAAAAATCAAAACTATATTAAAGCAACTAGCACCTTACAGTATTAATGATTTTAAATGTCATCTCAAAGACAATATATCCCTCTACAGCTGAATACTGTATTCTGTCATTTCTAATCTGTGTATGTGTTTATTTGTATTTGTATATATATGTAAGCGATTTAGGATAGATTCTGTACTATTTTACATTGATGTGAGTTTTGGGTCTTGTAATCCCAGTTTCGTAAATGTATCATCATTGCTAGTCATTATACTCAATATTTCTGTAATTTCCACACTCTCTCTATGTTCGACAACGTTATGGTTGCAATTAATTACCGGACTTGCCAAAAATGTATATATGCATTCAGTGGCTAATAAAATTATTATTATTATTATTATTTTCGACTATGAAGAGAGCGAAGATTTTCCTTCCGAAACAAAATGCAACATGAGTGATTAAACTCCTTAGCTGTACTTTCGATTCACTGGGACATAGATCTTAGTGTTATGAATATTAATTAATTTTATAGAAGTGACTGCGCTTCCATTTACATTAGTTAAATGCAATGTTTGTTGAGGTTTTTTTAAGAACTTAGTATCTGGACCCCCACTCCCCCCCCCCACGAAATCCTGGATACGTGCCTGGCTTCGCAGATCATAGCACCCTTACTTCCTGCATGAAACTGGGCAAATCACTACACCCAATCCTCCCAAGAGACCCTAATTTGGCGGATGTACAAATGGAGTTTGGTTTAATCAAGAAGTCGTACAGTAGTTTGACAAACGTGAAGATGAAATATATATAAATATTGTCATGACAGATGTTCGACCGAGCTGTGTCGCATAATAACACCGAGAATCGACAACACGGGCCCCACGGGCGTATCCTTACCAGGTCGAGCATACAAAGCCTCGAGGGAGCCTCTTCCAAAACTCTTTCTTTTGAGATCCTCGGCGTTGTGAAATGAGCTACAGCCCAGTTTCTTCCCCGATGGTTACATTTTGAGGTCAATATGAATGGTCACTTATTCTCTCACAGCTCTTATGAAGCGCTATAGGCTTTCTGCCTGTGTGTGAGGATATCTATTAAAAAAATCTACATTTTTTTTATCTTAATATTCAAATGTATTATATGATATATTTTCATTTTGAAAGTATTTTGCATTCATTGTTGACTTGCCTCGCGCTCTTCATAATCTAAGTCATTCACAAACCTATCTACCTTTCCCTATCAAATTTTTCTGCTGCAATAAAAATCTAACCTGCTGTTATCTTCAATATCAAGTCTAATTTAGCTGGTATGCAATAATTCATTCAATATAAGATTAACTTTCACTTCCTGGTCAATCTAAAATAGAACACCGGCAGAAAAATAGCATCTGATGCTGCAGGAAAACGTGATGAATAGGTGCGCGAACAACATTACGTTACCATACATGGCAAGCGACAGGAAAATGAAGCTAATTTGAATGCAGACGGAGCAAAAACGTGCCATAGTGATTAATCAAATGTCTTCAGTACTGCTCAAATCGGGGTGAAACAGTTTCACAGAGAAGTCGGAATTTCTTAAGAAAAATTATTTGTTATATTTATATTAAGCAGTAGTTAAAACCAGATGTGATCGTAGAAATTACTTTACTAAAGTTTTGGCGGTTTCGGCATCTTTTATCAATGTACAAAATCTGAAGAGGTACATTTTGAAATTATAATAACAGTGAAATTATCCCTTGAATCCTACCGATCCTTGAAGCTCATCTTATGACAACTAGACCCATAAGCCTGCTACCTATACGCGGTCACTCCTCTGGATCGTACCGCTCCTCTGAAGCCTGCTTGAGGCTAACCCTTGTACTTTTTTGCCACTTGAATCCGGCCATCTGATGCTTACTCCCCAGAAACCTACCTCCTATAAAGTCTGAAACTTCATTAAGGTTATAACTTATAACAATATCTGGCCCCTCAAGACTGCAGCAACTTGAAGTATGGTATCCCTCAGGAAAGTTGCCATCATCTTCTGAAGCCTGACCTCTTAAGCCTTCCACCTGAAGGTTGTCGCTGCCTCAAATTCTACCATTCTCTTGAAGGTTCATATCCATTTTGGATAACCCCTAGTAATTTCTGCTACTCGAAGCTTGCTCTCTGAATCTTGCTCTCCAGAAATATGCCCCTTGAAGCCTGCAACTTTTCTGGAGTATGCAGCCACTTCAAGCCTAGTTTTCGGAAACCCGCGCCCCATGAAGCCTGCCTCCCTTCCCCATCACCTGAAGTCTGGGCCCTCAATCCTACTCCCCTTAATCCTGTCGCTCACTTAAAGTCTCCTACCCTCCGAGGTTAAGCCCTAGAGTCTATGGTACTCGAAGGCTGCCTCCTGAAGCTTGTCTTCTAGTGACCTGACTCCTATGAAGTATAAGCTTCATGAATCTGCCAGCTTTTCTGGAGTCTGCACCCACTTAAATATATATAGTCCCCAAAAACGTGTTTCTCATTAAACCTCTCGTTTCCTGGAGCTCCACCTAAAGCCTACCATCCAAAGGTAATCAGTACCCTGAATTCTGCCATTCCCATGAAGTTTCAAATCCCTTGAGGTTAACCTCAGGAATCTGCTATCACTTACAGCCTGCTTGTTCTCTAAAAACCTGCCTCTTATGAAGCCCAGGCTTCATGTAGCTTGCCCTAGACGTCTGATTTCTAAAGACCGTGCCTTAAGGTCTTTGCGCTTTTCTAAAGCCCTGATAGCTGCCTCGAATGAAACTTCACCATCATTCAAAGCAAGGCGGATTTAGCACTGAATTAATGGGGGGGTATATGAACAGTCACATATCTAGGTGATCTAGGTGCCAGTAAAAGGCAAATTCCAGAATTTGCGCCTATGTAGACATTATTCACCACCCTCGAGAACCTGAAGAGCAAAAAAATATATCATGTGACCTTTTTAAAGGGGAGGGAGGGGTTTTCAACATATAATTGCACAGCCCATGTTCCAGAAATGCTATTCTTTACCGTTTAATTTTGTTGGAGGCGGAGGAGAGGGATAACTACCTCTATTACCCACATATAATTCCGGAAATCTACCTAGAATTGAAGGCATTTTGCATGGGTTTCCTAAATTTTATTTCCAGTCCTCATTTTTCAAGATAATGTAGGGATTGTTTTGTAAATAATAGGGAAATGTTCATTCTATGCCTGGGCGTAGCGCTTTTATAAATTTTTAATACAAATTGTTTCATACTGTCACATTAATAGTGAAATTTTTTGGATGTTTTTTAACGTTCTAGTGACCGAAATATCAAGGAAAAGGCTTCTCACTGGCATAGAACCAACCTTTCTCTATCATTTGGAAAAAAAATCGCCTATTATCATGAAAAATGAGCGCTGGAAACGGAATATTGGGAACACGTGCCTCCCCCTCTCTCCCCCGAATACCTACCCTTTTTGCTAGGTACAGTCCCCTCCCTGCCTCCAGAATACATACAAATAACTGTATCACCGCTGTTAGAAAGTATTATTACAAAACATTCTGGATGACTTGATTTCAATCATTATATAGGAACTCGTATGCACGGTATGGATCTGGGTCTCATCAAGGTAATTAATATGCTTGAAGCACGTTCTTTCGACTGTTTTATTAGTCCAATGCGACAATAAAATAGATTGAATGCTTATTAATGTATGCGATTACGAAAATGTGTTGCATAATAGCGGCTCCTGTTTTGTTTATATTACGGATTTTACGGTTCATATACTTATTTTTATAATGCCAATTTCAGCTACTTTCTCCATCAGGGCCAATGCCGCAATGGTATGCCAATGAATCATTAAATATACATTTTTATTTTATTCTGTATACGTCACCATGTAACTTATTTCCGAGGACCAGTGACTTTTCATCTAAATGGCTGTACCAATTTTGATCAAATTTGGAAAGTGGCATAAGCTGTGTATGAAATAATCTAGCTTTAAATATATTGACGCAACAAATCACTCGATATCGACCAGATTATTATGGGCACATTTAATTTTTTAGCATTGGGTGATTTGTTCATTCTTATACCTAATAGTAGAAATTTTTTCAGATGTTTGTTAAGAAGACCCTTTTTGCGGGTTTAATTTTTTAAGTCAGTAACCGGGGTTATCTTCAATCACAGGCTAGTATTTCGTAAATGTTTTTTTGTTATTTGGGTAGTCCTTCTGATTTAATTATTTTTCTGTCAACACTATCTCAATCAGCAGCAATAGAGCTGGAGACAGCAAGACAATAATTATTTATATTTAAAAAATAGGGTGCATAACAAATACATTTTTTAGAGGCTAAATAAAGTTGCATGGTCAATCATCATTGTCATCAATATCCTGAACCAGTTAAACAAATTAGCCCCATTGTATTTATCCAATAACTTGATGCTTTGATGCACGATTTGGCAGCAGAGGCAGCAATACACCAAACCAGCATCTGCCAATCAAACAGGAGCATCGTCACGAACACAACGGCGACTATTCTGTTTAGTGCACTCTAGACGTCAATCATATGTTGCGGAAGAATGATCTTTTTCATTATTATCTTATTTACGACTCAAAATATACGCGGTCAGCATTGTACAAATTGAATTTATAAAAACTGGGCAAACATTTGAAATATACCGATTATGTCAACAGCTATTTATAGCGTATCTCATTTTTTAATGCAAACTATTGTTGATGTCTAACAAGCACTGATAATTCCTGGGTTCATGCAACCCCTTTTACCATCGACACAAAAATTTCAGGTGCCCCCCCCCTCCTCCCAACAATATATGATAAAGTACATAATTTGAACAAATAAATAAATATAAAAACACGTATGCGATACCCACAACCCCATTGTACCCTTGTCCCCAGACACCAGCCTTATCAAATTTTGTTGCTAAGCTGAATTCCGTTGGTATATCACAATTTCACGGTTCTCTCAACATCCCCATTTATCTGATCAACATGCTGCCCTTGCCGAAATAAGGTCTCTTCTGATAGTAGTGGCTTGTGTGTGCTAGAAGCAAGGGTACTGCCATCTGCGATGACGTAGATAGGATTAGAAATTATTTCCAATTGAGTAAGCACATCCACCCACCACCATAAATAAGGAGTGAACAGACAGAGACACAGACACAATTGCTCTGCTCCACATACGTGTCAAGTGGTCTAGAAGATCTCCCGTGGATCTATGTTTGCGGCGATTGTTGATTATTTTTGTCCAGGTACTTCAGAAGCTATATATTATTAACAGCCTCCATAACCTTGGAAATGATGCAGAGTATAGTCACAGGTCTACAGTTGCAGTCGTTCTTAGGTATGTTTTGCATTCGACAGACTTTCCATCCAGTAGTAAAGAGGGTACAACTACTCCTCGCTGATAGAAGGGTATAAATAGTTTGCAAAGGACTGGTGTGAGCTCTGCAGTACAATGGCTTTGGACAATCTTTGGTATTTGATCTGGACCACTAGCTTTTTTAGCGCTTAGTTTGTCTAGAATCTCTTGTATATCTTGGTGTTGGAATACAATTTCTGGTACTTTAGAGCCGACGCTGATGGTAGTGGGTAGAATGCTTCCTTGAAAGTTAATAGGCAAACCTGTCCCGAGGTGCTTACTTTATTCGAGGTGGATGCGATGTACACATCTGCTATCGTCAATGGTTGCTATGGACGAGTAGCAGAAGCTTCAGCTGACAGTCTTCGCTGTAGACCAAAATGATTGAGTTAGGACACGACAGCAGTTTGTTCTTTATTCTCTAGTTGTGCACCACTTTGCTGTTATTGATGACCCGTTAGCAGTAGTTTCGGGCATCGATGAAACCACGCCTCCGAGACTCTGGTTAAAGCAAGGTTTGTTTTTCAAGGCGCTTTTATCAACGTGAGGTATGTGAAGGCTTCCATGCCGGATGTCAACACTTCTCTTACTTTTTCGGCCACAAGTTGATGGATATCTGGACTTGAAGCCGACATCATTCCATGTAAAGGGCTGGTAACCGTTTCTGAGATCATCCCACTTTCTTGATTTGTAGTGCCTGACTCTGCGTGCTTTAGTCTGTCGTTGATCTAGTGCTGGCATTCTACAGAGGCTTGAAATGGTATTGTGATCGGATGTTCCAGGTTGTGCTGATATGTTCACTGTATAGATGGCGGAAGATGTTGCAGGCTAGCAAAGTTTTCATGGAGTCGAGAATACAGGCGCGTGTTTCAAGTTTACAGAATTGCTGTATCAATACATACCTAGTGAAATAAATAAATAAATAATAAATAATAAGGTAAATAAATAAATAGTGGTCAATAAATAAATATAACTTCACCTTTTTTATAAATATCTAGTCTCACGTTGTAGATTGTAACCATCAGGGAGCGAAAACTTCAGTAGCTCATTCCACAACGCCGAGGTTCTCCAAAAGATCGACTTCTGGAACAAGCCTGTTCTCATGTCACACCCTATCAAAAGTCTTCGATATATCGAGCGCGTCTTTTTGCGACTCTCTATGAGGCTCTACTGCTCTGCTCCACATGCGTGTGACGTAGGTCAGAAGATCTCCCGTAGATCTCTGCTTAGGAAAACCATATTGGATATTCAATGTTTAATAATGAAAAAACTAATAATAATGGGTATGTAATTCAGTATGAACACTCGTATATCTGCGTAGAAAGTTCTTGTGGGTATTTAGTCTAGTTGGTGGCTGCCGGTGTGTGCCGCGGTGGACGTAGCAGCGAAGGATTGATAGCAGTGTGGTAGTACCGGTGGTACGGTGAGTGCAGGTTGGTGTGCGAAGAGTGAAACAAACGATTGATCGCGCGAGATGAGGTGCACGACCGTGACGACGACGACCGCGTTGGTGGTGTTCGCGTTTTGTTGGGGCTGGACTAACCAGCAATACTTGGATGAGGGTGAGTTTACTGTTCACTTTTTGTGTGGGTCAGCTACATGAACTTTTTGAAGAAGAAGTGTTGACTGGATTTTAATTAGTATTTCAGGGTTTTCCGATTAGGAATGGTCAACTGAATGGAGTCAATTAAATTGACTTGATACTTTCTATGCGTCAATGTAAATGTATTTTCATTTTCATGTACATATCCAAATCTTAAGTTCATATCCCTCTTTGGCATTACCCTTGAATTGCTAGGAATTCAAGAAAGGATACAAAAATTACTTTATAACAATTTTAACATACCCATTTTTTTGAGTACGACTAATAATACTCGCAAATCTACATATAGGAGTTTCAGATCATATTACATCGAAAGTTTCAACTTGATCTGAGTATTACTAAGATTATGCAGTGACAAAAATGACAACCAGATCCACCGACATATGAACTGAAGTATCGTTAGGAATTAGAGACATGGCTTTTCGGAGTGTAGATACAAAACGTCTAGAACTTTATCTCAAATTAAAAATTTAGCTATAATTACTTGGATGGGAAGTAAAAAACCTCACGGATGGATTTTTTATTCACTTATCCGCTGCCTTAATTGAAGTCGAACATGACAGAAATAATGACCTAGCAATCGAAACGTAAACATATTTCAGTCAGTATTTGGTATCAATTAGTGGCTATTAAAAAATAAAATGAATGCAAAAAGTGAGGTTTTGACAGCTTACGAAATCTTAGAGCCGCCACAAGCACTTTCCAACTAAGTCCTAACTGGTTTTTCTCCTTGTTATTCCGCTTGGCAATGTAGCAACTTTGAATAAATCAAGCAGCATTATCTATTAATCCGTACCTAGATCCTAGCCTTCTTTATATCAAATTGATGCAGCAGGTACTTAGATTATCTATGCAGTGACAAAGAGGGTAAGAGACAGACCGACATATAGCATGCAATGAATGAAATGGATTTTCGTGATGTACATATATTATAACTTATCCAAAAAGCATATTATCTAAACCACACTCGTCATAACAATATTTGTATCACCATTGCGTGGAAAGTAAAAATATCTAATAACTTTATTTCCCAACAAACTTTGTCGCATTACAAAGCAATATAATCCAATTCTGCGTCAAAGATAAAAAAAAAATAAGAAAAGTTAAATCAGTACAGATACAGCAACAAAAAGATACATAAAGCATTTCTAGCACCTGAATTCATTTCCATAAACATACAATTAAGCAGATCAACTTGGTTCAAAATACATAGTAGTGAATAGTGTATTACTGATATCAAGTTATTTCATGGAGTATTACAATGAAAGATATTGTGTGAAACGAATTGGATTGGGACATTGAAATTTATTTTAATGGAAACTCCATCTACACAATAATTAAATAAATTTAACATTATTGTGGCAATAAAAGAATAAGGATATATAATCAATTAACAAAATTTTTAATTGTAAATCCTCTATAGAAACTGAAATTATATAACAAATGGTATGTTAAAAATCAACTAGATTTTCCTATTCCTTCAAATTTAATCTAGAAACCTGACTCCTAAGCTTATTAGATGTAGGTAAATCTAAAAAAGCCCAGATCAATATTATTGATAATTCGGCACATACGTGCATAGCGTGATCGGTTGGGTGGATTGACATAAAAAAAGCTAATTACTACGTGGTGTACGAAAAAGACATAATCCAGCTTCTCCAACAATCGTATTATGACGCGTCTATAAAAATGACAAAGATGATAGTTTTCGTATAGTCTCCAAACTATCCATATAAAATCGATTTACCAAAAGTTGACATCCTCCACATCCTTCACAATAGACGTTAGGCATTCTGGATCGTCAATATCTCAAAAAGAATCTTTGGAAAATTTCCAACCTTCCATCATCATATTTATAGTATGAGTTTCATATTATAGAACAGTATTCTAGTTTCAATCTTACTAGAGCAAAAAATAAATACTTTTATACTGATATACAATTAAATTTTCGGCGATTTCTCGCAACAAAAACATAACTTTTGTTAAGTGTATGCTCTGCACAATGCATCAGATCTGCTATAGACATGCATGTTTCATATTTAGCCTGAACTCGTCAGTGTGGCCTGGCTATCTAACTGTAGAGAGTAATCGGGTGGTATATACGTAACCCAGTCAAGGCTGTGATAGCAACATCAACACTAATTTCCAAACGTCGCGCACTATGGCGCTGACCATAAGGTGTTAACACTTGGACTTCGTAAGTCACCAATTTTCAGTACCATAGTGCGCGACGACTGGAGATGAGCGTTCACATAACTTTTGTAAGCTTCAGAAATTTTTTCTTCAATATGTTCAAAAAATTAATCTCAGACTTAACCAGAACTACTAAAATATCTACAGCAGTATACTGGCGATTTAACAGGATGCCCTGTATATTGTAATTGAAATTCACAACAATTTTTCTTCTTGAAAATGTCATCATTTCAAATATGTCAACGTTTAGATGAAGTTTGTTGATTTCACAACATATTACTGATATTCTTAAGCGTATATGTAATTATTACAAATAGTGGAGTATTTTAAAGTCATCGACATAGAACAATCTATTCGACTTTAGTGTGTAACGCAAATACCGGTTAATAAATAATGTGAATAATAACGGACCGGGATTAAATGCTTGTAGAACATCCGAAGCTGCTACTTAACTATCAGACATAAATGCATTGTAATGTACTAGTTCCATCCTATGTATTATTATACATTTATTATTATTGCAACAATATGCGCAGCATTTGGCTCACAAATCAGGAATCACATGTTTCCGTTCCAATAGCCGTGTGTGAATCAGCCCACGCAAAGCTTGTTTGATTTGTGGCACAGCTCAGGAATTTCTCACTTTGCATGCATCTCTTATTGTAAGCGATAAATTAATTCGGACGATTTATCATGGTTATGTATTTAAATCGCAACCGTTTAATCCTGAATAAATCGTTTCTTCATTCTTGTTACACTTACTGTGCTACCTGTGTAGATAGGGATTGGTAATGCTGCAGTTTTTTTGTGTTCGACAGTGTGGAGGCATGTTTTGAAATTTTAAATAAGACACTCTTCGGATTAAGAACTACGAGGGACGCTTAATAAGTATGTGTGTTAGGAATGGAATCAAACTGACGGATTTCCAACATTCGTATATTAGCCTCATATGTTGGTAATGGAACATTTCAAGGTCATTTCAACTGACTTCAAGGAGTCCGATTGATTTAGAAATTTGCACATGCATTAAAGACCGTTGACAATGACGATTCGGATTTTTTTTCCAAATATGAGTCATAGATAACAGGTATCATATATTTTGAGTAGGCCATGGTCGAATCAATATTTCGCTGGTGACAGTTTTATTGTCAGTGCGTCAAGCAATGCAATTTGATTTTTCATGGATGTTTTCTATTAATTAAAGCATTTATGTGGTTAATACACAATCTGTTGTGCAAGTTCAAAGGTAGCGAATTCAATGTTTCAAGGTATGGGGGAATTCCAACCCTGAATACAATAACGAGGTGGGTTAGAGGTTTCGATACTACATACATTTATATATTTTTTCACGCTATTCGGTTGTTTGCTAGTGCTTTGCATATATATGACTAAAATATGCTTTAGGTGCAGTGCCATGTAGGAGGAAATTAAAAAGTCAATGATTGTATATCCCAACACCAAGTGTTTCAAATGGACCACTTCAACTATAAATCAAAACAAATGATATATCGTTCATAGTGAAGGTGCTGATTTGAATAAGAATATATTTAAACACATTGACACTGATAACCTTTCGATATGATACATACTGATATGAAATACCAGCTGTCATATAGTTGGTATAGTGGACGGGAGGGAAGATAAGATTTCCGCCCTATAGCATGGTATGCTACACCGACGGGTCTCGCTCGAAAGAGATGGGATCCAGTGGAGCGAGAATGTGCCTGGAAGGCAGAGGCGTGCAGGAAAGCTGGGAACCCACACGTCCGTTTTTGAGGCGGAGATATTTGCCATCCTAATGGTGGTATTTTCAGCGGAAGTACAACAGTGCATGGAGCAGGACATGTACATATGCTCAGATAGTCAGGCAGCTTTGAAAGCGGTAGCACCTCCTAGGATCAGATCACCACTGGTGGAGGAATGCAGAACCGCCCTCCAAAGCTTAGCCCAATCGAACAACGTGACCCTCATGTGGGTCCCTTGTCACAGCGGGGTGCCAGGTAACAAGAATGCAGACTGCCTGGCGAGGATAGGAGCAAGGGGCACATGCATTGGCCCCGAAGCCTTGCTGGGCATTAGCAGAGGCCAGGTCAGTAATGCCTTAGATGCTTAGGCGTATAACGAACTTGCGAAAGCATGGTTGGAGAGAGACGACTACAGGCAGGCAGGTCCTTAGCAGGCCCCAACAAACGTAGGGAGTTATGGCTATTGAACCGGAAGAGGGATTCACTCCACTTGTTAGTAGGGATCCTCACAGGCCACTGCAGATTGAACAGGCATGTGACACTCATATGAGTGGTCAAAGACCAAATCTGTCAGAAGTGCTTGGAGGAGGACAAGATCTCGTTCCATTTCCTGGGCCAGGAAGCCGTATACAGCGGCCTTAGGGCTGAGGTTTTCGGCAGAGCAGAGTTTGACAGGGAAGAGTGCTACTTAGCGGAATGGTCGGACATCATGACCTTTATTGAAAGGTCTGGAAAGTTCAACACTTGGGAGTTTCCAGGTCTGCCATAGTTCTAGTGATGGAATTCGGGGTCCAAGTGCTTCTTTGAGGGGTCCAAAAAGATGAAAGTCGCAAGGGGATAAGTTTGGACTATAGGAGGATGTTCAAGTGTTTCCCAGCTTAACTCCTCCTATTTTTCTCTTCTGGCATTGGTTGTATGAGGCCTGGCGTTGTCATGCAAAAGAATGACATTTCTGACCGATTGATTCTTTCTTTTCCTTCGGAATGACAATTTTGCAGCAATCAGTAATTCACAATAGTATTGCGCATTAATTGTGCGTTGATCGTTGAGAAAATCCACGTGAAAAGCACCTTGCCGATCAAAAAATACTGTTGCCATCACTTTTCTAGCCGACAAGCGCGTCTTTGCCTTTATCGATCCCCTCTCGCCACTTTTTCTCCATCCCATACTCGCCTGTTTCGACTCGGGTGTGAAGTGGTGCACCTATGTCTCATCACAGGTGATGAGGCGATTCAAAAACTCTTCACCCTCCTGCTGGAATCGGTTGAGGAGTCGCTGCGAAATTTCCAGTCGTTGCTGCTTCCGATCCTCCGATAACAGACGAGGGACCCATCTAGCGGACACTTCGCGCATTTCCAAGGCAAATGTGACGATCTCTTAGACACTACCGTAACTGATGTTCAGTTTCTCAACGATTTTCGAGAGATTTATGCGCCGATTTGCTTCCATGAAATTTCGCACTACTTTAATGTTGGCTTCGGTCACACTTGTCTTTGGGCGGCGAGCATGGCTTTCATTCTTATATATATATTATATAATTCTTTGCTCTATGCAAGCACGCGGGTTCTTGGCAGGGTTTTGTCCCCGAACTGTAACTGTAATCGCCGCAAAGTTTCAGTTGGATTGACCCCCTCGTTGGTCAAAAACTTTATAATAATACGTTGCTCCACGGACACATGCATTTCTTTTTCGCTCATGGCTGCAGGGTCCACACACAAATGTAAAAATAAATCAGTCCCGTTTATATTTGATACACCCTCGTATATGCTCTCCACTATACATACATACATACAATACAAGACCTGCTATAGGCATACAAATATAGACTTGAATGATGCCGAGATTACGGTACATCGAAGTTCTTACGAAGAACAAGAGATATCGTTGTACATCGTTTCACCCTTGTCATAAAGGGTATGTCTCACTTCTACAAGACAGTCAAAGTATTAGGGTCTAGCCTTAGTAAGATGCCAATAGGCAGCGCTACTGTGCGCGACGTTTCGAGATGAGTATCGAACTGAAGAAGTGAAGTGAAAGATCTCGAAACCATGATCAAATTCTAATGCGCCTGTGAGCTGCTCACGAAGTACTTACTGAATCAATTTACTTAGCTCGAGTTTTTCGTTTAGCTTACTCACTGAGTATATTGACACCCACAATAAAACCTCAGACGAATAATGTGAAGCAATAATCCAATTGAGCTTTAAAAAGTGCTAGAGGCTTATATTATTATGTATATAAATATATAATAATAATGGGTAGTGTGGGAGCAATATTGTTCGGTTAGGTGATTAATCAAAATAAAGTAATAGTTCTGCTGATAACTTCATGGAAGTGAAAAATTGTATATGATCCGTTAATATGGGGAGGCGTTGACGTTGACATTGACTAATTAGCATGACTAAAATCTGAGTTTCATTGTGTCGCACCGTTCTAGCCTGCTGTATTGGTAATACAAATAATAGCACTCTGGAAAATATTGTACGTCCACGTAAAATCTGCTTTTTGCGCTCAGTTTTGATTATGTACGAAGGATAAAATATCGATATCATCGTGAAGATTTTTTTGAAGCATTAAGTAACATTTCAAGCAAAAAACCTGAACTGCCTTAGTAGGTGTTAACCTGGGATATAACCCTTACAGTTAGACAAGCTGCTCATTTGTCAACTCATTTTCCAGCCTTCTAGGATCAGTCTTTCGCTCCAGCAAATTGTATTCTCAGGGATAGCTACTTCTACTTCACAAAGCCCAGTTCAGTTCGAGTATTGCTCGTATGTGTGGGGATGCGCCCCAAATCACTCCCTGAAGCTTCCTGGATACAATCCAGAAGCGAGCAATACGTCTACGCCGTACCTCACAGATGACAGCCACAGTCTGGAACATCGGAGAAGGGTGGCTGATCTGTCTGTATTCTATAGATATGATAATGGTAGACGTTCGACCGACCTGCCTCACATTGTAACACTAAGAATCGACAGTACGGCAAACATTCGAGGTCGTATCCTCTCCAGGCGGAGCCTCGAACGGGCCTCTTCAGAATGGTGTTCTCTTGAGGAAGCTCGGGATTGTGGAATAAGCTACTAGGGAGTCTGTTTCCCGATTGTTAAAATCTGCAGCCTTTTAAGGTCGATGTGGATAGACATTCATCCTATTTCAGCGCGTGAAGCGTGATAAGCCTTCTGCTTCTCCATTAGGTTATCTATAAAAAAGTTATCTGTAGTAGTAGTGATTGCTGAAATAGAAGTGAAACAAATCAAGTTCCTCTGGGAAAAGAAGTTAACTGGTCCTAAAATGTCGTATAGTCCACACCTATTCTAAAAATGTTTTAATGTTCTTGATTTGAATTCAAATCTATCTATCAAAAATATGTATGTAAGGATTATAGACCGTTACGTTAGCCATTTTTTAAGATAGAAGACGATTGAGGATACCTCATCGATCAAAACATTATCACTAGCTTGTAACGTCGCCTTGGAATCACACTGCTGAATGTTTTGTTTCCTTTCTTAAAAGAGGCAGCTTTGTGCTTGTGATTTTTTGATAATTTAAATGTATTACCTGTATTCATAACAGTTCATATCAAAGTCTTGTTTTAAACAAAACTGGTCACTTGGAAGCAGTCAATAATGTCTATCTCATATATTATTATAATTTATCATATTTTGTGCTTGGATGAAAGCTGCCGAGGCAGTTGAAACGTTACTGAAGATTTAGCCGATCGTCGTTTTTAATTTGCGACCAAAAAGAGAGATGAACCAAAGAGAAAACTAGGCAAGTTACAATAATTGCTGAAATAGCCATAGCAATATTGCAATTACTATCACATACTCTTGATGCAGATAAAAGGATTGTGCATCTAACACACAGTTTCACAAATAAAACTCTTTTATTTTCAGTGACGCGTTTCTATTTATATTTAAGTCATTGTTGAACTGTCACATTCAACTTTTAACAAAGGCTACCCAGATTACTTGCCAAACAGCTAAATAGATCCTATAATGCATTAAAACTAGAGCTATAAAAACAATCACACTATTTATCCTGTCTAGCTATTCTCCTATTAAATTATAATTTTTTTCTTTCTTTTATCTGTCTTAGGAAAAAGCAGGATTCATGCCATCCTATAAATCATAAATTAGCTGTATATTACTCGATAGTACATAGAGCTTTGAACTTACGATTGGGTAACTGAGATCTTCAAAATGAGATCTTAATGATGAAACGAATACTTTATAATAATGGTTTTAACCCAAAACTAGTAGATCATTTAATAAATAAAAAGAATACAGAAAGGCCTTTAGGAGCATATATCCACATAACTCACAAAAGGAAACGATACGGTACCCCACAATTAAATAATTTGGAAAAATTAATGGAATTAGTATACTTCATACTTGAAATAGTACATGATAAAAACTTCATGGAATATCTGCGAAATCCTGGTTTCTTTGTAGTGAATGTACAGACCGACGCTTTGAACTCAATTTTTATCGATACACTCTTATAAGTTTCCATCTATTTGTATTCTATGTTAACTTTCTCTTGAAATATCTTAAGTCATAGAATGTATTATGAAGGATGAAATAGCTTAAGGAATAAAATAACTAATTACGTGGAATAAAGTAGTTTATTACATGAAATATCTTAAGGACATTTTGACATTCATAGTTAAGGCTTTTCGGGGTTTCCCTTAGCACTAGTGCAAATGCACTCGCCAAAAAAGATTTCCCCTGAGGCAGAAAAGAGAAAGAAAAAATAAATAATTTAATAGAGGAATAGCTAGACAGTATATATAGTATGCTAGATTTGAGAGCTCTAGTTTTGTATCCATGATAGGATCCAGTTAGCAAGTTGGCAAGTAATCTGAGTAGCCTTTGTTAAAAGTCAAATCTGACGGTCCGACGATGATTTAAATATAAATCTGAACCCGGCACTGAAAAAGAGTTTTATTGGTGAAACTGTGTTAGATACACGATCCTTTTATCTGTATCACATACTCTGTTTCTCGTATTATTGCTAAGCAATGTTTCTTACTATAGGCAAAATCAATGTAAGTGCCTTGATTGAGACGGCGTCTTTTTCTTTTAAATTAATGTTGATGTAAAAGATGTATGCATATCTGTCAATTGTTTCAATTAGATTTCAAGCGAACTATAAACCTACTTACTCTTTTTCAATATATACGTATACTAATATTCATTCGAAATTGACTATCTCATTGTCGAACGATAATTGCATTCTTCTTGATGCACAGGCCTATTTTACCTTAAACGATCATGGAATTATGAAAGGATCACTTAGTGTACGCAATAAAATCTATTGTATTCAGAGAGCTTGTATTATGTTGCTGAATAAAAAGCCTTCCAGATAACATTATATGGTGCACTTAGTCTTCACAGCAGGTGTTATTGCCAGTGTAAATGGAATCGTTTTATTAAAAAACGAATCAAATGATAATTGAATTCATGACTAAAAAGATATGACCACAGGCGTATTGCATGTTCAATATTTGAAGGCGTGAAACAAGTCAACCTAAAGGACGATATTTTCAAAATTATTTTTGCAGTTAAAATGGTTTAACTGCTTCAATTCAAGTCAATTTCAGTTTAGTAATTTGTCGAGATAATAATGAATAGTATGCTAGATTTGAGAGCTCTGATTCTGTATCCATGATAGGAACTAGTTAGCTAGTTAGCAAATAATCTGGGTAGCCTTTTTTTATCAGTCAAATCTGACAGTCAGACGATGATTTAAATATAAATCGAATCGCGTCACAGAAAGAAAAAGAATTTTAAATGTGAGACTGTGTGTTAAGTAGGTACACAATCTTTTTATCTGCATGATGAAAGAGTTTCAACCCGTAAGAGCGTCTACACTCTACAAGAACCAGAGAGAAAATCACATAATGTTTCAGACGTTTCGAGTCTATTAATAACATAGTAACATAACCTATATCCCCTCATCGCACTCTCACATCAAAATGTGGGTGTGATACTGTCTGAATATTATATACAACATACCTATTAAAATTGATCCAGCTGATAAACATATGAATATCGTGCCGTTAATAATTCTGCTACCGTTTTCCTATCAATTATACATCTAGCGATAGGTATTATAGCTAAGCAGTGCGGTATATGTTCGAAAGTGGACTGAAATCTCAACTGAGATCTGAAAGTGAACCACTTGCATGTTAGTAGCACCTGATTAAAAACCTTGCAGTAGACTGTTTCTGGTCAAGTTCAAACTAGGCTGTAGTAAACAGTGCATATTCACTACCTGTATCAACGGAAGGAGATATTTTTTAAAATTAATTTACATTGTAACTGAGCAGATCCTCACACATGCGAGTAGTATTTCAAAGAAGGTCTGATGTGAGCTTTGTAGAATACAGTAGCTGTTGCAGTGGATACCTACATGTTGTTCAGATGAATGAGGACATGGAGGAAATTGTTGAATGAGGATCTACAAATGGAGTTCAACGCGCAGAAGACTCAAACAACCCTGACAAGTCAGTCGTGTGCTGGTCTGCCAGTCGGCTAGATGGAGATATGATTAATACTTGAATCATCTTTTATAAAGCTTTTGGAAATTAACATCAACAATAACATGCACTCGCACTATCATGTTGCCAGCCTCGCTGTGCTGGCGCCCCAGACGCTGAAGGTCCTCTGCCGCTCAGAAAATTGTATTCTCCAGAACAATTACTGCTCGCGTGTGTTGGTATGCGCTCTGAAGCACCTCCTTGAGCTTCTGGACACAATCCAGAAACGAGAAATACATCTAGAGAGGCGTCTGACCTTCCAAAGTACCTCCACAGCTTAGAAAATTGAAGGAGGGTGGCTGAATTTTCTCTATTTTATAGATATCGTCATGGTCGATGTTCGACCGAGCTGTCTTTTCACCAAGAGTCGAACAAGCCTCTTCCAAAGGTCGTCCTTTTGGAGAACCTCGGCATTGTGAAATGAGCTACCGCGAAGATGCAGCGTTTTAAGGCCAATGTGAATTGACATTTATATTCTCGCAGCGCTCATGAAACGTGACATTCTGCCTTGGCTTGACGCCATATGTAAGAGAAAACATCTTAGATGGACTCTAGCATTGGACGTTATCCATCTCCATGGGACGAACAGATGATTTCTTTGCCAGATTTGGACCCTACGTCAACCTGGCGTATTGAACGTTGAAAATTATGGTTTGGAGTAAAGGTTAAATAACGATGTGTTCTATTAACTTTACATTCTGTTATACCTATATAGCTTGATTAATTTTTTGCCAAACTATTTTAAAGATAATTGAATTCAAATTACACTACACTCGCTGTTTATCCTTCGGAGGATAATGGAAAACATGAGGTAATGGCAAACTAATTATTCTTCTAAATAATTCGTAGGAAAGTTACAAGCTCTTGATCCGCCAAAATGATCTTGCATTTTTTAAGGATATTTTGTGTTTAGTAGCAATTTTAGTTAACTTTAATTTTTTTCATCTTAATGGAAGAAGCTAACTGACAGTTTGGTGGGAAGCATGGCACTGTTGTCCATGTCTTATGCCATTGTAAAATCCTGATGAGATTCGAAATGCGTGAAGTCAAATTGAAGTATCAAAACTAAACACCAAAATGATTCCACATGAAATGTAGCAGCGCCAGACTTTCATGGCAGTGGCAGTCCCTAAAAATAATTTTATCATTGCTCAAGACCCACAGTTCACACTTTTTTGGCAATTATTTGCTTGGTAATCCGCAAGATGGAAATTGACATAAAAATTCTCACAAACTCGCAAGGAAACCTGGCATATTTTGGGATTCTAACAACATATCTTCTGATTGTCAGTCAGGTACTCTAGCCAATTGAGCTAAGCATACACTCTGCTCATTCGACCTAGAATGCCGATGATGATAGGGGTACTGCCCTAAAAGTAGTAGTTCAAGTATTCTGTCTAAGTGAACGGTATTTGTTGGGAGGACCAGTTAGTAGGAGAAGACAGTATTCATAGCCTATGTAAATACAGGGAACTGAGATTGAATTGGACAAATAGAGTGAGAATAACTCAAAATTGTTTTTGAAGAGATAAGAGCCCACACCTGGTTGCCGGAAAACTAAAATTTAATTCTAGACAATGAAAGTATAAGAGGAGTAGAGAATAGCAGATATCTGATAGTGATTCTTAAACATGAAATCAGTAAGGACGAAATGAAGAAAACAGGCAAATGGGAGACGAACTGTTACACATATATTATTGCTGCGGGGCAAAAACATAACAAAAAAGTCGAAATACGTATGCTATGAAAGCATGGTACAAGTGTAATTTTACATATATGGCTCTGAAATTTGGGACGTATCTAAAAATTACATAAAGGAATGGATTGAATGAAGATAGATCTTCTCAGGATGGTCAGATTGGACAGGTAGGAACGACATGATATGGACAGAAATGAAAACTATCCAACCATTAATAAAAGAAAAAGAAAGAAGGCCATTGATTTGCGTTGGACATGACAAATGACGGATAGCCGAAGGAAATATCAGAATGGATACTGCATGAAAGGAGGAAGAGAGGACGATTATGGAGAAGATGGAGAGAGGGCGCAGATAAAGCCATGATTTCAAGACGAAAAAATGGGAGCTGGGTACGAGAGACGGCGACAGCTGTCGTAAACCATTCTATATATCTGAAGTATCTTATAAAATAGGTTCTTGTTTCACATCATATCTTTGACTTGTTGAGAAACTGAGTGACAGCTTTTCCATTTTTTCTTCTTTTTGATTTTTCGTTACCATGCTAGTTGCAATACGAGCAGTAGGAAAGTTATAAGAGTCTGATCCACCAAAATGATCTTCCATTTTTTGAAAATGCTTTGTGCCTGGTGGGTTCGATCGAAGTGGTCATTGTTTTTCGAGGAGATCGAGGAGAACTTAAGAAACAAGACCTGCCGGATATAACCTAGTACACAGACGGGCCAAGGTCCCAACAGAGAACAGGGGCGGGAATTCTATGGTAGTGCGCACTACTCTAC
Source organism: Bruchidius siliquastri (assembly GCA_949316355.1). Lineage (NCBI taxonomy): Eukaryota > Metazoa > Arthropoda > Insecta > Coleoptera > Chrysomelidae > Bruchidius > Bruchidius siliquastri. The sequence goes on from OX438530.1 coordinate 32,428,899, forward strand.
ATAAAGCATACCACTTGGAAAGTACACATCTAAGCTTCAAACGGAGGTGTATGCCATCTTCCACTGCGCAATGATAAAAAATGAGCGATCGTATTAAAAATAAAGGTGCTGTAAGGTCTGCACTTGTTCAGAAACGTGAACAAGAACTGAGTAAACTGGCGGAACACAACAAAGTAAATCATTGTAGAGTGCATACCAAAGCATTCCGGAGCTTTTGGCAATGAAAGGACAGATGAGCCTGCAACAAGGGGACCATCTTCCCCATTCATTGGTCCCGAACCTACCTTGGGAGTTCTTAAAACACAGTAAGAAACCAACGCAGCAAACGACTTCTTACTTCTTCGGGTAGAGGATACATTACGCGGTTTTCAGAAGATTGAAGAAACTGTCTTCAGGAACGGTCTTCAAGGATTCAACAATGTAGGAGAATACTTTGTAGGATTATAAACAAATATGTTTTGTAAATTAAATGTGCCTTACTTTGTTATTCAGGAATATAACGGCCTCGTATACTCTAATTCAATCTACCTTTTATTATTGAGAATCTAGAGCACCGATGCAGATTCCACAACTGGCATCACGTCTGAGTGAAGTGACATAAAACGAAGAGAATACCTGTTCGAGTGAACAAAAGGCGACATCACAAGGTCTTCAATCTAATTTATTGTGACTATTTATAACGATATTGGTTACAGTGAGAAGCGAAGAAAACTATAACAAGAAATATCTGTAATTGCGATTCATTCTTACGCTACATCGGCAATGGTGATGGGCGAGGATAGAATGAACCAAGGATAAATTCTCAGGTAAACATCCATTCTGGGCTAACGCCGCCGACACATGCAACGAACAATGGTCTTTATTATGTTTGTGAATATTATAGTAGTGATGGATTTCGAGAAATAGTACAAGTGGCAGATATAGGAAAAATATTGCATGCTTCCAACTTTATACTTCCATACCAAACAGCTTCAGTTGTAAAAATTTTCAATCTTCTTCTCAATGACATTTAACACACATAATATTTGAGACATAAAATTTCACTTGACAAAGTTGTTAGACATACCAAACTTCTTTCAATTGAATATATTAGATTTTTGAAAATAGGTGATACCTGTTGCAGAACCTTGTAGTGGTAATCAAAAGACAAGACTTTTTAAAATGAATTCCATGATATGGTTCAAATCAATTTTTTCAAATAGGATTTATCAAAGCATTGTTTTATATTACCGCAGCATTTTAGAACACAAAACCGATAATTACAGTATGGGGAGTACTGAGTCAATTTACTTGACTTCCTTGTCAAACCATTAAGCATACCTGATCTGACAACATGAATATGCATCTCATCTTCATTTTTGGTTGAATAAAGTGGTTCCTGTTTATCCTACTTTCCGCGACAAATGCAGTGACTGCCTCTCAGTCTAAAGCAGCTTTGCATTTTACCACAGGAAGCATCTATTGATGCTAAACATCGACCTTCAAGACACCTCTTTCCACATTTGAATATTCAATTGCAACTATCATATGAAATACCATCACTCCCATTATATGGAATACCCTCTTTGCATTCAGTTTGTTTATAACAATGGGTATGCAGTATCGATGCGATTGAGCTTGGAGACAATCTATGAACGATAGAGCAGATAGAAATAGAGAAAGAGAGAGAGAGAGAATAATAAGACGAATTATTGTATGGTTTATACACAATGTTTCACAAATAAAAGTCTTTTTCTTCTAGTGACGCGTTTCGATTAATATTTAGCAGTCAAAATATTACCCACCCTAATTGTATGATCTATTTCTAGCAATATAAAGAAAACTTATGACTGACCTTATTCACGAGGGCGCCCACAGGAGGATGGGTAGTGGGGGGAGGGTTACTCATTTTTTGCGTAAAAACATAAAAGGATTATTTGATCAGTTTTCTCAGCTTACAGATTCCCGGAAGAAAATTGCCGTGATATATGCTTGTACAGTTTGCATCCCGATCATCCATTATTGAAATTATCTAAATCAAACTATGCTACTATAATAATTGATACTTTGAAGAGACAGTCATCCATGTAGCTTATTTTTTTTAATTAGGTTCACATTGAAAACGTGAAGACCTCTCAATAATTGATCTGTTGAATTGTTGTTCATTCTATGGTCCAAATCCTGAAGCCAAGAAAATTTCGTTATGCCATAGACAGCTACAAAACTGAGTTCTTAACTGAAGTTATTGATGAATTTGGGCGATAGCTAAGGAATATTCAGTTTAGTTCAATTATGTATTCTGTATTGGACGAAAGATAATCTGGCATGATAAGAAACAGGGACGGCTAAAAACTGGGAGTTCAGGCAGCCTAAGCTGTGAAAGAAGCATCCTATACACTGGCCATAGAGAGCCACCGCTTCCCTAAAATGGATTTTGGGATATGGTTAATTACACAGCAGATGTTTAACTGTCTCATCATCCTGTTCACACCGGCTGCATTGGGTTGCCTCACTCCTCATTCATGTACACATTATGAAGAGGTGTTCCTTCATCTGACAGTGTCCTGTTGCAATGCTACTAGCGAAGCGCAATTGTCATCTCGACATGGACAGGCTACTTTTCCACTAAGATATCCGAGGAATTATCTAGTAGATATACTTTAGAAATTTGGGTCATTTTCTTTTAGTAGAGTTTTCTGACTGGCTCAGTACCAAGCACCTTGGTCTCAGCAATGCTCCTTGCCAGTCGGTCAGTCTTTGGAAATTTTGCAACAGCCATGTTCCACATGCGAGTTTTAGCTGTCCTCACACCCTTTGTTTGCCTGTATACTATTACCATCCAAGGTTTGTCCAATTTCAAATTGAGAATCTTAGTTGTTGCCTTCTGATTCCAATCCATGATCGCTCATTAGAGCTCTCGTTTTTGCATTTGGAAAAAAACTGGGTCATAAAGAGTCCACCCCCATTAGCAGATCGCGTTTGGACTGAAGTAGAAATGCTGCTAAGGCTTGTAGTTTTTTTTCTTATTCAACACCGCCTCAGACACGATGTATCTCTTTCTGTTCTGGCGAATCATCTCATTATGAGCCGTCCATGGTTTAGTAAAGTACCCTGAAAATCCTCTTTCCTCCCCAATTGTACTATATGTGCACTGCTGTCAGTTACACATATAACTACCGGAAGAGGAAGACCGTTTTATCCGTAAATGTTAAATAACACCTTCCAAACCTACTTCATATAAACAGCTAACGTTACTCCACTTTTCACTCGAAAAATCAAAAATCTACCAAAATGTGACATAGTTAAGAAACCACACTCAGTAACGGTCATGCCGCATTAGCGAAATTACCTAATGAACAAAAATGATGTTACCGACCGATGTTGAGGTTTTGTTAAACCGTAACTTCAGCTGTTCATGTCGTCACGCATTCGCTATCTTATCTGAGCGGTCGTACCGTTTAATCCATCTTAAAATTGCAAAAGAAGCCTTGATTTGTCTCCACTTGATTTACCGAATAGCACTTTCTGTAGTAGTGGGGAGACGAAGCCTGACGAGTAGGCCATTTAGGCCCTTTTGGCTGTCTCTAGAACCAACACTCCAACTCACATGGTGATTTCCTAGTGTCGAACTTAACAGACTTATTGATAAAGGTCATGATATCAGACCATTCCGCTTCTCTGATCCATTGAGCTGAACACGTCAGCTCTAGGGCCACGGTATAAGACGTACTTTCCTAGGAAGTGGAGCGAGGTCTCGTCCTCCTCCCAGCACTTCTGGTAGACAGAGTCTTTTTCCACTCCTATGACTGACAAGTGTCTGTTGAATCTGCAATGGCACGTGAGGATCCCACCAGCATAGCGTCAATAGACGACGAGGGATTCGTCCATTGTCGAAAGGATGAAAATGCTGACAGCACCTTAACCTGTTCAATATGTGACAACTCTTCTACTGATGCACATAGTTGAAATTTCTTTAAAAAAATTCTTCATGCTATTTCTGGATTGTATGAGGAAGACAATGACGGATACGGATCTAATATACTTTGTTTTGTGCATAAGTGAACAGAACATACAACTTGAAAGAAATAAAAAATATAAAGAAACAGAAAGAGCCGCTGGAAAATTATTGACAGTGTTACCGCAAAGCCGCCTCCTCTGGTTGGAACGAATTTCATAAGCGTGCCTTAAGTGGATCGTGGACCATTTCACCAAACGAATTCTGGAAACTGGTTCTCACAAAAGAAATTGCAGAAATCATGTGAAGATTATAATGAAGACGTTCCAGATACAGAGAAAGAGTTGTATCTAGCCAGTCCATATTCGGTTGTCACGGATTTCAAAAGTGTACATGTAATACAGCTCAAAAACAATGCTATAGAAACAAATGCACCTGTTTAAAAAAAATGTCTTATATGGATCGTAGTGCGACAGCAGTTTGAGTCGTGGGAACCAAACAAACTTAATCATGAGGCTTTTCAATTTTAATCAAGACACTAAAACCTGGTAACTCTGTTCGTTTTATTAATCAATGGTTTGATTCAACGAGGCGATTGAACCACGTTGCCTCCAACGAGCTAGGCGTCCAACTGAATGACGCCGTTTAGTTAAAAGCCTAGCCCGTCAAATAAATAGCTAATTTAACAACAAAAACGAAAGCAAAGATAGGTACTAAGGGGCATGATTATTTTTCGGTTGAATGCCAGCAAAACCACTCAATATAAACTTTTAATGTAAAAAAAAAATAAAACAAAATAGAAATGAAACGAAATATCCCACAAAACAACGTAATTCGAGTAGAAGACGTGGAAATTTTCAATCCAAAGGTGAGATTAAGTTTGGCATAGCTTCATTTTAGGGTGTATTTGAACATCATAAATTTGCTTACAAATTGATGATTCGCTTGACGTTATAATTAACAATTGGTGATAAAATAGTATTTTTTATATTTTCTTTAACATCTCTGCTGCTGTTAACTTTTAGTATAATATATACATTAGGAAAGTTGTTCGTCATGAAATTGAAAAAAAAAATAAATTAGTACCGCTTGAAGTCGCTAGTTGCAAATGTTAATTTGTAAATAGAAAACTCGAAATCGCAATTTTGGCCGATTTTTTATTCGCAATTAACAATTACCCTCACAATATATGCGTAAGTTCCATAGTTTTATACTACAACAAGCTTGAACATTTCTTTCCTTTGCAATTTTTAGCTTGATGTAATTCCGATAGGGAAGCATATTGGAATCAGAAATAGGATTGAAAAAGTAAATAAAAGTAACATAAAATTGACCATAACTGCTATTTATTTGTTTTTAAATTGTCTAAATATTTTCGATTTATGAGCTATTTGACAAAATACTACGTGTTAATTGAGCTACAAAGAAGAATTGTACATTGGTAGCCTGCTTTACGCCATTTTTCCTTTAGCTACCAAAAATAACCTATTTGATTGCCATACAATGAAGCAAACAAAATCCGACATTGAATTTGTTATTTTCACAGCGAATAAAATGTCTAGATAAGTAGAGTATACTTAGAAAGGCAATTAGTACCGTATTAAAGCATAATTACTCACTACGTACCATAAAGCAAGGGCGTCTGGTATAAGCCAAATGACCGAACTCATTGAAACTGTTATTGGAACACCTGAGGGTCAAAGTCGTTTAATAATAAGTTTGTTCCAATACGTCTTTATCTGGAGTTCATTATTTTCTTAGAATTCTTTATAATCCACCCGAAATTTTATTTATTTTCACTTGAAAAGAACTTCGAGACCTTAATTGGAGATTGCAGGGAACTTGAGAAACAAAACGTGCAAGGGGATATAACCTGGTACACAGAAGGGTCAAAGTCCGGACAAGGGCTTGGAAAATACAAATTTGTGTTTCAGGAAGAGGTGTGTATGCCATCCTGCGCTACACAAGGTTAAACAATAAGTGAAAGTATATTAAACAAAAGGATCGCCATAGCTACTGAAGTTAGACGACACTCAGGGCGTCATAAGGTCTGTACTTGTTGGGGAATGTCAACAAGAACTGAATAAACTGGCGGAACAAATCAATTTTGGAGTGAGTGCCAGGACATTCAAGAATATTGGCAATAAAGATGAAGATCGGTTTGCAAGAAAACAATCATCTTCCTCATACATTGGCCCAGAACTAGCCTTGGGGCCCCAAAAACAAAGTAAGGAACCTAATCATGGAGTGGAACTTAGGCACGGGGAATACTGGAACTTTATGAGATGCAGGCATGGCAAAAGCCATAAAAGCACCGTGTTGAAAAACAACTCAGCTGCATATAGTTATGGATTCCTCACAGTGCACTTTGATCTGAACGATCACCTGACCAAACTGGAGGCTTATAACGAAATTCTTAACTGCAGACAATTGAGGAAATGAACATCGTGTCAGTCTTTCACGTTGCTTGTGAGTACTGAGGGTCAAAGTCATTTAATAATAAGTTTGTTTCAATACATATTCGTCTGGAATTTAGAATTCTCTTAGAATTCTATATAATTCATCCTGGAACTCATAGTTCTAGAACTGATTAAGGATCGTATTTGCATCCAAAAACAACTTCGATACTATAACTAGAGAGTGAAGGGAATTTCAGAGACCAAAACTGCAAGGAGATATAACCTGGTACATAGACGGGAAGTCCGAAAAGGGAACACGAGGGGGAATCTATGGTAGAGCACAACTCTGAATACAGAGTACCGCATGGTGGAAAATATAAATCTGGGTTACAGACAGAGTTGTGTATGCCATCTTGCACTCCACAAGGATAAACAATAAGTGAAAGAATATTAAACAAAAGGATTGCAATAGATACTGACAGTCAGGCGACATTCAGGGCGACCAGGGTGACGTCTGTCTGGCTGGGAAGAACTAAGTAAACTGGCGGATAACAACAAATTAATTTTGGAGTGAGTGCCATGACATTCAGGAATTATCGGCAATGAAGAGATAGGTGGGTTTGAAAGTAAAGGATCATCTTCCTCATACATTGGCCCAGAACTAGCCTTGGAGGTCACAAAAACAAATTAAGGAAAGTAATCATGAAATGAGTGGAACTTCGGCACAGGGAATACTCGAACTTTATGACCTTACCTTACCTTACATAGGGAAGCAAAAAAATCCAGCAACATAGGACAGAAAAGAAAAAGAAAGCTTGTAACACTAATCTTTCAGCTCAATTTTTGTGCTTTATGCGATTTAAATGTGTTTGTTCCTTGTTTTGCGATTTGATTTTATATGCATACTCATCATAGAACTCTTTTACTGAAAAATTGCATATATAATCCACTTGCTGTCGGTTTCCAAAGACATTGGAACTCCATAGCTTTTTAATTATGCGATGGCTAAAGCTATGATTTTAAAATCATCATATTCTACATATTAACCAGGGTCATTCGTACCTATAGCAAATTATTTTGAAAAAATTAATATGAATGCATCCAATTGTAGCTAGTATCTTTAATGTAAATATAATAATATTAGAAGAATAGCAAAACAATTCTCGACTGTACCCAAAGAAATAACTAACTGCTGACTAGTCGACAAATAAGATAATGTAGCAACCAAGCTGCATTATCCTTAAGGTTGCTTTAAGGAAACCTTAGCTGGCTATAGATTGCGTTTCTCCAACAAGAGTACCTTATAGTTCAAGGAAGTCTTAAAAAGCGTCTATAGATATGAATCTTAGGCAATGGTTGGAACGACTTGAGGCCAACTGACATTTTTGCTTGTTCTATCTAAGCTATACAGTCTTAGACTGAGTTACTAAATGATTAAAGGTTATTCAATATTCATATTACAGGAATATTCTGATCTGTTTCACTCGAATCATATCGTACACCTTGCGGAAGCCTTTTCACAAAATAAGAAAATTCGTGTTATGTTATACCATCGATGTTATTACCATTGAAACACAATTCAGATAATTTAAGTAATATGTTAAACTGGTCCAGTCTAAAGGGTGGAACTTGAAAAACAGTTAAAAATCGATACGAAATATTGTCCATTCGCTCTGGGACATAGCACAGGCATTACTACTGGTGACTTCTATTGGCGGCCCGTATAAAATACAATCAACCGCAGGGACAACCACAGAACGTTCTAGAAGTTACGTTTTACAGTAACCTCACATAATATTCCTAATTTTTTGGGTTGAGTTCTTGATATGAGAGATAGATTTGCGCAGATTCAATGAGGTTGGCCACCGTTATAAACGTTTTTTGGAACGAACTTAATGCTCCTAGTGTATCCGACGATTTTTGCAACTGTTTTTATGTCAATCGCTGCTTGATCGATAGAAAATTGGACGATTGTTTGTTGCAGTTAGGAATAATAGCCGAAGGATACATAATAACACTAATATGGTTGCAAAGAATGTCAATAAATACCATAAGGTTGGTATAGTTGTTCCAAAGCCAATTGAAGATAGCAAAAAAGACCACGTGTACTTATCGATATCGTAGAGGCGAGACAGGCGAATAATGCTATAATATAAGCTGGACACAAAGATACTGCAGTATTTCACTGGCCAATTGCAGTTTTTTCCAGCAGCATATATTTTAGACCAGAATCGTTTAGCACAACATGTAGCGAAATAGATTGTTTTGTAAATTGAATATTTCCGAAGCGTTTGAAATAACTACTAAGGTTTTTTGCATTGGATTATAAGAAACAACAGAACGTTGGTATAAAACTTATTCTACTGATATTTATTACTATGTAGGACTGCTCAAATCAGCCCTCTCCAGAAAAAGGCAAACTACGCTCTGAACATGCTGTATACCAAGTAACTAAAGCAAAGAAGATTATAATTTCAATAGGAATATCGAGGAACCTGCATTCATACAACTGATTGATGATTGTACTTGTTATTTCTCCAAAGACTGTCACCCCATTTTGTTGAGTTTGATTCCTGAAAATATCTAGTCAATGTTGTCCAAACCTCATGCACCATACGTTTTTATCCAACTCATAGCCTTGCTACCGTGGAATCGCATTACTGAATGATTAACTTTGTGTCGTAGGAGAGGCTTTATGGTACTTGTGTGGCGGTGCATTAGTTCCTTACTTTGGATTCATCATAAATGCAAATGCATCATCTGTATTGTAGGCTTTCATAATAGTTCATATTAGGGTCTTGTTCAGAAAAGAAACTGTTACAGTCATAAATATTAACGTCATTATATCGTAGTGAAAAATTGTACTTTTCAAGTGTTCTAACTTGTTCCAGCACTAGGCATGTCACATGGAATCTAAGCAATTCTGAATAAAGTTCCAGTTAAGCTTTCTATTGGAACGAATATTTTATTATTTATGACATGTCAGTCGCAGATTCAGTAAAAAATGTTTAACCAGCAGCGTTAAGTATTCGGTCAAACCCAATTTCTCGCATTGTCGGTGTCAATGCGTCCAACCGCAGTTGTGCAATGTCAACGAGCAAACACTGGTGCTACTGCTTGCTTCTGGTTAACTCTTCAACTAACTGTTGTGGTATCGCACCGACGATTCGGCGTGCACCACAGACCAGAAAAATAACACTACGCGGGTTTCAAAACCCCGATATGCACACTTCGAAATACTAACGAATTGCATAAGGCCATGTGGAGACAGTAGCGTAGTACTTAGCAGTAAAAGAAAGTCTTGAGCATGTCCGTAACGAAAACCTGTTGTAGTAGAGAAATACCGATCGGTAAGCCACACAGTGCTCCAGCTTATATTTTGTATAAATAACATCTCGATTGTATCTAGAAGAAGTGGCAACGACGGTGATCTTCCAATCTGTTGGCATACAGCATAACATAGGGTGCAGTATCCCTCCAAGGCTTATCTTTGATTTTTCTCAAGAAATGCTCACAGCTTCTGAAGGTCTGATCGATGAAGGCGTTATCGACATCTATACAGCTGGATATAAGAATAATTAGTAGGCAGGTAGTGGTATATACTACATAAACCACCACATTAGCAGTAAATTATATACGGATAAACATGTTTGCACTGCCTGGCATAACCATAGATAATTTATAAGCGTACCCATTCTTTAAAAATTATCTTAGTCATAGCACGCAATGTGTATCTGTTAAACAGAAAATATCTCCAGTATCATCAATACCCTCAGGTGTGCCTCAAGGCTCCATGTTGGGACATTTGTTATTTTTAATATATAAATTTGACTTGGGCAAAAGTGTGGATAATTCCCGTATCCAAACACCCAACTGTTACATTATTTTAATCCTGAAAGTTTCACGGATACTATCGGAATTTAGAAAAAAGATGTTAATAAATTGATACAGTAATCCTCAGACCATAACCTCCTTGTTAATCCAGAAAAATCTAAAATCTTGTTTTGTACTAGGAAAAAGAAACAAAATTTAAACTCAAATAAATAACCAAATTTCACAGCTAACTGAATCAGCAAGAATTCTTGGTGTAAACTTTGATACAAAGTTGAGATTCATTGAACATGTAAAAGGTCTGTCGAAAAAAACGCCTATTTGAGACTACGTGCTCTTATAGCAAAACGGAATTTACTAAATTCCAAACTACGTGAAAAATTGTATGATGCTCTAGTCATATCTGTTCTAAATTATTCGAAAATTATATAATATCCATGTTAAGACCACTTTAACAAAAATATCATTCAAGTAATTCAAAACAATTGTGTACGCTTTATCTTCACGCTGCGTAAATTTGATCATGTATCAGTGAAGTATCCAATACTAAATTGGTTGAAAATAAATGATTTAGGAAAGTATCACTATGTAGATTGTAGATGGTCCTACTTGGTGAAACTTTTCCATCAGGCAGATAAAGAGATTGTGTAATTAACACAAGAATCGTCGAAGAAAAAGTCGTTGCGGATAATAACTAGCTAGGTTAAAAACAAATGTAATTGAGAGTACGGAAAATAAGCTATGAAGTGTTCTTTCATTGCTTCAAACTGCCCTAGCTTTAGAATGCTATGCATCCACATTCAGGCGTTGCCCATTGGCATCTTACGAACTCAAGGTCTTTGAAGCGATGACAGATACACTTACGAGATTTGTCCTCCAAAGCATTTCAAGTGTTAGGACTTTAACCATAGCATACTTTTGACTTCGTAAGATGTCAATGGGCGTCCTCATAGAGGGCGACACTTGGAGATGAATTGATGTTGCTATCACACCTTTAACTGGGTTAAGTATATACCACTAAATTGCTTTCTACAGGCTTTACTGACGAGTCTAGGCTAATGCATATCTATAGCAGTCTTATGCATAAAGGCAAGTATTTATATAACAATATGTTTTTTACGATAATCAATCGCCTTTGGATGCATACATACGCCACTGTGACCAAAACTTGACGAAATTGATCATGAGTAACATGTTATATTCATTAAATAAATTTTGCTCTAGTTTTGTGGTAAATTATAATATTTTTGCGATAAACAGAGCGACAAACGGTCTGTTATGTAACAGTATGCACAAACTTTTTAAGTACGGTTTTTATTACCCGATTATTTATTGGTTCATAAACTGTGAGTTCTGCCGCAATTTCTCATGTCGAAAGTATATTTCAATCTGAGCGCTTATTGTCTACGAACAACTATTTCATACTTACAGTTGCAATTCTTGAATTACGACTCCACTGTGAAAAAACCTCACGGCTAGATTTGCTCATTTCAAGACCAGTTTACAATTTGCGGGACATAAAGATGAGATTTTACGGTTTGTTAGTTTAGTATTAATATGTTTGCAATTTCAGGGATTAATTTATAATCTATTGGTAGTCTAGGCGATTCACGGTTTAATATACTGCACATTTTCATTCGGACCCAAGATTAATTAATTAATTTATTATTATTCATTACAAAATAAATATATTATAACAAGAATATTGATCGATAGATTAAAAACATGACTTACAATGACGGCCTTACAGGATAAACATAGATAATAGGTTCTATATTTTTTTTTATGTTCAGTGCGATAATTATAAAAGTCTATTTTTAGTTTTAGACAAGAGATATCGCTGTAAATCAGTTGATAGTTATCATCAAAAAAGGACAAAAATCAAGCTTTATTTTGGACATTTCCGAGTCCCTTGATTAGTTTGTAAACTTTGGGGGGGGGTCAAGAATTCAGGTTTCTGAGGTGGTGAGTAGAAGACCTCAAAATGATTAAATGTTCATAAAATTTAGATTTCGAAACTACATTGTACCTTTTAAGTTTTAGATCCAGTGGTAGCAGTTCAATCAGCTACGCATGTCCTTATAATAATGCGATACACCTCACTTTATCCTTCAAACCATACTGTCGAACGTTCGTAATTTATTTAGTCCGCAAAGTGCAGTCGATAGGCAACAAACAGCAGTGATTCTAGGGGTCATGCTTTCGAATGGAAATTGATGCTCTCGTACTTTAATGATTACATGTCATTCTTTTGCGGTGCTTGAATGAATTACGAATATTGGGAAACAAACAAGGCAAAATAAATCAATTAGCAATCAATTAGGTTTTGATTTGGCAACTAGTAATGGTAGTGGTCTAAGTTAAAGGACGTTCTTGATATATTGATTGCATACAGTGTCGTTTTCCTTTTGTTGCGCTTTGATGTAAGGATAACGTAATAGGAAAAATAGTGTGTTTGCCTCTTTCATCGCACTTTGACTCCTGGTCATGATCAAATCTCATGTTCATATCATTTTCTGCGACCAGCGACGAATTTCAAGATATATATGAACGTGATATATTTTCGTTATTTAGAATGTTTCAACAAAATTTCTACCATTAGTTTTTCAAGTTTCAGGTATGATTAGAGAGCAACCAAATTTTGCTGAAGATGATCAATTTGCTCTACTTTTGTGTTAGTAATTACCGGTACAGTTAACTTTATTATAACTGACTAAGGATCACAAATCATTACGAACTACCTGTCCAGCAGTTAAATAAATTATAGTTTAAAAGAATTAAAAAACACGGTTTTAAGTTAATCGTACTAAAAAGTGAAAAATTATTGTTCATATAAGAATAAAACGATTAACGAGAATATTGGTGTCATTGCGATAAAAGCATGGGTGCTTTGTACTATATTTTTACACTAACTCTGTATTTTGGGATAGAACTAGAAAGAAATGATAACAATTGATATTGAGCAAATCACGCTCTTATCGTGATGACATTAATTTACTTGTTGATCATGTTATTCTTATATTAAGAATTATTCCTTACTTTTTAGTTCGATCTACTATATAAGCGTGTTTTTTAGTTTTTTAAGCTATCATTTATTCATTGATGAATTTATCCTTGTACTTTGATATTTGGAGCTGCAATTACGTGGCTGCTGCTCACTCTTATTAAATGTCATGCACATTATCACTTCCCAAAGGTATTGCTTCATAAAAATAGATAATAGGAAAAACTTATTAAATTATTATATTGTTATCGGTCGTTGATAAGTGAACATAATTTAAAATTAATCTGATATTTTGAAGCGAGTGAAAATAGCGTTCAAATGTTATGTTCCAAACATACATACATACAGATGAAGCTAATAAATAATTGTGTAAAAAAGCGTGTTAGGAAGCTAACGACGCTCGACGCCGTTGAGCTTCGGCGATCGGAGGAGAGCCAACATTTCTTTTAGTAACAAATAAATTTATTTTGAAAATTGTCAGTTACCTGTACTTGAGCTATATGTATAATATGTAGGTTATGCTCAGAGGCTCACAGATATTCTCTGTGGAACCGAGCCCACACTCGATTTGATCCACAGGGTTGTCTGGCCAATTAGTACATATCTGTAGTTGAAATTGTGCAATTGCAAATATTCTGTCATCTCTTAAAAAGTAACACTTTTCACAGTGCCTAGGATTCATAGTCCAAAATGTATGCTTTTCATACATTTTTCCCGAGGTTTAATTGGTAGATGTATTTACAGCAATGAAAACAATCTTATCAGTCCTTGATGAGTGTGCAAAATTTAAAATTAATCCAACGCTTTGAAGTGACGTGGTGCTAATAAAAAACGTGTTAAAAAATGACGTTAATTAGGTTGACTTTGCATGCTACGCGGATCGACCTCAATTCATCGAAAATTCTGATTCGAATTTGGGACTGCTGCAAAACATAAAATGTTTAGTAATTATAGATGAGATTCTTAGTGTAAATTTATTTTCAAAAGGTCATTAGTTCCATCTATTCGTATACCTAATTATCCCCTTGAAATAGGCTCTCAGACCCCCAGAAGCTCGCGAACTACACGCCGGTAACCCCGCTCTACAGGGTACGCTTCTTTGACCAAATTAGTACCATTCCGAGCTAGCATTTGCGCGATGTACCAATTCCGAAGCAATTCATTTGAGGATCTTGCGAGATAAACTTTAACGATCTCAGCATGATCTTTCGTGGATGTGGGCTGACTGAAATACACAATAGATCCGAATGCGCGGGTGTCGAAACGGCAATTGTGGCACATTTGGATGCTCCTTTCCCTTCGGTAATTATAACGTACGACATCAATCTGGAGTTAATGAAATATAATATATTGTACAAACGAGTGATGGAACTAGGTTGAATCCTTTCACAAAGACGTGGGTGTAATTGTAATCAGCTCTCCAAGAGATGCACAAGGTTATCATATAGTAAGGGATACATTTCAGGTTTTATTTGTAATTTGTAGAATTCCATTATCGTTTCGATCGTCCTCAGGGGAACTGTCAAACATGTCTCTTCGTAGCCATACTCCTCAGCCTTACGTGACATTTGTGTGGCTAGTTCTGATTGGTTAGGACGGTGTTCCAGCTGAGGGATGTAGTTTTCTGCTGACGTGGCTGTTTGGTGATTATATCTTCATTTTTCTTATGAGTGGCTGCCATATTAGCTCCACTTCTACGCTAGGTTTACTACAAACGCAGCCACGTTTTCTTGTTCTGTCCATGTGTGATCAGCTATCGCGGATTTTCCTATCTCTGCTCGGTGTTCCTGAACTCTTACTTCTAGTGACCTTTTTGTTTCTACAAAGTATATTTTTCATGTAGATTGTATACGCTCTTACTTGGAAACTCTTCCATCATGTAGATCATGTAGATCATGAAAACTACACAACTTTTATCTAAAATATATTTTGATGCATTCGCACGGTACTTGGTCTAGTAATGTTCATTTTTGGATTTGGTTTTTATTATCGCAGCATAATGTTCCCAGAAAACCGTTCGAAACGTAGTGACACTCATAATTATATAGATAACGGAAAACCGAAATACAACATTTGAAATTTCAGCTTCAGATAAAGAATTGTGTATTGAAACACAAAGTTTGACTAAAAAAACTCTCTTTGTTTCAATGACGCGTTTCGATTAAATCGGTCATCGTCAGACTGTCAGATTTGACTGTTTAATAAGTAAATCTGACAGATGTACTAATAAAATGGTTAAGGCAGAATATGAACCAATATTCTCTTCCTCATTTTTATCCCACCGGTAATCCCAAGCTTGTTTTTGTTGTCTTATCGCTGTAAAAGCCATTGAATATTCACAATCTGATGTTATACGGCTGAACGTGAGTAAATAATTTCTTATGCAAAGTCGATGTCTTGCTACACCGGCAAGTCTAATAAATTTGAAGCTCAAATGGGTACTCATTGAATTACAACTATTGTTTGTAAATTTCGTTTAAGTACATAGCTGATTCTTTTAATCAAATACCTGGTATGTAATTTATGTAGATTTGCATGGTATAAGCATAATAACAATGCAGAAAAGGAGACAGAGCAAATTTTATGTCATGGTTTAACTTTAAAATGACTAAATGTGAAACAACTTATTTAAAAACAAGCTTTTATATAAATGCGCAAAAAAGAAAATAATAAACTTTTATTTTAACACTTTTAGATCAAGTTATTTAATTTACTTGTTTATCACATTATTACAGGTAAATCTTGCAATAAGCTTTTATATCATGAAAATTGTGTAATGACGATATAAGTTGTTAGTAAAAGTTTTGAGGAAAAAGTTTATTTTATCCATTTTAGCGCAATTGAATAATTTATGGTTTGTTCAGGTTTCTAAAAAATTCAAAGCAATTCCATTTTTAACTTTGTCTAGGATGCTCAGCCTCAGCCTTTTCACCTTCTTCATTTAAAAGACAGTTGAAAATGAGAAAATATTTGCGTATCACTCGAAAAGGATTGTCGTTGATTGGCTCTTTATGTATCTACATATAAAAATGTCAACAAGTTATTTTGACTACGATTAAAATTTCAAGATACGTCCCAAGCGGTTTGAAAAATAAATGATACATACTCGTATACATGAGATCCTATAAATATCTTTTTGCCTACCCTCTGAATAACTCCGGTGTTTGGCAAATATAAAAAATACAATAATATAAACTTGTGTAGTTTAAACATAAGTTTTCACAAATACAGTGCTTGTGGTGCTTTTTGTTGTATTTTTTGAAAACCTCATCAAAATTGATGCAGCCGTAACTAAGATTGTGCGGTGAATAAATGGCAACAAACAGATGAACAGACCGATAGATAATGTAGTAACAGATTTTTATAGTGTGGATGTCCAAAACAATGGAATCAAGTAGGTTGACATTGTAATGCTTTTCAAAAAACTTTCCTAAAAACTTTAAAATTGCCAAGATAATTTAATCCTATACTCGTCATGTGCTAATGGAAATGACTAAATTTCTGAATATGGTGGCAAGAAGGATCAACAAACGGTGCCATACTGCCAAACCCTTCAACACTAAACCAAAACTGGACTTATGAAGCAGAGTATCAAAAGCTAAAAATTGTAGTAAACCAAGCTATCAATATTAAATGCATTTCTTGACATAAAACGAAGTATTAATTAGACAGTAAGTACAGGTACTATTCGACCATCTCTTCGCTACATAAACCTGCTGGTTGAAGACAAATCTAACAGACTGTATACGCACTAAATTTGAATTCATGATAATGTAACTTAGAGAACAAAATCGAGGATAAATTGTAGAACTAGATGCTAGAAATCATCGCTGTTTCCGCTATTTAAGGCAACAACCTCAAATCCAATTCTAGTCTGCATCTCGGACCGCACATCTTCCTCGATACGTACGTTGCATTACACCTTTCACCGTGGATTTTTTCTAATGGTTCAGATTATCGGAATCTCTTCCTGTTTATCATCCATTTGCGTATGTAACCTGCTTACTCGGAGTTGTTTTGTAATAGTTCATATGGAGATTATCCGTGATTGACGTCCCGAGAACGATTTTTCCCAAAAAGGAAACGTTGGTACATTTTTATATAATCCCAAGCATGGTAAATGTGATTGACGTTTTTAGAACGACACTTTTACTTTTGAAATGCTACTGAGCCGTTTTCTGATGCTACCACAACATCGGTAAATTGATTGATCATATGAAGCTTGGACTGAAACTACTAACAGTTACAGAAACATATTAATTCATCTCTAAGTGTCGCCCTCTATGGGGACGCCCATCGACAACTTACGAAGTCAGAGGATTGCCTTGGAGCGGCAACAGATGTCCCTTACGATATCTGTCGACAAGGGTGAACTGATTTACAGCGACATCCCTTGTTCTTCGTAAACACTATTTAAAATGTACCGTTATCTCGGCCCACTCATATCAGAAGCTGACAACTGATATTAAGTGTATGCTCTCTACAATTCATCAGACCTGCTTTAAACATACATGTTTCGTCTTTAGTATAGACTCGTCAGTATAGCCTGGTGGTCTATCTGTAAAGAGCAATGGTTTACATGCATACGACAGCTAGACCGCCAGGCTCTACTGATGAGTCTGATTTAAGACGAAACATGCATGTCTATAGCGGGTCTGATGTATAGTGGAGAGCTTAAACTTGGAAACGTATTAGCTTTGAAAATTTTATTCCGGATTTACATTGCCTATACAGTTTTGTGTCTGAGGTTTAATCATCTTATTGATTCTAAAAATCACTTAGCATAGGTTCAAACAAGTGTTTTTTAAAAAATACGAGGCTGCACACTACCACATAACACAACGTGCTATAAACAACTGAAATTGGGACGCACTTTCTGTAAAACAGAGATACCAAAACAGAAATGTGATACTTGTGTGAACAGGCCGTTTTCAAGTTTTCAAGACAATGTTTATGACACCTTTTTAACAAAATTAATCATATTTTGCTGCACATTCTTCTATGTATCTAAGAAAACCATGATTTTTGAGTTGTGTCAATTGTCTTAAATAATATATAAATGCTATAGAAGCGCTTACTGATCACAAGAAAATTGGTTCTAAACTTCTTCCGCAATGGTATCATCTCGAAGCTTCCCATCATGATGAAATACAGCAAGCGCTATCAAGGTGAGATACGTAATCAGTTAGCTTGTGGAGTCTGCGAGGGGTCTCATACTCAGGCGAATAAGGCTAATTTTGCCTAATAAATGCCTCACTAAGCAGGCAAAGACTTTTTGATTTTGATAAGCCGGTGGCAGGAGATGATTTGCGGACACTGAATTTTTTACGATACATTGAAGATAACTCCAACGCCACTGAACAGATATCAATTAAATATAGATGCATGTCAAGTTATCGAAAGGTCAAGTATCTGTGGACTGACATATAATAAAACAACGAGTGTCATTTATTTCGAGATGCTTCACGGAAGATCAAATTAAGCACAATCCGTTCTCCTTCAGCAACTGCTAGCGAGCGGATTATCCATATAGGCGTTCGCCTTTCTCAAACACTTCCATTACTCTCTTATTTAGATCAAACAGTATTACTCTCATAACACTGACTGGCTTGAAAGACGCCGCTCGATCCACTCGAACCAATCTGATTGTTGCAATGACTTTCTGTTGTAATGTTTTACATAATATCTTTTGTACATCTCTGAATCATCATCAAATATAATAGGCAAAAGTGGAACAGTTCTGTTTTGTGGTAGCTCCAACCTCCAATCCGATTGTCCAGTTATGTGACAGAGTACGTTAACAGAGAATACGCAATCTTGATCGGTGGACAACCTCTGAAGGATAATAACATTTATCAAGAAAATTTACTACTGACAGTTATTTATAGTAAGACTCCCGAGAGACCGTACTTCTGAGAGGGCAGCATGTTGTTCAGATTAATAAAGACCTTGAGAGAATTGTAGATTGAGGTTCCACAAACGCAGTTCATTTTATTGTGCAGAAGATTCAGACAACAACCCAGACAAAAAAGTTGCATGCTGGTCTGCTAGTGGTGGAGATGGACGAAAAACCAATACTTAAATCAGCTCCTATCGAGTTTTTGGAGATTAATATAAACAGTTACATGTCCTGACAAGTTTATGTTGTCGGCCTTGCTAGGTCGACGTCCCACAAGCTGCGGGTTATCTTCCGCTACAGAAAATTGCATTTACAAAGGTATTGATACTCTACAAGACTCAGACGAGTCTATCTCTGGGTGTGTGGGTATGCACTTCAAAGCTCAATAGGCGCATCTCCACCAGATCGAGCTTTCAAAGCCTCGAACGAGCCTCCTCCAAAACTCGCTATTTTGGAAAAGCTAGGTGTTGTGGAATGAGCTATCGGGTTATAATCTACAGCGTTCTGAGGTCAATGTGGATAGATATCTATAATTTCGCTGCGCTTCAGGAAATACAGTATCTTTATCTGTATCTATAACGAAAAAGATATATGGTAAAGATGTTAGCTCCGTTTCTAATAATATTATTATTATTAATTTTATGTTGGGAACTGTCAGTGAAAGGCGTTAAGAAATCTTCACATGTACAGAAATTGTGCCAAGTAGGTTTATCCCCACAGTACGGTGGAATTAAGTTTTAAAATATTAGTAGTTTTGAAGAACTTTATCTAGCTAATAGATTGAATAGTACGAGATTCGTATATAGTTCGACCTTCACCCATCGGATAACCACATGAGTATGCTTTTTTATCAATTATTATTTGTATTAAAAGGTATTGCAAGTAGGTTGCCTAAAAAAATTCGGCCAAGGATATTTTTAATTAAAAAGTTAGTTATTAACTATTTTTTTAAATTTACACTTACTTGTTAATTCATAAAATGGATGGAGCATCCTTAATAAATTTTGAAGGCAATATGTGAATAATCTTCTACGTCTGACAATCACAGAGGGTTAGTGGGATCATAAACCTTATATGATTCCACCCACTTTTTTTCAGGAAAGTAATATCCAGACATTGAGATGCCACCTTTCCCTTATCCTCCCGCCTCAAATTTGATTATTTTTTGTTTCTTGACGCTAACTTCACCGCCAGAATAAAGACAAACAGACACAGACAGAAAGACGGACAGACGAAGGAGATGAAGAAAGGCCGGTATTGCCAGCCCTCATGGCTGAGCTCATTTGTCTTTTCTTCCTTTTGTCCTCTTCCATATTATGGGCTTTAATATAAGGATAAATATAATTGAACAGTATCCATTCATCATTAGATTATATGGATGCCTAGTTTTCCATATAATATTCAAAAATGAATTAACCTAACGCCGACTGTTAATTCTAAAGTGGAAGAAGGTGCAGGCCTTTTGAGTTACCATATGCCTCAACTTTTTCTGAATTCGCAAATATTGACGCTATAACGACCAATTGCATGGATGTATTTATTTATACACAATTCAATAAGATAGGTCAATGGTATGAAATCATTTTTCAACATCACATTCTTAGAAAGAATTGCATAAATGTTCCAAGGAAAAAATGCCCACCCCCAAAAATAAATCTGGTTAGCTTCAGTGAACCATGTGGTGTCTGACAGTGAAATATTTCAGTCTTTGGAAAAGTACCGAAGATATATTTGTTCTTCGGTTTTGGCAATGGTGTGGTTTGACTAAGGATTTTATCAGACGTTGCATCATGAAACATAAATTTCTTGAATAACTGAGAAGCGGTATGGAACCGTATTCAGTTTAAAATAGACTATTGCAACTTATGATGAAAAACAATCTCAGATGTCTCCAAGAACGTTACAAAAATGGTAACATGTAAAAATTCTCTGATTCGAAATTTCTTGACGGAGGATCCGTTAACCTGAACGACAATATTCATACAAATCTAAATGTTTTGAAGCTTTGAAGCCAAAGAAATATGGAAGGAAAACAAAAGACATGTTGCTTGAGATTTGTACCTAGACAAAGTGGAACACTGCCTCAGATTTCAATTATCTTGAGAATTTTTTGGGTCTCACAGCATTTCGATTGATGTATCATCAATCGTGTTCAGAAAAAAGGATGGCCTGTTTAGAAATGAAATAAAAATTCACAGAACAACTGGAATGTGATAACAGCTTTCCTTTTATCGATGTAGTGGTAAACAGGGTCAACACTCAGAATACAGATCACAATGTACAGTAAAGCAACTCATACAGGACAGTACCTGATCGACTCAAGGCCAAAGGTTCCACGGAACGCAATGGTCAGACATGACGAATAGTAGAACAGTACCTGCACCTGCACCTGCACCACAAGTCACCCGGTATCTAGGAAGAAGAGATTATATCGAGACTCCTAGATAGAGCTAGTTGACAAGTTGGCCTTGGTAAACAGAGATTCTTTGCCTAATACTTTGTGTTCAAATACAGAATCTTTATCTGGATTATTTTTCAATATTATGTATTTTTTAATCAAACAAAGAACATATCCTTGACATGTTTTATCTTTGTTGCAGGTAAGAAAACTTCAAGCGGTAACGCGGGGTTTGACTATAGCGATAAAAATGTAACACAACAAAATGACAACCCCAAAAAAATAGCTGGATGTAAGTACCTCGGAGAGAAAAATATATGAATAATTAATGGGAAAAATTATTACAGAAAGCACTTGATCTAATTGGTATAACATCGGGGCATTGGATGTGGTACACATAAAATTGAATTAATTGTTTTTTAGGTTTTTAGAAAGAAAATATTGCTGAAAGGTTATCATAAAGTTAAGGCCAGGAAATATAATATGTAATATAACCAGATCCTATCATGGATACAAAACTAAAGCACTCTAAACTAGCATACTATTTATTCGGTCCAGCTATTTTTCTATTAAATTATTTTTTCTTACTTTTTTCTGCATTGCACTGGTGTTAAGAGAAACCCTTACAAAACCTTAACCATCGTAGTAAATGAACAAACTGGTCTTTTAAACTCAATTTCTATCGATACACTACTAAAAGTTTCATTAAATTTGTTTTCTACGTTATATTACTCTTGAAATAGCTTAAGAAATAAAATATCACAATACGTGAAATATATTAAATAATAAAATAGTTTATCACATGAAATGTATTAAGGACATTATGACGGTGATAGTTAAGTTTTTTAGGGGTTTCCCTTAACATTAGTGCAAATGCAGTCGCCAAAAAATGTTTCCCCTAAGACAGACAAAAGAAAGAAAAATAATTTGATATAAAAATAGCTAGGCAGGATAAAAAAATGCGTCACTGAAATAGAGGGTGCACAACTGTGCAAGTATCTGGAAGTATAATGAAGTTAAAATTTTAATCTCGTAAATTAATCACACATTGTTAATTTTGTTGAACTCGATGTGAAATACGTGTAAAAAGTAAATAGGAATGAGTAAAAATTTATATTCACCTAATTTTCAACTGAATTATTGAATGAAGCATACATATTCTTGTTTGGCTTTGTTTCTACAGAACGTCATGTTCAAATTTTCCATAGTTACTTCAAATTTGAAATTTTTTCTATTTATAATTCTGCATTATAAGAAAAAGTAATTTATGCACTAAAAACCATCCAAACAAGTAGTGCAAGAAATCATGTTGGTTTTTTATTCTTCGCAAGATCGAGATGAGCACTTGAACGAAACGTTTATGTTTACCTTCCCATAAAAGTTTATTATACAAATCTAATTTATGATCGTATTCTAATAGGCATTATGTGTCAGTTTATTGGACTTACGATCTTCAGGTTGTATGTTACAATATCATAGTAATGAAAATAAAACAGAACAAACAAACTAAAATTGAAAACACTCACTGCAGAAAACAAATTACACAAATTTGAAAGTGCTTTCTTTGCAGCTGGAAGTAGAGTGAGCAAAATTAAGGCGAGAAAATATTCTAGTATATATATATATATATATATATATATATATATATATATATATATATATATATATATATATATATATATATATATATATATATAATAACAACAAACAAAAATTTAGTAAAAATTCATGAAAGCTAAGAATAGAAACAAATAATCTAGACAACATTTTGGAAAGATGCAAATATAGTTATTCGATTGATAAGTTATAAATATTACCTAAGCTGTCAACGTCACATCTAAAGTTTATAGCATTTTTGTTGTTTTTTATATGGATTATTTCATTCATGCATCTCTTGAGGTAATTATTTTCCTGTTCGATTATATGTGCATGACCAAAGTTCGTTGTATGACCAGCTTCCTTTATATGTCTTGCAAGGGCTGTACCTTCCTTGTTTTCATCGTTTCTTACGTTAGTTATTCTGTTCTTCAACTTTTTTTTATCTCAACCAACAGAACTTCCTTCGTGATCACCAAAGTTAGTCCTATATACAACAGTAATTTGTATTCTCCCACTCATCTGTGTGGAGCGGAAAAATTTAGTTAAAGCTTACCACTTTCTGTTCAAACTCATCCCCTTCCAAAAATTTCTCCACCCCTGCTCTCGACGGAACTTCCTGTTACATGCCATCTTCATCCCCAAATTTCATCAAAATCGATGTGCAGCTGTTACTGAGACTACGCGGTGACAAAACCGTCAACAGGCAGATCTAAGGTATTTCCGTGACTTGGATTTTATCGACATAGACGTCACAAAAAGTCTTGAAGATCTGAAATTCGATTGCGATCACAATAATTCCCCTAGTTAAGCGTAACATCGGTTCAATAAAATGATCAATTGTGCATGTTAACTAGGCCACGAAATATACAATATAAACTCTCTTCGTATATATCGTTTCTAAATAACCTATATGCCTACCGGAAATGTTCTATGTAGCCATACTGTTATTTTATCTATGCAATAGAAATCCATAAGCAATCAAATTAATGCTCCATTCTTAAAGAAAGTATTTAAACCATTTTTAGCCTGATAACTTGTAATACAAAGCGTATAGCTTAATTCCACGAGTGTATTATTTATATAACATTCTAATAGATAGTTCACTGAGGAAATGGCTAACACAGGTAGCAGAAAAACGGACGCTGAACTTGTAAAGTAAAAGGTGTGAGAGAAAGACATGCATATTGACATTATATCCGCTTTAAAAAGTTGCCATTCTAATAGTAATGGTTCACATAGGGGATTTCGGGATTTACTCAAGGGCGACAGATTAGCATACAGGGCGTCAGATTGAGTGATAATGGTTATTTACATGCTTAAAAGTATGCATTTCAATAACCTATTTGAGCGTGATGCAAGGAAGCGGGAGGGTCATCTGCTACAATGATTATTCATAATATTACAACAAAAACTGTGAATTTTTGCGTTTTAATTTATTGATACACTATCTTTTGTGAATAAAATATCTAATTTTGAATTAGCATAGCCAGGACAGCAAACTTAACCATATGTAGGAAAAACGTAAACATCATCATATAGCCTTCTATAAACGTCAGATTAATTTTTAATTTTCAACATAATGTTGAACGAAACTCCCTATGCAGAGGTTGTGAACAGGAAGAGAAGACAGTTCATCATCCGCTGTGCAATTGCCCAGCTTTCAATCCGTGAAGCGATTCTGGGAGAGCGCTGTGCCTCTATGGCCAGTGTGAGGGAAGCACCTTTCTCCACAAGCTTGGGGTAGCTGGACACTCAATTTTGAGTAGCTCCTGGGGGGTATAAGGGGCCCAATAAGGCTCAAGTGCTGTGATCATGGTTCCAATAGCGAATACCGAATACATAATTTTGAATTCTAAATACCTTCCGCTCCATTGACGTTGTATGTAAGAGGATCGCCTCGTCCACCGCACTCTTGGATTTGAAGAAAATAAAAAACAAGCAAACGGTATGGAGACTGCGACATTGTCTCTTGTTGAAAACATTCTGAATATTTATGCGAATCTGTCAGATAACGTAATCAGCTGGCGGGGGTCAGATTTCTCGCTAAAATATTCGGAATAACATTAATATCATTCATCCTGTCGCTTCGAATTGCATTACACGGCCCAAACACTTTTTTACGGGAGGTGTCCGTTATAATAATTATTCCGAACATGATGCTGTCTGCTTTTACTTTCTTATCCTTTGGGTTATCATGTTTACTCATAGGCGTAGCAGCGATGTACAGAAACGCGGTTCAACACATAATAATACCGAGTGGTCCATTTAACTTGAGACAGCCGTATAGCGCAAAAAGGTGAGTTTATTTGTGAAACCGTTCAGATAAAAGTTCTTAGGTACAATGGGGAAAAGTTTGATGACTTTTATTTTCGACTTCGATAGTATTATCAAGGTTTTTCAAGGTCAAACATGTTTTCTTAATGGGAACATATTATCTTTAATTGCATAATCTTACTATACGACAAAAATCAATTACCTTGTGTTCACAAAAACTTTAATTCCGATTGCAACTTAAGTAGAAAAAAAATAAGACATTTGATTTTTTTTCGAAACGTTTCCATACCGCAACTGCAGCCAACGCCGTTTTCGCGCTATAAGGCACTCTCAAGTTAAATGGACCACCCGGTATATTTTTATTAATTATAGTTATGAAAACTAAATAACCATGCCTTCATGATAAACCGCATTGAAAAGTAAACAATAACTTTTAAGAATTAAGATTTCGTTTAACAGCGATCGTAAGTTTACTAACTCAATGCAATTAAATGAGATTTATTACTTTTGGATTTAAAATAATTTGGTTAGCAAATGAAGATCAGCTTAAAATAATAATGAAGTCATTAAGTGAAACATCTATTTTATTGTGAAAAAGGAGTGGTTAGCTTTTTATCATATTTCAATACTAACTACACTTTTACAGATAGCTACCGATGAAATTTTATACCGGTTAATATTAAGCATCTCACGTTTTTTTACAATAAAGTAACTGTTTCACTTAATTACTTTATTCTTATTTTAAGCTGATATTTTCAAAATTCAGTCATATTTGGTCAGTGATAATTGCTGTTAAATAAAAGCTCAACAACTAAAATTATTTTCACTTCTTAGGGCGCTCTGCTATTAAAGCTTATTTTGATTTTTTAAACTAGAACTCATTTTTTGTTTTTTAGCCACATGAACTTAAATTTAATATTGACTACAATACGTTTTAGTAAACGGTCGAAAACTCTTTTCATTTCGGAATTTGAATTAATCAAATCAAATTTTGAAAAGATTAATTTCAAATTGTATCTAAAATAATTCATTTTAATTTTTTTTTGAATTTCTCCTATATTTCGGAATCAGGGGAGCAAGGTCTGCGCTGGTTCCGTACAGTTGTTGAGTCCAATAAATCCACAATTTATTTTACGTCTAGGGCATTGCATCCCAAATTACGTCCGGCGCACCATGCTGATAGCCTAGCTGCGTATTTCGCGTCTAAAGACGCCTGCTAGATTTCTCTCCATTCTTATCTATCTACTGTCTTCAAAGCAATATTCGATGTTGCGTAAGGAAATGTGGAAATGATCATTTCCTATAGGCAACATAAAAGGAGCGCGCCTCTGATCCATCATTGCATGAACATCCTCTCATTTCATGCATCGAGAGTGAAACTTATTTCCTCCTTAAACATTACGATATTTTCTTGAGAGCATAATGGTCGTTACAAAATAAATCGACGTTAAATACATAATGACACTGCCTGATGTCGTTTAACGACGCGCTACTTTAGATTACGGTTTCTATATTTATTTTTATTAGCATCCTCTATCACAGACCTCGGATGTGTCTGTATGGGTTCCGAAGAGAACGGATGAATACGTCTCAGTTTCTTCTGTCTATACGAATGAAATTCATTTATTTTTCATACAATATGCAGTTTTGAGCAACCTATTCCTGTTATTCTTCGCTTTTTCTTCATTTCTTTGTTTTCCTCCTCTTCTGGTTCTCCTTCGTCTCCTTCTTCCCTTTATTTCCTTCTCTTCTCCTCCCTAATCATCACCTTCATCTTCTTCTATGATTCTGACGTCTGCTTTCCAACAACTGGCCAGCATATTCGAGATTCTTTTTTATTTAAATCGATATTCATTCGTGGCGCTGTAATTAGAAAAAACAAAGCAGGCCAAAATAATAATAAAAAAAATATTGAAATCAGTTAAAGTCATTGGTTGTCATGTATTCCATCTAGGAGCGTGACGAACATTTTTATTTGCCACGCATATGCGATAAATTGTCAAATGGTTTCCAGGTTACCGATCACTTTACGACTGTATTTAAAACAGGTTTTAATAGACCGAACATATTTCTCATGTAGTCGGCATCTTTATGTCGCAGAATTGTCCGCAAAAAGTCTATATAAATGTGACAGTATGTATTGCAGACCTAGCGTGGAAATCAAATCGATCTGGCGGCAGATAATAAGTAACATAGAAAGAATGCAATAAAGCCGAGATGATTCAGCAGCGCATACACATCAGTTATTGAATCCAATGGTAGTCAAAAGTAATATTCTTGAAAATATACATTGTCCACAAATGTCATTATTCCATTTAGATACCCCAGGAAAGCTCTTGGTATTGCCAACAACAGCTCATTTCAAATTCCTTATTGCAGTGTTATCTTCAAGGTTCAACAAACTCTTTCAAAACGCTAATTGCTACGTTGCAGAGCGCATTATCATACAAACATGCGTATACGTACTAAACATTAATTGTGTAACAACATGTATATTTAAAGTGGATTGTGTCGCATTTTTATTATCTGACCAAAGTGATGTCACTAATTGTGCTATTCCGCATTTGAGAGTGCTAGTATAGGGCAGGAAATTTAGATAAGGTATGGAGGAAAGCGGAATTAAAGACAATTTGCGTGCGAAAAGAATCCAGAAAAGAATTGGCACGGACTGATCTCGAACGCGTGTCTCAAGCATTCCATGTCTTACTTGCTCGGCACCCGCTCTGCAGGGCCAAGACGTTTCAAATTCGTATGATGAGGTTCTCTCTTGCTGAAGTCATTATCTCTCTATGTTTTTCTCACTCCCGAATGCACAAGACGTGAAGAACCCTTCACCCAGGTCAATTATTCTCTTCTTTATAGGTTTTTTACGCAAATGCAAAAAACCTATTACGTGTCATAAACGCTGCTAGAGGATAAATGTCTATTTACGTTGACTTAAAAATGCTGTAGATTCTAACCATCGCAGAAAAAAAGGTCTTTGGCAGCACATTCCACAACGTACAGGTTCTCCAAAAGGACGACTTTTGGAAGAGGCCCATTCGAGGCGTTGTAAGCTTGACAGGCTAAAGATGTGCCAGTGTAACACCTATTTTGTTTGCTGTTGTTGATGTTATTATGTCAAACAGTTCGGTCGAACATCTGCCATAATAAAATCTATAGAACAGAGGCAGATCAGTGACCCACCTTCAATGTTCTAGACCGTGAAGGGCCTTTTGAGGTCGGGTGCATCAATTAGACGTATTGCTCGTTTCTGTATTGCATCCAGATGTTTCTGGGAGTGGTAAGGAGCGCATCCCCACACAAACGAACAGTACACCAGGATAGTTTATTCTGAGCCTTGTAGAGCAGCATCAGTTGTTCAGGGCAAAACATTTTACACTACCTGACACTACATCATATCGTTCCCCATTGTAAATTAAATTAAAATCGGTCTACTTGTGACCCGTTAAGAAAAGGTCAGCAAACAGACCGAAAAACAAAACAAAATGCAACTTAAATTTGAAATTTTCATAATAGCTATCCAGTTCTCTTATTCATAGTAAGTGTCAAGATAACCTACAATACTCATAACTTTTCATTTTCTCTAGCTAAAGTCATAATTCTGCCGCTTACTTCTGAATGATAATAAAATAATAATAGGATCTAACATTACTCGACTATAACACGAAAAAGTGATTTCAATCCGAGTGAGTGGATATCCGCAGGTCACTTTACCTGTCAGAATATCTTATCTAGTAAAATCTCACGTAAATATCTGTTATGTAAAAGTTCGTGATGTTTTTCCAATTAATTTGGAGAAAATGTGATACACACGTTTCTCAGCAATGTTATACACCAAACGCCTTTAGCCTCATTTTTTGAGGTGACTCTATTGGATAGATTACGGTGTATAAAATAAAAATGCAAAACACAGCTATCAGAATAATTACTGCAAAGAAACCAATGGAAAGGTATACCATAATTCACAGAGAAATATTGCCTTTACAAGGATTATACATATCCAGTGTTTCGTCTTTGTTAAAACTTGTATCAATGAGTATGAAACTAGCCATATCAGGCACGAATACTGCAACACACATGGTGAAGTCTTGCTGGGACCACAACATCTATATTGTAATCTAAATGTAAAAGAACAATATTACTATGGCAATAAAATGTTTTAACATCTGAAGATACTTTACTTAAACAAAAGGTAAAGAAACTTCCTATGGAGATCTCACCCTGTAGTACAGAAACTGCGTTTTTTAATGTCTTATTCGTGTTTAATAATTCTATTCATACTTCATGTAAGAAGTATTATTTGTATACTTTCTTTTTGAACATTCTGAATAATGTAAAGATTGTAGTTAATCAAATAAAGCACTACTATTATTAATAATAAGTAAAACAAAAAATACAGTATCATTAATCAAGTTTAGCATTTTGCCATGTGTTCTTCACTTATTGGTTATACCTAGTAGGAATCAAGAAAGGTCTGAAGATGGCTTATGAAGGAATAATCTGATAAGTCCGAAAAAATTGCACATTGCTATTGCACACCTAAAATCGTCGTGCGATTAACCTAAAACAACTACATATCATCGATTGAAATCAAATTACTGTAACATCCAGGGAATACTTAATCGAAGTTATCTCTTCATCTGCTGCATCTTTGCATGTAAATTGTAATTGCAGGTGCAAATCTCGATCTTCAAGGATGAGTTGGTACTTAGGTGATTGAAAACCTCGTTTGATTTTTTCTGTAAACCGCAGGATAAAGTTACAGTTAGATGCTTGTGGTAACATTAATACACACTTATCTAATGATCAGTTGTATTTTGTGGTAATCCTCGTGATTGCAGATTTGTTAGTGTTAGTAACACGCCAATGACGCACAGTCAAAGTAGCTCAGATAGTTTTTGAGTCATATTATTGTGCTTAGAATTTCAAGGTATTCACAAAATTTTCAGAGGTATAATAGGTTGTAACCTTGTAGATAACTCCGAACATTTCGTAATTTCTACTGTTTGCTTCAGTTATAAGCTAGTAGATTCATACTTTCTGTTAAAATCAAAATCAGAATCTTTTAATTCTACATTTCACGGCGATTATTAAGGTTTTGTTGAGGTTTCCCTTAACCAATGCAGTCGCCAAGAAATATTTCCCCTAACACAGGCAAAAGAAAGTAAAAAATAATTGAATAAAAAAATAGCTAGACATGATAAGTAGTATGCTAGAATTGAGAGTTCTAATTTTGTATCCATGATAAGATTCAGTTAGCTAGTTAGCAATTAATCTGGGTAGTCTTTATTAAATGTCAAATTTCGTTAAAGTCCGACAATGATTTAGATATAAATCTAAACACGTCACTGAAAGAAAAAGAGTTTTATTTGTGAAACTGTGTGTTAAATACACAATCCTTTTATCTGCAAAATATTGTCTCAATTAAAACTCGTTGATTGTGACGTGTCTCGAATTTAATCCTTAAAGGATCGTCATAATTTTAAAATTCACTGTGCCTTGAGGATTAAATCAAAACATGTCACAAAAAAGAGTTTTATTTGTGAAACCTTGTCTTTAAATTGGATGTGGGAAGAATTTCTGCAAGAACCTCTAAAACGAGTAATTTCTACTCCTAAACCTAAATCTAAACCTAAACCTAAACCTAAGCCTAAAGAACTATGGAATTTGTCACAATATTATTACACAAATACTTATAACTAAAATATTATAAAATGAAGCCTCAATAATTGCAGAGTTATTCAATTAATATAATACAGAAGCCAGGCAGAATAACAGATAAAATACGTATTTGTATTAAAGCAAAATAGGTGTGCAGCAAGGAACGTGACCTCTATTATTTATTAATTGACTTTAATTGAAATGACGAGAAAAATTATATAGATGATGCGATGATATAACGAAACTTTTTGTTTGTGAAGTAACATTAGACTCACACGTTAGCCACTATGATCAAAATATGTGAAATTCTTCACGTGATTTATGACTATTTTTGACTAAACGTGATAATAAAAATTTATAATTCGACATTATAAGCAATTCATAAAATATTTTTGAAAATAATAAATGTGGAAAGTACATTAAAAAGTAACAATTGTTATTATTGTTAAGCAAATGTTTGAAAGAATATCATTCATAAATTCCTTACTTTTTTATTGCAAAATCGCAATATAATAGGCATACAATTATTTCTCTTGACATCAATCTTGGAAAAATTAATTCCCCGAATGTTCATATTAAAATTCAAACAAGTCAAATTCTTAGCTAGTTTTTTGATGATCTTATTGAGAAAAGCCTGGCCTTTGTGGGGACCTAAATATCTTTCGGTACTGGAGAACACTTTTTAAAATTATTGAAATGTATGAACTTGTGTTTTTTGTTACTTGAAAAATTTAGCTCCATTTTTGAAGTGTTGTTAATTACACAAAATTAAATTATAAGTTACAAATACAATACAATAACAGCTTCTTTCGAGAGAAGATTCCATGTTGAAAAGCAGACGCACATTTTGAGACTAAGCAACGGAGACGAGAAAAAATATTTCGCGACAGCTAAAGTGGCGATGATTCAAACTTATAGTACTAAACCTTAGGCATAATTTGAAAGCTTTCAATATGATTTAATTTTTACCTTTTGGGCTCCAATTAGCGAATTTTTTTCACTGGGCGCAGCTAATTCCAGAACGCTGAGGTTCTCTGGAAGAACGACCTTTGGAAGAGGCTCGTTCGAAGTGTTGAATGTTCGACTTGGTGAGGACTTATCATTCTTGGTGGTTGGTTGAACATTCATCATTGTAGAATCGATAGAATAGGAACAGATCAGCGGCTTTTCTCCCATGTTTCAGACCGTGGATACTTCCTCGGGTGCATCAACTAGACGTATTGTTGTCGTTCTTTGGATTAAAACTAGAACCTTCATTGATTGCTTCGAGGTTCAATTCCATGCATATGGGAAGTATTCCAGACATGATCTGATCCGAGCCTAATGTGAGACTTATAGTGTCTTTCATTATTCTTCAGAAGATCCTGAATTTCCATGCCCAACAAAAATGTCAAGGATAGAAGAACAATTCAGGTTCATAACATAAAATTCAAGGAAATAAACACGTGCTAAAAGCTCCTACTGCTATGTCCTAGAGGTACTTTCATCTTGACAATATGTTGTTAGATCATCACAAATGACATCAATTTTGATAATTACTGGAACTATAAAATGAATAAACAGGATAAACAAAAAATTGCGCTGTTTCTAGAATACGGATTGTTACAATCGAGCGATGTGTGAAATTAGCAAAAAAAAATCCAAAGTTGTTTATTGTCTTCGAGAAACGGAACCGTAACCATTAAGACGCGTGCAAGTAGGTAAAGGACATGTATCATAACCTCTGAAGGTTCAATACTCTGTGCTGTTCGTTAATGAATTATGGTTTCTTGTAACAAAGAATGTATATATTACTCATGCTTGAAAACATTTTAGTATGTTAGGGTCATTGCAAGCATATGGAAACAGTTATTGTTTTATGGTTTATTAGGACGGAGTAGATTTATCGAATTCCTGATATTGTGTTTTTTGATGTTTCATGGCGTATTTATTACTAGAAACTATGTCACCAATTTCGGTCTGTCAGTTCGTCTGTCTGTCGTCTTCGTGATCCCTGTATAGCGCGGAAAGTAATATTCGGATTAAAATTTGACACTAGCTTATAAGTACTAGTGTACACGTACTTGCTCTTTTGTCGATATTTTCCATGACCTTTCTGCGTGCATGCGGCTGAATTTCGCTGATAGGCTTCAGTGGTCGTAGTTTTGTTGGAATAAACCCTGAACTTTAAAAACCCTTTGAAAGAAGTCCAACTGCAATAAATCAGATCACCACTGGTCCAGGAATACGATGCCGCCCTCCAACGCCTAGGCGAGTCCATGAACGTCACCCCCATGTGGGTCCCTAGTCACAGTGAGGTATCAAGTAACGAGAAAGCAGATTGCTTGGCGAGGATGGGAGCAAGGGGCATTGGCCCCGAATCCTTGCTGGGTATTATCAGAGGCCAGGACAGTGATGCCCTAGATGATTGGGCATATAACGTGGGGAAAGCATGGTTGGAGACAGATAGCAGGCCCCGATAAACGTAAGGTGCTATGGATATTGAACAGGAGGATGGATTCACTCCATTTATAGGTATGGATCCTCACAGGGCACTGCAGATTGAACAGACACCTGTCACTCATAGGAGTAGTCAGAGACAAAATCTGTCAGAAGTTCAATGTGCAGAGGAGGACGAGACCTCGTCCCATTTCTAGGAAGAGTGTACCATATACAGCGGCTTTAGAGCTGACGTGTTCGGCACAGCAGAGTTTGGTAGAAAGAGAGCTACTCAGTGGAATGGTCGGATACGATGACCTTTATTGAAAGGTCTGACGGGCTTGACTCCATGTCTGCCCTAGTTTTAGTGATGGTCCTCGGGGTTGCCAATAGGTGAGACCTTCTAGATACATTGTTTTCCAACAAACAGTCCTGGATTTTCTGAGACCCAAATTTTACAATGTTGATGATAAACGAAGCCATCATAATGAAAATAGGCTGAGGATGATTTTGTACAAAAAATTCAGCATTCACTTGTCGTTCCATGATCCATTCAAGTCTCTACACTCTCCGTGGTCAGTAGGATTCAATTCTTATTCGAATTGAAGTTCGCAATAATGAAGAAGCAAATGTTTGTTTCCTAAGAATTCATTGTAAAGAGCCTCTCCAAATATTAACTTCATGGCTACGGTGCCGAGTTGATGTTATTAGAGACTCAATAACTACATCGATTTCTGATGTAAAAGGACTTGTTGAAGAAAAGTGGCTAAGATTAAGTCTCATTGAATTTTTAAATTAATCTTTCACTGTTAATGAAATTAAATCATTATTCCTACTATGCAAACTGTATCTGCCAAAATTATTTTTCAAACATTGCACAACGATGAAAGCGCGTTGCCCTTTCGTGTAGCCCTCCAATTTTAACAACTCTGAACAATCAGCTGCCACTCTGTATTTTATTCAACAACAACGCATAACCGTGAAAATAGCTCAAAATTCGAATCTTGCATAAAATTTGGGACACTCTTTATAAAAGAATAGAAGAAATTTTAAAACCCATCCTCATTACATTTGATAAAAAATATCGATTGGACTAGACAAAAGAAATACTAGCAGGTTTTCATGCCAAGGAGCAGCGCTCTGGACTGAAACTACAAGTGACTAATGAATGAGTGGCGAACAGCACTGTCCCAGATACGGACATAACAGCAATAGGAAGTAAGCACATATACAGGCGGTTATGTAAAAACAAACCGTGGTTAAAGCAATTAATCACAACAGGTGCCTATCGAGAACAATGACATTTAACAAACGCACTTGCGGTAGTAGCGATTATACGCGTATATATAAGCGAAATACGCTTACAGAATGTTCCGAATATGAAGGATGGATCGTCCTTGATTCAATAGGCCTATTGCTTTACTTTTCACGCCAAGAGATGGGAAAGTATTATAATCAAGTTTTGTCATAGACGTGCAGCTTCTGAAGTACGTAGACAAAAACTGCATCATCATTGATCAATGTGACGTTCGTAAACATAGTTCCACGCGAGATCTTTGGCCTACGTTACCCATATTTGGAGCAAAGCGATAGAGCTTCATGGACAGTCTCGAGTGCTCAAAATCGATATATCGAAGGCTTTCGATATGGTGTGGCATCATATACTTCTGGTCAAGCTTTCTTTCGAAGGGTTGTCGCCGGGTCTATCCAAAGGTTGGATAGTTTCCTCAAAGACCAATCCTTATGTGTGATAGTGGATGGATGTGTTCCGATTTATTCACCATCAACGCCAGTGTTCCACATCGCCTTTCCTTCCTCCAAAGCTCTTCTTGCTATACATAAACGAAGTGTTGGAAATGCTATCTGATGCAAGGCTTCGCAAACGACAACACCCTTGTTTCCTACATGCAAGCAGGCAAACTCATACCAACTTTAGAGATTTTACATCGATGGGAGCGACATGTTTCTCATATTAAAGGAGATATCGAAACAGTTGTCGAATGGGCATCAACAGTTCATCGCAAACAAGACTCAGACAAGAACTGAAGACAATGAAGTCACACGCTGGTCTGCCAGCCGTGGGGATGGATCGGCGTCCAATACTTCATCTTCCATTAAGCTTCTGGAAATGAAAATCAACGTTATCATGTCCTGGCACGATTATGTTGCCTACTAGGTAATCATTTCATTATTCACCGGAACAGCTCCTGCTACTCTTCAAGGCTCAGATCAGATCATCGCTGGAGTACTGCCCGCATGTGTGGGGATGCACTTCGGAAACGAGCAGTACGTCAGGTGGATGTGTAGGACCTCACCTCCTCAGTCTGAAATTTCGAAGGAGGGTGACTAAGTATCCCAATTCTATAGATACTATTATGATCAGTGTTCCACCGAATTGTCTCGCATAATAACACCAAAAATTGTCAGTGCAGCAAACAATGAAGTGACCCAATGGGCACGTTCTTATCAGGTCAAACATCCAAGGACTCGAACGGGCTTCTTCCAAAAGTCGTTCCTTCAAATTCTTTAAATCAGGTTTGTATTTAGTCTCAAGACGTATGAATATTGATTGAAAAAATCAGTTCAAAAAGATGTCTAATTTATACGGCAAAAGTTCGTATACAGTTGATGGCAGAATTCACAAATTCCTTCTCCAATAACTACGTAAAAAAAATTATATAAATATTATAAATCTATATCCGTAGAACTACAGTGACTCCAGGTCATACAGCTGATACCAAAATTAATAACAATCGAGCAGGTGAAATTCAAGATTTGCCAGTAAACCGATTTCTTAAACATAAACAGTATTCGGAAGCTCTTCGCCAATATGCCAGCTTGTGCTTTTCTTCTGCTTGATTATACTTGTCTTGGTGTCAGAACATGGACAGGTCAGCCGCCTTCCTTTGATATTTCCTCCTATGGAGGTATTTAGTATTGTCAGACTTTTCTAGATTGATTCCAGAAGCTTTATCTTTTGAAGTCATCTGAAACTTTCAGTCAGACTAGATTTGTGGCTTTGCGCCACTAAAAAAACAAACTTGTTCATATATCCTGACAGGAAAAAACTCCACATTTATCACGGACTACGAAGTGACATCAAAGCCAGAGTTTTCTACCAACGTCATAGCTTGAATTTACCGGTAAGAGGGAACTCTACCTAGAATAAAAGGCGTTTTGCGTAGGTTACAAATATTTCACTCCCAGCGCTCTATTTTAAAGACAATGGCAATGTTTTTTTTTGCAGATCATAGAGAAAGATTATTTCTGCGCTCGTCAAAAGCCTTCATCAGATTTTTAGATATTCTCACATGAATATTGACATTTTTTGACTCATTTAGGACGTTTGTTTTCTCTATGATTAAGAAATATTTCCAACATGTTTGAAAACAAACGTTTCAAACCAAATATTGTGGCACCGTAATCAGTATATTTTTACCGCTGAACGCCCTCACGACAATATATGAAATTTTGTATCAAATACTGGTTTTGAACGAGCATAGAACCAACATATCACTTGCAAAAAAAATCGTTTCATTATCTTGAAAAGTAGCGTTGAGAACGAAATATTGGAATCCCATGCAAAACGCCTTATATCATAGGTAGAGTCCCCTCCTATGTGCTTCAGTCATTACCTCACAAATCAATTAGAGTGTCGTCAAATCCTATGATTACATAAATTTTTACTTATTACTTTATAACAGGTATAAAAAGAGTATCTTTTGGAAACGTATTTCAGTCTGATCATCTTTATTATCAACGCATGTCACATTAGCTCTCTATTTATTATTTTTCCGCATTGAGGCCTTATCGTCTCAATTACATATTATACATTAAAATTATATAATCAAATCTTCAGCATACGCCGCACAGAATAACAATTTTCGTCAGGTCACAATAGGATTTCAAATGATGTTGCTTTCCCTTCGTGCCTAAATTCGAGGTTATGTAATTTTTCGACGGAATTTATTCCGATACCATCCCAAGTTGATTTGTTTACGCACTGATTATTCTTTTATAACAAGAGTTGTTCTTTTGACGTACATTTATTTTAAGGTGGATTTCTCCTTGAACTGCGGATTCTTTAGTGATTTGAAACATGCGTTCTCATTTTGAAGGCATTCTCAATTCGGTTTATTTCTTTTATGTTTGTCACTTTAGAACAACGTCATCTACGAATCGATATGTTTTTTTATTTGAATGGTTGTTAGTCGCTGATAACTTGCACTAATAAAGGGATGAGAAAATAACAGAAATTCCGACTTCGAACAAATCTACTCTGAAAAAAGTTAAATATTTTTAACAAAAAAGCGGCTGCAAAAAGACCAACTAAAATGCATTTAAATAATAATTGCTACATAAAATTATTATCTTTGAACTCGCTGTCAGCCAAGCATCTAAGATATTTCCTAAAATTGAAAAAGTATAATGAGAGAACGAAAGACATCTTAGCAAAATAAACGTGACTCCATTAAAATGTACTGAGAAAATAGTGATCCCTGTTAATTATTATTTTTAACTTTTCTGTAAATTTTCCAAGTTGGTTTTTTATTTTGTTAAGCATTTTTTCCAATATATCAAATATATATATATACATATATAAAGTTTTATCTTGTGCCTTAGGTACATTGTGCTTTATAGACTTTACATGTTCTTACCTGTTGAAACTCTTCCATACTTGAGAGAAAATGGCGTTATTTCAATACAAGTTTACACAAAAATTTGTGGAAAGTTCTGTATAAATAATGACACCATCTCATTTCAATTGTATTTGGTATCTCTTTATTTCAAAGGTATTACCTATCACGTACAGTTTGTCGGTATTCTTTCAATTTCCCTGTTTGCTTATAGAGTTTTTGTACCTCACATTTCATTAAAGACACATTCAATTTCACACGTCTGGCAAAACTGTCTCAGTTCTCGGTTCCTAAAATGGACCATTAGTGTTTATATAACATGCAATTTAAGCTCTAGATTTTGATCAAAAACATTAACCTGGATATTTGTGTACCTTATTTAGCTTGAATAGCAAGCAATAATAACTGAATACGAGCTTAAGGTGCGAGAAAGAATGAAGGTATTCACATCATCCACACCTATCTTCTGTTGTGTCCGATTGTCGGGTTTTTTGAATACTTCTGATCAGATGTATACTCTTCAGTATGCATAGGATCTGAGATGGATAAGCATTTTTGGTCTTTAGCCTTGACTCAT
Source organism: Bruchidius siliquastri (assembly GCA_949316355.1). Classification (NCBI taxonomy): domain Eukaryota; kingdom Metazoa; phylum Arthropoda; class Insecta; order Coleoptera; family Chrysomelidae; genus Bruchidius; species Bruchidius siliquastri. The sequence goes on from OX438530.1 coordinate 32,467,533, forward strand.
CGTTATACCTTGATGTTCTAACTGTAGAGAGCAATTCTGTGGTATATACGTAAACTAGTCCATTCGCATCTTAATAAATCAATGACCTAACATTTGGACTGGCCTGAAGCAATGACATATCATCCTTACGATATTTATCAATAGAGATAAATTTAGTGACAGCGACATTCTTTGCTCTTCATACACACTTTTTACGATGTAACAATATCTCGGCATCATTCATGTCAGTATTAGGACAATGACTCCTTGAGATGCCAGTGGGTAGAACCACCATGCGCGACACTTGGAGATGAGTGATAATGTTAGTGGAGTTCAGTAACTTCGACTCTGGTACTCTTGAAGTTGCAGTTGGATTCCCAAACATGTGGGTTCGAATCCCGGGGTAACCAGTTCTTTTCGATGATCTAATAATAAATAGTTAAATATGTCTTCACACGCCTTCCCCCTAAGCTGGTTCATGGAAACTAAAAGTATTGTCTTCCTCTAGCATAGCCTTGTGGCAACTTAACTGCCAAGAGATACAATTTGTGAGTCGCCCAAACTTGAAGGACAAAAAGGCTAAATTTAGAACCACAACGAAATCCCACCAACAACAAGAGCTTATAGATTAATGGACAGACAATAGGAAAGGTCAATAAGCTTAAATATTCAGAAACAATTGTTAATGAAAAAAATTAGTATGCAGAATATATTCGATTAAATGAGGAATGTACTTTGGTAAGTATCTTGATTTGTTTCTGAAGGTTTTATGAGATGTTTAAGTAGGAGATTAGTAACCGCCTGGAGGCATTAGAATTGTAAGCATAGGGGACAATTTTATTTTTCGAAGTGCTTGAAAAAACATCTGAATACACCATAAATATATGAAAGTTGTACTTATCTGGACCACGTGAAGTTGTGAGCCACAGTCTATTGTAGACAATTATTCAAGGCAAGATACACGAAAAAAAAGCAGAGGAAGAAGACGAATTTCCAGGTTGAGAAAGTCCATACAGCTATATAGCTGCATTTCTGTTCAGCTGCAGCATAGAAAATAAAATTAGATGAGAAGATAGGCAATCAATCAGGTATGGGTGATAAGGATGTACATTTGCTAAGAAATGTGTATGTATAATCTAAGTAGTGTAGTGAATGGAAATATTTCCATGAAAATGGAAATATTGGACATTTTTGAAGTTGCCTCAGAAATATTGGAAAACATGTTCAAAATACGTTTTAAGAGCTAAAAGTGATTATGTATATGTCGTAAAATTTAATGCAGTATAAATATCACACTATAGGAATATTCAGGACTGCGATATAACCCGCCATTCTCCAACTATTGACAACGTTGCTTCCGGCAACGCGGCAACCCGGTAATCCACGAGTAAGTCACTTGCAGTGCATTGTGGGTTGCCGTACAATACTATTTTATTTGTTTTGTACATTTTAGTCTTTGATACTGCGTTGAAAAATGGGGAAAACAAAAGACAATGTTTGAACGTACGGCATTTGTAGGAGTAACAATATTCACCAGTGTACGTACTGCACTAAGTTTTTCTCCAAAAACCCATCTAGGATAAAGACAGATCTACATAAATTTTGAGAAAGCTGTCCAATGCAAAATAAAAATAAATTTTTGGAACAGGACGCCAAAAAGTGCTGATCAAGTGACGAGGACAATGGATGTGCAAGTGTTTCGAATGGCAATTCTTTCACTGTCGCCCCAGAATCTGATTGATAGGGCTAAACTACTCTGCGTGTCTCACAACAAAAACTTATTCAAAAAATATAAGATTTGATTTGATCGATTATCAGTTTCGACAAGATATAAAAGAAGCTGAGTGGAATGGAGGAGGCATCGATGACGCATACAATACTGAAGGTGATGACAGCGATGAAGACATGCCTCAGGCTCAACTTGTTTCTCACAAGCGATTGTTTTAAAAACTTGGTATTTATAAATTTATTTTTTTACAGATCTAACAATGCTCCTTGTATTCATTGACAGTTTATTCATATTTATCAATTTTGTATTTAAGTTTTTAATATATTTTTCCAATGGATGTTTAGTTTACTCATTTAGTTTTATTTTTGAATATTTCCAAAATTTCCATATATTTCCGGAAATATTCAACAAAAATATATTCCTGGAAATATTACCACACTAAACCTAAATCTAAATCTAAATGACTGAGGTCTGGACTCCAACAGATGCTTCTTGTAAACGGTTGGATCCAGTTGAGCTGTGATGCTATCGACGTATGAAGAGTGGATCATGAGAGAGAGTCTACGGCAATGTTAGACATCACCAGCTATCTGTGCATCAAACAAGTCAGTGTTGGCTCGTGAACTTATTTGTAACGGCATCACGTCTCTTTCGTCGGTGTGCGCTCACACATACGCCGAAACAATGTATATTTATAAAGGCGCTCATCGCCATGATTCATGCTCGACGTTCGATCCTCCGGAGGAGAAAGTGATTCGCGTACAGAATAATCTTTTTAGAGATCGACCGATTGCGATACGCGGCATGCCAGAGATGCTCATCGTACAGAATCTCACTTTCGGTCGATCGGCAGGTTACTTCCTCGTTTGATATATTATTGTGAAAAGTTGTATCAAGTAGATTAGCTCTGTATCCTAACGAAAAGATGTCTAGTCTGACTCTGAGACAATTTACTTGATAGGAGAATTATTCTTTATTCAAATCAGGAAAGGAATATTTTAATTTCCAATACCCATTCTAAAGAGATATACTTTAGAGAAAAATATAGTTTTCCTGACAACTGGGATTATAATGCTTTTCAAATAAGTATTAATTTTTTTGAGGTTATCATATCTTCTAACATAGTCCCGTTTACTTCGATCAACAATACAAACATTTTGGGAATTCCTCCATTAACAAAATAACAGTCTTAGTTCGAAAATATAGTCTGCTTTCAAAGTGCACCTCTATTCGCTCCAAGTTAATCAATTATTCCATATCGCCATCCCCGTCAGCGAAAGGCGTCTCCCATTTCATATATATTTTCTCGCCTATTATTTTCCATTGGTTTTCATTTTTATCAAGCCCCCCTTAGAGAAAATGAGCTGTTAAATAGCTGTGGTTTTTCATACAGGTGTAATGATGGACGTATATTTTGGCTTAAGTACAGGTACAAATTTTGCATATTATATGTTTATCTATACAATACCTTTCAAACTTAAATTAGAAAAAATACTATATGATACAGAGGAAGGAAGAAGTCATATTGGCACAGTTTGGACGCTATAAAAAATACGCAATACTTGTCCGAAGGGCATTTAACTATTAGTCCCAAAAAATTACCTTACAGTATTTTTCATGACAATGAGTACTGAAATCGAAAATATACTTTCCTCGGTTCAAATATAACATAACTGTCTTGAAAGTTAGCATGATTATATCTACAAAATAATATCGCTATTTTGAAATTGAGAATTTCATTTTGAGTGTGTAACGTGAAGAAATCAACCTTTCTCTCCCATACTGTAAATCAAAATAAAACTGCGGATGTAAAAGCTGGAAAGAATGATTGATGTAAACATTCCCACATGGAATTAAGGATAACGGATTTATCAAACTTTTTAATCGAGGTCACGTTCGTCTATCGCACAATGCGTGATCAGCACGAAAAATCTCGCATTATATCAATAATGACGGAAATAACGCTTTACAAATTCAATTGACACGAATTCTTTTAATTTGATGGACAACTATTGCCATGATATTTTCACTCAACCTCAAAAGTTCACATAAAGTCGAAGACCCTTCTCATAGCTCATATGATAAGCATCCGAAATAGACGTTCATATCTAGGGTAATCAGTCAAGGTCCAGTTCTTCAGTCAGAAGAATATCGTAAAAAAATCGTTAAAGCGATTTTCATCTCGTGTACTTATAGATGACGTAGAGGCAAGTCAGGTTAAATAATGATATACACTATGCTTGAAAATACTGCAGTGTTTGACTGGCCAACTGTAGTTAATTTTGTGGATGGCTCACCGAGAAAATACCAGGATTTCTTTGAGTGTTTCTGGCAATCCGAACTCAATTAAAAAAAATACTATACGTCCTTATGAAAATTTGATGTATACCGATCCGAAACAGCTTCTGTTTGCCGGACAGATGCCCTACCAGCTGAGCTACAAAAACAGGTTCCTCAATTCATCGAAACACTAATTTAAGGCACGCTCCGCTGAAAACTATTTTTCTCCCGAATTTCCAAGCAGTTTAGGGTTCGGAAGAAGAACGGTTTTCAGGAAAGTGTCCCTAATGTTGAAGAACTTGTCTTCGTAGCTCAATTGGAACATCTGTCCGGCAAACAGAAAGTCTATGGTTCGAATCTCGCCGTAGGTTACGTTTTACTTTTTACGATAATTAGCGGGAAAGGATTGTAATCGCGAATATGAAATATTGTGTTTTCTTGATATATATATATGACAGAAAACCATATCAATCATCCCCATTCACTTACTACGTTTAGGATTTTTATGAAACTTTGAGCTTGCATTACTGCTGTGACAAGGAAAAAAAACGTTGAAGTTTTTGAAAAACACTTCAGTGGCGGCGGAATTATGGTAAAAAAGGCGCTCAAATTTTCTGTTTGTGTTTGAACTGATAGGGTGGACATAAATTGGGGGTGGGGGAGGGGGCTGAAGGAAATATAAATGGAAATACGACGATACATTCGACAAGTGAACATTATATATTTTCGATAAATTTCGAATCTTGGTACAAAAACGTAAACATTACACATATGTTTTACCAGTTATCGATTACTGCATTTACAACAGAATAGGGATCATAAATAATGACGAGTGTGCTTTTTGGCCTCTCAAAATATTGCGTCACTCTTTATTTAAGGTACAATTGTATCGGTGAATAGAAATCTTCTATTGATTAAATACTTTTGGGAAAATTTGGAATTATAAAACGTTCAAAGGTTTTCAATTTTTCTTAAATTTAATTTTAACCATTGGAACCAAATCTTTCTTTATAACCTGATGCCATTGCGTGGAGTATTGTATCACATTAGTTGATATAATTTTGGATCCGAGTTTCCAAATGCAAATTTTATTTTCGTTTTGCAGTTAACAGGTAAAAAATTATGATAGTGTAGCCTGTGGTTTGAACTTGGACAGGTATTGTTTTGCAGCCTCCTCAGTAGGGTAACGGAGAGATTATCTAGCGTTCAGGCAACTCGAAGGGTCATCTTATACGTGATTAAAGATCTTTTGGTAGTACCTTTCTTCGGGACATCAATGATCTATCTTATTTTATAATTTCATACATAATATACATCATACACCAAATTATGTATGTCAAAGAAATATTCATGTACATATAGATAAGGATGAATTTTTTATATACGGCCTCATGGATTGGGTATGAATAATTATCAAAGAACAGGAGAAAGTAACACGTACTCTGGTACATTCTTGAGATATTTATTTTTATTAGACGCCCTGCCTTACATATTAATATTCCAGTCAAGCGGCCGCAAAATATTTCTATACAAGGAATAGAACATCTTTCTTGTTTCCGGTCCGCGCTTAAGGGGGACTCTAGAGGAGTGCCTGCCCCCGTCGAAATAGACTCCACTGACGCGTTATACTTTCCATATTCGGACTCACAGCTGCCAAACCATGTCTGATTCGCTTGCTGCCTTAGGTGAATGCCCCATGAATTTGTCTTCTAGAACCGTTATGAGATTCAGGACATCCGGCAAACCGTACCCGTTTTGTGGCCCAACTTAACAAGTGGTTTGCATAACAACCCCGTAATGCTCTCTACTATCGGAGCGTTGAGTCACACTGGTGAGTCTAGGCAAAAGACGAAACATGCACGTCTGTAGCAGGCAACATGTGTAGTATACGTCTCGTTAATGTTTTGTGAAATATGGTGATTATCCTGAAGATTCCTTGTCACATTGCAAGAAAAAAATGAAAGGTAAATGTCAGAAATTGGAAAAGTCTAGATTTATTCCATATCGAATAGGTATTGGGTGTGGGGTTGGTAGATGGGGTGAAGTTACGTTGTCTTTGACGTTGGTAGAGGGATTCTATTATCTACACATTTATGACTCCGGTGATCATCCGTTCCTGTTTAACATAGATGATTTTTCACACCAACCAGATAAATAATGTAATTCTTTCTTGACTTTCTTCAACACCAAATTACATCTGTCTCATGAACACAGTAGATTAACTTTTACTGACAGATTACTGCATTTTAACTGACCAGGTATAATAGATAATGATGATAGTGGTATTTAGCCTTTTCAAAAATGTCTTCAAGCAGGTATATATTACATGTGAAGTTGTAATACTTTATTGAACATTTTTATTGAGTTTTAGAGATGTTGATTCACTCGAATTAAACTGAAGAAATGGATATCAAGGAAGAGACTCAGTCTTTCCACTTTATTTAAATTGAATTGCAACTATCGACTGCTTCAAAACCTAATCTAAAATTGTAAACCTTGAAAATACAGCGTCAACCTACTCGACATTATTTTTTACGAGGTTTATCACCTACTGTCGATAACAAACTAGGGCCAAAGATGAAGCTATGGGATGGGGCAGGAGGAGCCCCCCCTACCGTACCCCAGTAAGCCACAAAAATTGGAGAATGGGGCCAAAAGCTAGCAAGAGGAAAAGTCGAACAAACATTGACAAAAGCTGAGCGAAGTTGCAAAGGCTGGAATGATTTGGGAAAGATTTTTTGATATTTTCCTATTTGTCTCTTCTTCTTATCTTCTCGAGACATCGGCCATTATATACAAAAATTTCGAATATAGTTGGCTTAATTGTTCTTTCCTGCGTCACCCCTCTCCTCCACCCCCACTATCTCGCACAGCCATGACGTAGTCACTATATTAATCAAATTCTATCAAGGCAGCTATGTGTCCAAAACGTCGGTCTATTTTAATCCACAACTCTGAATGGTATGTGGAATTCTTTGTTTTATTAAGGAAACGGAACCAATTCCTATGTCATCTAATGATTCGTTCCACACTTTTTGTAGCACTGTTACATCTGGGCCCTGTCAAGATTAGTATCAGGTGTGAAATTACAATAACGTGTTCTGTTTACTTTAAATGACTTTTTTCAGTAAAATCTTAACGTTTCTTGTATGTATTGCAAACGTAACAGAAAGTTATGCAGTTTCTGTGGAAAACTTTGAATAGTATCAATTCGCGTGCTACGAGAATTAGCAATGGCAACATAATATAACACAATACTGCCCATTCTATGGAGGATTTGTACCTACGGATGTTCAATTCATAAAATTTGAGAACAAATAACAAAAATTATAAAGATGCAATTCGCCACATTAGAGGTATACAGAAATATGTAAATATACGGTGCTCAAAGATTTAATAACTTTGAAATTAATAAATCGGTATTTTTATTCAATTTGTTTCTTTGCAATTTATTTGGACTAGTTTTGAATACATCAATCGTCTCTATTGGCTAAAACAAGAAGTGCTGCACTATCCATTACTTCATCGGGCATCTTGGATGACACAGCGATGAATTCGGCACAAATATTTCTCTTGAGCTCCTCAATGATCTGAGATCTGGACATCTCTGTGGCCAGTCAATCTCGACTCTTCTGGCATTGGACGTCCAGGGAATATCAGCTGCAGAAATTGAATTGTTTGATTGGCATTGTGGCATGGGGCACCGTTCTTTTGAAACCAGTAATCATCCAGACCTTTTTAAGGCATTTGCAGGTAGACATGATGATCCAACATCCACCGTAACATTTTCTTTGAATGGCATGTTGACGATCTCCCACTGTCCCGTGTTCAACAGAATTGAACACCAATCGACAAATAGTGTTATCAGATTATTGGCCACGAATTTTCGACGATGTGTTCGTTGATTAACAAAACTGAAGGACCATCTTTGATGTACAGCGTCACTATTTCGGTGCATTGTTTCGGTGTAAAGCGATTAACGGTTAAAACTGTACTGAATTGGCGTCTAAAAAATATGTACAAGTCAATCGGTTGACAAATGTCAAAGTTAAACAATGTTCACATACCGATCAAAGATCAGTGAATGATAAATTGTGAGTCACGCCACTTGACACATTTTTCCATCAAGTATACTCGCTCCACGAGGATGATACAAGCTTGGAAGCTGACCTTGAATTACAGTGAAGTTTTGTTTCCTGTACAATTCAAACTGAGGAAAGCAATAGACACGAAACAAACACTGGTTCCGAATTAACAAAACATAATTTATAATTGTCACGCTGGTCTTCGTTCTTGCCATTGACCATCTTTCAAATTGTACTATTCACTTTTTCCAAATCAGTGCACAATCGTTTCTTTCTCGGTTGATGAAAGGTTCAAGACGAAAATAACTCTTAACCAATCTTTGTTATGCAGAAAATTGGGAGTCGAATTAGGATAGAGTCATCGAACTCGATGTGTAATTATTATCTGTTATTAAGTCAAAAGGAAGCCAGGTGATTTGTCGAGGATAGATTTTACTCTCATTTTAATGGGTTGATGGTATTTTTATTACAAACTCTAATTTCTTCATACCTTAAACTCTAAAAAAGGCTTTTGATGCAGCCGAAACATCAGTAAACAGTTTTCAGTTATTCGTACATCATTAATTAGAGGTCAGTAGAAAATGTAATGAAACAGATAAATATAACTTCTCATTGGAAGAATGAAATAAATAATAATGATTTCTGTGTAAAAAAATATTATTATATTTCTGCTGAATTATCGCAATATTCATCGACTTCCAAGTATTAGATTTTAAAAACTGCTAGTTTTAAGGCAGGTGTTAAACTGTAACAAAGAACGTAACGGCCATATGGATATAGCTGCAATTAATTGTATATCATAAATCGAGTATGTTTTATCACACATGATTAAAAGAAAAAAAGCAATTAAGGAAAGTAAAATTCCACCATCGGTTATCCTGTTCGCAATCTAATTGAGGAGTGGCCTCGAGCTATTCTATGACTCTATTGATCTTGTGCTTGATTGGAAGATGTAATTGGATATCATTTTCACATGATTCACGTGTTTCTGATTAATCTAGAGCCACTACTGATATAAATTAGAAAACGTTTCATTTTTTTTGTGTTCCCTACTTTCCGAACAGATAAAAGTAACTGAAGTGATTTTATGCAAATATAAGTTAGACGAAGCTTAACTCAAACCGAATATTAAGAAAATTTTACAATTTTGTACTGACGAGACCTGAGATCCCTACTACCAAAGATTAATAACCATAATCTTTTTTGAAGAAAAGGAAATTATCGGCAAGCTGCGCCAAATTTAAATTTTATATAGAAAATCAACTAACTCGATATAATTGACTTATTTGTAATAAATATAAAATAAAAATAAAGTGAAAAAATCATATTAAGTTGCTTGATACCAACTGATATAAATCTTTCTAGGGCAGCTGTAAAAGTATTTTTTGTATATTCAATTTCGAATTTGACATAACACATTCTATATCTCGTTATTAAGGACTTATAAGGAATAAATGAATAAACAAAAATACAAATACAATCAAAACGTTATTTTCAATATGATGTACTGAAAGAAAGTGTGCTAGATGTCCGCATCAATATAGCACCTCTTTACATATCGAAATCACGGCTGAAACCGCGAGGTATATTTTTCCACCATACTCGGACGCACAGCAGAAATCATCTGGCGGTTACTTAACCGAGTTATGTACATACGTCCACAGCGGGTAACTGATTCATCTTTTGATATACGACGATCTAAAAGTGTCTTCTGCTCGCTACATGTCGAGCATAAATTGGCGCTCGCGAAATTTCTTTCTTATGCAATGTGTGATTTTCGCTGTTGCATTTTTATGCTTTATACATTGCCGAGTCCAACGTCGTCAGCCTGTACATCAGTGGCTTTTTGCATACTGCATTTCAACTAGGATTTAGGGAAGCCTCTAGATAGCATATTTCATGTCATAGAATATTCTTCAACTAATCTCTCTCAAGTGTCGCCCTCTAAGGGGACGCCCATTGGCAACTTACGAAGTCAAAGGTCCTAACACCTGGACTGCCTTGAAGCGGCAACAGATTTCCCCTACGACATCGGTCAACAAGGGTGAACTGATTTACTGCGACATGTTCCTTCCCTTGTTCTTCGTAAACATTATGAACGATTTACCGATAAATCGGCTCATTCACATCAGAAGCTGACAACTAATATTAAGTGTATTATCTCCACTATGCATCAGACCTGCATGTTTCGTCTTAAGCCGAGACTCGTCAGATATCGTAAATAGTGTTTACAAAGAACAAAAGATGTCGCTGTAAATCAGTTCAGCCGTGTTGACAGATATCAAAGCAGTCCAGGTGTTAAGACCTTTGACTTCGTAAGTTGACGATGGGCGTCTCCATAGAGGGCGACACTTGGAGATGAGTTGATGTTGTCATCACACCCTTGACTGGGTTACGTATATACCATCGTATTACTCTCTACAGCTAGACCTCCAGGATATACTGACGAATCAAGACTGAAGACGAAACATGCAGGTCTGATGCACTTAAATTTGTATTTCTCAAGCCGTTTGCTATATCTGGAATTGTACGCTCTACTATGGATTTCCGCTCCTGTTTCCTCTTCAAACTTTGACCCATGTGTGCTACAACCCTTTGCCCATTTTGTTTCTGAAGTTCCACTCGATATACGATTATATTATTTAAGTTCTTTTTGAATATAAATCTTGGAATTACTGGACGGAAGGTCGGTCGCGTTCAACCTATCCCTAAAAAGGGCTATATGTCCGCTTACCACAATTTGCATGTCCAAGCTTCAACATTACATTAACGTTCTGCTTCTGAAGTAACTGGTCAAAAACAGCATCAACAAGGGTATCCAGTATGGATTCGAGATCGATCCATAGATATTCCTGAGTACGTTACACACATGTGAATCAGAGCAATAGAACTCAAGGAGAGTCTAGGAGTCTATGCCAATGGTTGAATAGTTTCCTCAGGAATGATCTAAAAAGTATCTGCTGCAGTGTGTACATCTACGTCCGTAATACAAATAAATTGATCTGCAAGGGGAGATAATGGCATGCTAAACATTCCACGTCGCATTTCTCAATTACAGTACAATTTTCATCAATGGCACTGCTAAATTTATGCCATTAGCTCGTTGCAAATTGTCGCTAACACTGCTGACAGGACGTCGTGAATGCAGATATAATTAAGCACTACATCTCAAATTTATGCGACGTTACGCCACTGCCTGTACGGACACCCATATCGCAACACCTTCTTTGGAAGTTCATCGTGGTTACGCACTTCGGTGGAACTTCAGTTTACATACGTATTTAGATTTATGGTACTATAAACGCAGAATGGTCAGTTGGTATATTCAGGAGTTTATCTGTTAACGTTGTCGTTAATTAGCAGTAACTGGAGAAAGGAACCACGTTGGTACAATACGATTAGCATTCTTTGGTTGAAATACTGCTAGCTTCTATGTTGCGTTAGGCTTCTCCTCTTTTGGGGATCTTACAAGGATCGCCGCATCCTGTTACTTCGCAAACATGCAAGAATGGCGTCAGCTTAAAAACTAATATATGAATCAAGTCATTCATCCTTTCCAGATTAAAAATTGTGTGATAATTACTCACTTGCTTTTTTCGCAATATGGAAGCTGATTCGCATTTTGAGATCCGGAAGAAATGGTCCAGTACGGTATTCCAACCATACACCTCCCGATTGCAGGTCAGCCGCTCTGGCCAACTGAACTAACTGGGCATCTGCCCACTCGTTGAAGAGCGCGGATGTGTTAAGCGCGATCAAATACCATCTAATCGCTGGAGCCGACGCAGTTCAACCTAGATTTCGAATATGGTGTAGTGGTCTGCGTCATGTTTTAGATAAATATGCACAATTTTTCAAATATGTGAACCATCGTTTATGTCTAATAAGTGCGGAGAATTACTGGGGTCTACAGCTCACATATGATATAACGCTTTTCTACAATGCTAACTTTTTTGACGTATTCCCCTTCCCCCGACCTCTTTTTTGAACAAAGATCATGGGTCTCAGAAAGCTCCAAAAACGAAATTTGAAGGGTTTCTTTGTCGTTTCTTTGTGATAATTCCGCCGCCACTCAAGCCATTTTCAAAAACTATAACGCGTATTAAATTTGTACTTGCCATAGCTGTAATTGTGTGCCAGAATTTAATCAAAATCCATGAAGAACTTTCTGATCTGATATACCGAGTCAATGGAAATGAGTGACATCTTTTTACGTGATTTGGATGCCATGAAACATCAAGAAAACACAAATTCAATTGTCTGCGATCAGACCTGTATATAAGTGGGGGCAACAGGGTTAATTACCCTCCCTCACACCCAGAGCTTTTGGCAAAACATTTAAATCAATTTATTTTTTCCCCAACGAATTAAATGTATATATCAAAATCTTAGTTACGTAATATTTATAAAAAAATATAGCGAATACGGTATCTATTCCTATAGATACATTGCTTTTGCAAATAAAATGACATTTGATTTGATTTCTGTTTTCTTCGTATTTTTTAACAACTATGATTTTCGAAATGAATAATTTCGCAAACCTTGCCTCAAAGTCAACTTTATATTCCATGTACGCTTTCCCAGATCCCATAGCGTGACTGGAACTCAATCTCGGCTAAAACGCGAATGTGTGACTATCAAAGAAACGGACGAATGGATTTAATTCATTGCCCCCTGTCAAATGAGCTAAAATACATAAAATTTATCTGATTTATCTCAATTGAAAGAACATCGCCATGCCTCCATTGTGGCGGCTCATTTGTACTGAGCCGCCACAAGCTCGCTCACCTTTAGGCGGTAATTAAAAAATAATAATTAGTGTATCAATAGATGTTGTATTTCATCTTCCTAAAATGTCAAAGAAGCCACCGTTTCACTTGCTGTTTATATTCTCCTTCTTAATTGTAATACTATTGAGATATTCCTTTATGTTGCCTCAACTACCTCGATGATGGTATTACAGAAAATAGTGAAAGTATTTGCCGTGCTACCTTTTATGACTTTCACATGAAGGGGGAGGAGGGGGTCTGCGAGTCTGAACTTCACTCAGAAAGGGACAGGACTCTAAACATCAATTTTAGTCATTTTTGAAATTACATTATTAGCTATGGAGGTCGATACTTTTCTGGTTGTTTTCTCAGTATGACTAATGTCTGCAATTGAAACGCTTGAGTAGAGACATCTTTATTTGTAAAATATTGGAGTTCCTCAACTGTTGCACGTAGTTCGAAAGCATCTTTGCTAACTTTTTAACAGCCACATGTGTTTCTGTCCAGCATGTCTCACAAAGAACATGATGACCTAATTTGACCAGAAACTTTCTTCATAACGCCGTCCCGAATTGGCGGTCCGGACCCCCTAACCCCTAACCCTTATATACGTCCACGCCTGCTACCCTGCTATAATCTCAAGAATCGTGAATACTTAGAGGTCTCAGGAATATCCAGTATTTACAAAAAATACCTGGACCAGCAGCTCTAGAGTTCGATCAAAGTCTTCAATAACCTTATATAACTGCACATAAAAAAGAATCAACCCATCTTACTTTGAGAGGCTAAGTATTACATTCCTCATCATTTATGATTCCTATTCGGTGAAAAGCAGTATTCAGTAGTTAGTGTCGCTAAAACTGAAACATCAGGACTGAGAACAATGCAAATTACGTCCTGAAATACCGTACCACAGATACAATTGGAATTATTTAAGTTTATAAAATTATAAATTAATATAATGAATAATTTGACATGTCACATGTAATTTGAAATTACATAGCTACCTCTGTTTGGGAGACTGATAAATATTCATTTATGTCTAAGATGTTCCATTGAATACCAAGGACCCCTCCGTCGAGAGTGTGAGACTAAAAATTCAGCATACCATACCTCAGTATTTTGCATGCATGTCATCTAGGTGGATATCGTCGTTTTTCGGCTATTTGTCCAAAGACTATACCGTTAGACCTTTATATTATTCTGAACTATAAACATGTCATCCACATAGAACAGCTATACTTTCGGTTTAGTATCGGCGGTAATAGCGCATAGTATCAGCATTGTGTATATAGTCTTGTACACATTGTACACATTGCCTTGAAATGAAAATTACAAAGAGCGAAACCACATAGATCAGATTATTGTGTACATAACTATTAATCTCATAATTAATATTACAACATTAGCTCTAATTATAAGCTAGTAGATAATAATAAATTTTCCTTGTAGGTGTCTGCGTAAATTTCCGTGTTTTATGAAAATTGATTTTAAGATAAACGCGTGTACATACACTTTGTCTTACGTTACGAAATACTTTTTCATTCCGTATATCGCCTTGACAGAGATGTGGTAACGCGCATTGCCAAAAATTTGATGTTAGTCCCAAGGTCAGCGAATTGAAATACACCGTTTCTATTCCGAAGCAAAAAATGCAATTAAACGCATTAGGTTAGCATCAGGTGAAAATATTCACGCTTCACGCACTACTTCCTACCGTATACTCAATTTGCGTAACGTTTTTTGCCCTCGTAAAAAAATGGAGGAGTCAATACAATAGTAATTCTATTCTACTCTATAACCACATAATCTGATATCAGGTCCATTAATTCTTAGATTCCATGTATACCCAAGTACATCTTCACAGATTGTAAGTTTGAATTCAATTAGAATCTTTATTCGTTATGTATTATCGAATTAAATTGGATTGAAAAAAATAACACACCATGTATGGAAAATGAAATTCAAAGTTGAGGCAAGTTACATTACTCCGAAACTAGTTTGAAGGGAAAGCTTTCCATGTATTCTAAGGAAACGATGGAAAGTGAGTGGAAGCCGTAATCACGCTAACCTAGATATTTCTATTCCAGAACAAAATGATGCGGACGAGCTGGATGAGGATGATGATGAAGATTTCCACAAGACCAGCTCAAATTCGTACCTGCCATCCTTCTCACAGTTTGACATACCACCACTAGGCCATTCACGTCCATTCTACTTCAACCAGGAGACAGCTTACAGCCAAAGATCATCACCATTCGATAATCTATTCGATATTCCCGACAAGTAAGTCTCGGAACAACAATGTGCAATATAAGAACATAACTCAGAAAAGGCATTATAACTAGCTCATTTTAAGGGCATTTTGATATTGGTTGAAAATATTTACTTATGATATACCAGACACGGAATATCTTCTGGCCTACCTAACACATCTTTGGAGCAAATCCATTGAGCTTCATGAAGAGTATCGAGTAGTCGGGTTCGATATATCGAATGCTTTCGGTAGGGTATGGCATTAGAGATTGATGATCAAGCTTGCTGCCTATGGGATGTCACCAGGTCTGGTTGGATAGTTTTCCCTGGAACTGTTCTTTACTTGTGATGGTGAATAGATATGTTTCTTCTCTTCTTCCTGTACATCAACAAACTACTGGAAATAATATCCGATTGTATCTATAGATTCACATACCTCGGAGGAGGAACCATGCTCTTCAGACTAATGAGGGATCTGCACATGGAGTTCCGCACAGAAGGCTCAGACAACAACTCCAACAAAAAAGTCACATGCTGTGCTAGCTGTGGTAATGGTGGGACGCACCGTGCTTGATTCACCTTCCAGGAGTCAATATTAACCACAACAGGTCCTGGTACAGTCATGCTTCGGACGATGGTTGGTCGGCATCCCATAAGCTGGTGGTTTCCTTCCGCTCCAGTAATTTGTATTTTGTGGAGCACCTACAAGGATCTGATCAGACCATCGCTGGTGTACTGCTCGCATATGTGGGGTGCACTCCGAAGTACTCCGTAAAGCTTCAATCCAAGAACAACCAACTAGTTTAGTGAATGCGCTTGACCTTACAAAGGAAATACACATTCTGGAACATCGAAGGATGTTGCTGATCTATCTCTATTCTATAGGTATTATCATTGTTGAGCCTAATGGGCGCATCTTCGACAGGTCGAGCTTGCGACGCTTCGAATGAGCCTTTTAAAAAAGTCGTTCTTTTGGAGGAACTCGGCGTTGTGGAATCAACATCGGGAAATTTTATCGTCGATGGGTACAATCTACATTTTTTAGGGTCAATTTTGATAGACATCTGTCCTCTCGCTACGCTTATGTAGCGTGGTAGGCATACTAACTATGCGTGAATAAAAATCTCTCATTTCGTACCCTATCGAAGGCTTTCGATATATAGAGAGCGATGATCCGAGACCATCCATGAACCTAAATTGCTCTGCTCCCCATTTGTGTGACGTAGACCAGATGATGTCCCGTGATTCAATGCTTGTGGAAACCATATTTGCTACCTTTGATCTTTTTTTGGCATTCTTAGGTATAGGTAGTACGCTTGCACTTGATCGATCTTACATCAGTGATCGCTGATAGGATAATTAGGATAGTTTGCACAGGATAACGATGACGGGCTTGACTCTTTACATTCTTTACATTACAAAATGCATTCTGTAACACTTTCCACTTCATGATCAACTCATGCTCGAATACATACAGACGATTCAAAGTCTCCATCTCCTCTAGGTTCAGCAGCGACTTCAGCAAGGATGACTTCCTCAACCCCCGAAAACAGCAGGCCCCACCTCCTCCTCAACCACAAGCTCTGCAACATCAAAACTCGAAAAAATCAGAAAACATCCTGGGTTCCGGTAACTTCGGCGTCATCAAAGGCGGCACCTTTTACCAGGACGAGGATGAGCAGTCCAAGTACGGCGATTTCGATTATTACCACAATGGACATGGTAGACCCAGTTACTTCGGCAACAAGCCGGCCAACAGCAAACCAATCCACACCACTCAACAATTTGCTAACTTCAAAGACTTCGCTGATATCAATTCGCCATCTGTCAGGCAGTACTCGCAGTATGTCGTTGTGTATACTAATCAAAATGGTACTAATGCTACTACGGTAAGTGCTATGGTCGTGTATTACAAACGAATAAGTTATTTTGTAGTTCAGATTAATAGTATTCAGAGCTGTAAAAACGCAGCCAGAAACCGTTTCGTGCATTTTCACTTTTTGTGTAATACCATTAACCTTTACGTTGTAGGATAAGCCCAGTGAAGTGAAAAAGCCCAAAAACATCATTGAAAGCTTGGCTCTCTTGGACCTAGAACCAAGCACGAACACCGAGACTGCACCTACAAAGAAGATGTCCAAGTCGAAGAGGAAACTTGCCCAATTACTACCCGAGAAAAAACACAAGGCGCGGTTGTTAAAGAAAGAAATGGAAACAAGAGAGAACAAGGATCTCAACGAACCTTTATTAGCGCTAAGCTAGAACTTGCATAGCTTATAGTTAGAATTTCAAATGCAATCGAATGTATGGGGCTATTGCCAACGATGTGAAACAGCCAGAGAAAAGGGTGGATCATACATAGAGACGTTGTTGTGCTGGTATTTGTAAACAGTTCGTATATTGTTTCCCTATTGCAACATTTAGATGTTGTACATCCATTTGTAGCATGCAGTATTTTAGTGTAACTGTTGAATCTAGTTCCTTAATTTTATGTTATTTCAGTGAATAATCGATTGTTCCACTTGTAGAGGCGATCATCTGAAGACTGTTATTCTTCTACTGAGAGCTACATGCGCAAAGTTTTACTTGTATGACAACAAAGTGATCTACTATATTTTGGTATTCAAAAACTTTTCGATTAGCATTTATTTTTTAAATAAGAATATTCGTATGGAAAACTTCGACAAAGATCACGAAGTATTATAGGACTGAATAGAAGTCATAATCCAATAGAGCAGTTGACAGAAAAAAGTGAAGGGTTACAACTAGTGTTGTAACATTTCTAGAAACATATTTATGTGAAATATTTCTGGAAACATTGGAAATATATGAAAATTTTGGAAATATTCGGAACGAATTTAAAACTAAAACTAAATGATAAAACTAAGCATTTGATGGAAAAATACATTCAAAAAGATAAACACTAAACAAGTGAACATAAACACAGGGTTAAATGAGGAAGATTACTAAGAATCTTATCAGATGTTCTAAAAATCAGTGTTTTTAGAAAACAATCACTCCTGCGAAACAAGTCGAGGAAGAGGCATATCTTCATTGCTGTTATTATCACCTTCAGTGTTATTTTATTTTCTCTATTTTAAAATGCACTATCAAGGAGTCAAGACTATACCACACAATACAAAACAAATTAAATAGTATTGTACCTACTGTTTGTACTTGTCCGCAGCACACTCGAACCGCTGACTGGTCTAATATCGCATCGCAAGAAGCAAGGTTGCCAATAGTTGAAGAATGGCTGTGAATCTCTGATACAAAAATATTCGTAATAGATGTACTCTTTCAGACATTCTTCACCTAGTGTGATATTTCTACTGCATGAAATTATGCGATATTAATGTAAAAAATTGCTTTTAACCTCTTAAAACGTATTTTGAACATGTTTTCCAATATTTTCAATATCTCCATTTCCATGGAAATACTTCCAGCGAAAAGATTTCCATTCACAATAGTTCCAACTGTAAAACAAAAACTAAATATCACTTAAACAGCTCCTACTGGAAAATTTATTTTTTTAAAAACAGTCGTCATCCTATTTATATACGATATTGCGTTTGTCGGTGGAATATAGATATGGAAATATTATTATTTTGACTACGAAATATGTGAAACTGAGATTAAATTGTACTAGAAGTCGTGTCTAGAAACTAATCATGTGGAACGTTTGCTGCATGTATATGTACTATTTTGGAAGCCAGTCTCAAAAATCCATATATAAGTGAAATAGGAAAGATACGTTACGTGAAAATGACTGAAAGTAGAATAAATATTTTAAGTTACCTACCATTTCATGTCTATGTAATTCTTAAATAAAAATGGAATAAACATATTTTTCTATTATGCTTATGCCTTATTTTATCTTTCCCGAAATCACTTAGTAGTCGTAATGGGGAGTCAAAGCCTGGCAAGTAGGCCACTTTTGGCCTTTTTGCCGACTCCGAGGACCATCACTAAAACTAGGACAGATATGGTAGGTAGTTCCTTAGTGTCGAAACATCCAGACCTTTTAATAAAGGTCATGATGTCCGACCATTCCGCTAAGTAGCTCTATTCCCTGTCAAACTCACTTGTACCGAACATCTCAGCCCTAGGGCCGCCGTATACGGCACACTCTCCCAGGAGTGGAATGAGGTCTCGTCCTCCCCCAGCACTTCTGACAGATTGGCTCTTTGACCACTCAGTGCGTGACAGGTGCCTATACAATATGCAGTGACCTGTAAGGATCACTATCAACAAGTGGAGTGGATCCCTCCTCCTGTTCAATAGCCATAGTTCCCTACGTTTGTTGGGGCCTGCTATGAACCTCTTGGACTGTCTGCAGTCGATTCTCTCCAACGATGCTTTCGCCAGTTCGTTATACGCCTAACCATCTGGGGAATTACTGACCTGGCTTTTGATGAAACCTAGCAAGGGTACGGGGCCAATGCATGTGCCCCTTGCTCGCATCCTCGCCAAGCAATCTGCTTTCTCGTTACACACACACAACACGTCGCTAAAACAGAAACGTAACAAGTAATTATTTCAAATGAAACACCGAGAATGATATTAGGTGTTTTTCAATTTTTCACGAAAACTGTGCTGCCACTAAACCAATTTTCTTAGAACCCTTCCAAGAACATGACCCACATGAAGGTCACGTTCTTGGATTGGGCTGTGCATTGGAGGGCGGTGCTGCATTCCTGGACCAGTGATGATCTAATCCTTGGAGATGCTACCGCTTTAGAAGCTGCCTGACTATCGCATCATATATCGTGTTATGCTCCGTGCACTTCTGCTGAGTATGTCACCATTAGGATGGCAAATATCTTCGCCTGAAATTGGCAAATATCTCCGTTTGACATGTGGGTTCCCAGTGCTACGCTTGCCTCCACGCCTCTACCACTGGATCCCATATCATACCATACTGTGAGGAGGAAATCTTATCTTCTCTCCCGCCCACAATCACTTAAGTATTGACTAGAAAAAATGATGAGTCAAGGGTTCTTCGTCAATTAAGGTTACTTTTCATGTGTAATTTTCTAGCGGTATTCCAAAAAATATATTACTATATGTAGAAAATTATAATACCTAATATTGAACCGATTCTTCCCCTAGTAATTCCAAAGACCTTACTTCTTCAGAATCAAACGTTTTTCCTATTACTTAAGGTATTACTTAACTTCCATTTAGGTAATCTACCAGATGTTGGCTGATTATGTTGGAAATATCAGGAACAGCGGTCTTTGGAAACATTTCCCTCGTTAGGAATCATCATTCTTCCATATGGATTTTTTTAAATCCAGGTCACATGAGTCCTACAATCCGGACGAAACCCGGACAGCTCCAAAAAATATGTAATGGGTAGGTACATTAAAGGTGAAATTAAAGTATATTATTATCATTGATAATCAAAAATTAACCTTTACCCAACAAACTGAACTGACGACTAGATTGAAAGCACTGGCCGGCGATTCACCCCAATCACGATGCCAACCGCCGAGCTTAAAATTTGACGAAAAACCCTTTACGTAGAGACGAGTGAGCGTGATAGAGAATAGCGAGCTGGAACCTGAGTCATAGAGGTGTAACGATTAAGTAATTGAGGAGGAATAAGCTATTTTATTGTATTTTTTATCTTCGGTGGACATGCCTGCAGCCCCTAAAAACCCAAACATTTCCAGGCAAATCCGGATAGATGGAGACTATTTATTCCGATTTATTCCGTCCATATCTGCCATCTTGGAGAGTGTGCTGAAATAAGAGGGATTTACGTTCACAGTTCCATACATTGTTCTTCATTCCGCTACAGTACGTGTGCTTCGGAAAAGCATAGTAAAGCTACTGCACGAAAGATGGCGGTATAATGATTTCAAGCAGTCCAAAATAAAATTTACAATGTAATTTCCAATTACTTAGTGTTATCTAGGCAAATGGTCAAAACGAGATAATGCACATAAACAGTCTATCATAAATCAGGTCATATCACAAACCTCATTAGTCGTTAAAGTGAACTAGTTTGTCTTCGTAAGTATTTACTTCATGAAAATGAATATCTGTCTCCATAGACTTAGGTATATAATTTATAACTAAACATATTTTTTCGTTTATTTCGAAAATAGCTCAAAATAACAGCCGCTATCTAGGTGCAATCGGTGTATAATTATTGAATATGGAAATCAAATATAGTTGATTTTGGAGAAAATAAGGGATAAAACTGAATTCGCAATTCTCTGAGGTATCTCAAATTTGACTTTTTGTTGTGCGTTATCAGTTTTGTCATATGAAACATGAATAATTTCCGCTTTTAGTGTCCTTCATTCAAAGAACGGCCCGGCATAACGTAATCCTCTTGTTCATCCTGTATATATAAATAATAATATCTTTTATTCATATTTTCTTACATTACACCCAAAGCAGTGCCAGATTTACCTCCACTGCCGCCCTTGGGCAAAATAAGAATATGCCGGGTTTCTTCGAAAAACGCTATGGCCGATGGTGTATTTGACAATTATGCCGCCCTTTGCAGCTGCCCATGCTGCCCATAATGTTAATCCACCTCTGCCCAAAGAATCGCATCTGTTTTAATTTATTTTGAGAATGTATACAAAATATATTTGCAAAGTCTCCTTAAATACAACACCTTGTCGCCTTTCATTGAGAGGGATCTTTCCAAGAATAAAAGGTGTTTAGCAGCAAGGTGTTTTGGTAAGAGGATTTCCAGGTTGTTATCTGCTTTGCATACTTTGCTACCACTTTACTTCATCTCCAGTGCGATTAGCTCATGTCCAGTAAGTGTTGATTTCGATGCTTCCCCATTATTTATAGTATTTCTATTTTTTATTGGACAAACGAAAGTCGTAAAGGATTCACTAAAATCATATTTTTCATCCGCCCAGTTGATTTTGTTTATTGAATACCTATGCATTTTTATATTAAAAAAGCTGATGCGGCAGAGTAAAAAAAATAATACAAGTAGAAGCGAGTACCAAATGGTAGGGTTTAGAAGTTATTTAAACCGTACTGTGTCGAATACACCAAAAGTTCTCTTCGTACTTTTAGAAAGGTTGCCGATGCAGGCGAACAGTAAAGTTCACTCAGTACTAATATTTGCTATGAGGATTTGCACCTTAAAATTGGAATTGTTTCCGCTCAAGCAACGACTATTATAGCAGATCTCTCATCCTGTAATTGTGAAATAATAAATTGATTGGTCAAGGCTTTGATGGAGCGGCAGTGATCAGTGGCCACTTACAAGGTGTTTGGAAAACAATCATCACACAGCAATACTCCTACTAAGTACCTATGATACGAACCTGTATTGGAACCATATAAAGTATAGTAAGCATTTTCCGACAATCTTCGATTCCGGAAGGGCCTCATGAAAAATTGCTGATCAAATTAAGTCATCAATTTCAACGCTAATCTCTCTTTGTGAGACACGCTGGACAGAAAAACATGTGGCTGATGAAAAATTTTTAGAGATACTTCCCGGAGTACGTGCAATACTTGATGCACTTCATGATTTCACTAATAAAGATGTCGTCACTCAAGCCTATCAATTGAGGACGTTAGATATACTGAGAAAAGTATTTTCATATACAGTAAAACTGAACAAAGCACTGCAACAAGTCAATGCCGATCTGACCGATATTTGCAATTATTCAAAACAATAAATCAACTTTAGGAAATGTTCAGTACCAAAATGGGTTCACGATTCCTTTGGAGCGAACAAAACAGATGAGTTCAAGCAATGTTCCAGGAGAAATATATTATATTATATTATATTATATTTTTTTAATTTACAGATACAAAGCCGCATCAACCGCGGAGGTTATTAGCGGCTGTAATTAGATTAAATCAGTTTATACAGATTGATAGCTTTGAGGAATCTTGGGAAATTTTTATATCGTTATTGATTATGTCAGAGAACTTGATGCACGCTTAGAATTAGAATCTAGAAACTATCGCAGGGATGCAAATTATTTTGCCTGAGGAATGTTATAATGACCCTAGGATAGAAGAAAGCCTTAAAAAAGTGCGCCTTTACTTTGGAACCAATTTTCTCCCAAGTGAATAGGAAATATGGCAGAAACACTGAAAATCTATGGCGGAAAGCCATCCACTGCACTAAAAGCTCCTGATCAGTGCGAGAATCAGTTCTTTCCTACAAGAAAAAAGCTGCTCACTAATGTAACCACACCAGTGTCCGAAAAAGCTCTATCTCAAAAAGGTTGAAAACTTACTTGAGAAACAGCATGGGAGATAAAAGTCACTGTGCTAGATTCGATGAATGTTCATCGTGATACAGAGGTCCTAATGAAGCCTGACGAAAGTAAAAATCTCTTGGTCGTAAGACATAAAAGGTTAAATTTAACATTTTAAACTTAATTAATATTTTAATGCGAAAAAATTCTAAATGACAAAAATTAACGTTTTGAATTCTGTCCTTTTCTGCGTGGAGTCCAGGCAAAAACTAGTTGTTGCACATTTCTGGTCCCGCGGAACCCCCCTCCCATGTGAAAGTCATAGCTACGTCCATGCTAATAGCCATATCTATAAAACGGCAAAGAAAGAATTCGAATATGTTCACCACTTTATGTAAATGTTGAGTTGTGAAACAAGTACTCAGTACAATGGCTCTTATCTTGATCACCCTGTAAGTACATTGCAACTTGTGATACGATTTTCGGGAGTTGTCTGTTCTATGTAATAAACATGGCCTCAGTCAGCCAACGGAAAATATATTATTAGGGACGTTCCCCGGAGAGGTAGCTTTATCTAAGTTAGATTACTTTATCATCACTCCTCGAGCGTTAACTCCAACTCCGTAGATTTTCCCTTCCATATAGCAATTCTTCGGTTGGTTTCCTTCATTTCTTGGTATATGTCTGAAGCACACCGTCGACGTTGCGTTCTTATAAATATACAGCTGCAATCAAAGATGCCAACTCTATGTAGATTAAGAATGGCGTCAAGTAGCTTGACGATGTGTCTTTCACTCTAGAGATAAGGATTTGTATCGGATTTTATAACTGTCGATAGTTTGAATTGTTTGATAGTTTAAATAATAAAAGGGAACTTTATATCCTGTATAATTTCATAGTTTCTCGAATAGAACTGAAAGCTTCAAAAGTTCACGTATTTTCCAATATTTTCAATAGTTACTCCAAGCGGATCAGCAGCTCTAAAAGTCTCAAACCTTTTCAATAAACTGATAAATTTGAAATAGACTTTGTGAGTAGAATGCAGATGTGTCAACAAAAATATGTGTTTAACAAGTACGGAGTACTTCCGGAGTTTAAAGACGATAGAAGGGATTATACCAATACCAATTTTTTTCTGAATCTCACCCTCTCCTTTCTCTACCATTTTTGACATTTTCAAAGAAAAATGAGAACTGATTAGGAACCTTAGAATGTCCGAAGACGAGGCTTGACCGTTTTTTCTTTTAATTTTTTGACAATTCGAAACTGTTGACCTTTTGGAATTCAATTGAAACAGAGATTCAAAATATATTGCAAGACTACAACTTTTAGTTTTCTAAAACTCTCATTAATGCCAATGTTTCCAAAACTGATACCTATATGTAAATGGGATATTACCTTAGTGTTACTTTTTGAAAGTCTACATTGCATTTCTGTAATTATCTATGATCCTTGTTTAGTTAAGATTCAATGATACATGGTAAAATAGCTGCTAAAACTAAAGCGGAACAAATAAGCTCCTTTAGCAAAAACTGCGCTCTAAGTTACTGCAAATTTACTTTGTTCGTGCCTCAACAATCATCTGAGACTAAACAGCATAGACGACTATCACTAGGTTCAAAAGTAGGTAGGTAGAGTAGTATATATATCGTTTTAGGGTGAACTTATCATAAAAAGCCTAAAAAATTAAAAATTGCCTGGTTTTAATCATGGTGTCATATATATTTACCAATATGATATTGCCAAATTGACATAACTTCCTATAAGGAGACCCAGAAGAAAGAAAATCGCAAGCCTGGAGCAATCGGGTGGATGTGGTTCTAGTTGATGAGGTTCTAGGCTCTGGCACCTCCATCTAATATTTCCACGAAAAAATCGAAATTCCGCCTATTGGCATAGAAAGTAAAATGAATGTGCTGTTTTCAAAATATTGAATGTGACATATAGTTTTAGATTCGGACAAGGATCACCATTAGCTTCATTTGTCTATCTGAAGTTTGGAGTAGAGTTGGTGTAAGCGAAGCCCTTTTCATTAAATCCTGGAGATGTTAATCCTAATGCTGCTTGACAAATATTTATTGACCAAATATAGTACAAAGTTTCAAGATAGAATTTCTTGCTTCTAGGTATTTATTGTCAGACACAAATTTTATCCAAAACTCTTGGCAAAAAAGTTACGTATATTTGTGTTTTGATACAGAATTTTTTTTGAAAACGCTTCCATCTGGAAAGTAGCTGTGTTACTTTATTTGCTTTTGTAACTTCATTACTCCATTCACCATTAGAATGTAGATGGTGAACGTTGCTAAGGACTTCGAAAGACAATTTTGTTGAAATCCGCGAATATTTTTTTGAAGTCAGATTTAATCTCAGCTCTTTTTAGATCGACGGTCTGCATCCGAACCGCGGTGCGCCATTTGGTGACCCCTGCTACATCAGGTTATATACTTATTAAAATGCAATTTAGAAAAATGTTGAATGTTAAGACATAAATAC
This sequence comes from Bruchidius siliquastri, assembly GCA_949316355.1. Lineage (NCBI taxonomy): Eukaryota > Metazoa > Arthropoda > Insecta > Coleoptera > Chrysomelidae > Bruchidius > Bruchidius siliquastri. Next base: position 32,493,328 of record OX438530.1, read on the forward strand.
GTAGTCCATCAACAGAGCGCACTTCCACCATATTTGATCATATTTCCTCTACCTTCCCATATATATCCGTCCTTGATCGACAATAATAAATCAAAACCCCTTGAACTCGAACGATTAAATCTGACTATAATAAAAGCCGTCAAAATCAGGCTAACAAGCAGCTGGAACTACGCGGTCGGCTGATTTGAATGCCTCCCGGTTCGCTTAGTAAATTCAGCTGTAGTACACAGAGGCCATAAAGCCATAAAAAGCGATTTATAAGTTTATTGCGGCGGGCTTCTCATCCTCCGAGCTACAAAATGCCGGATTTTACACCTTGCACTACATAAAACTCCATCTCCTGACACGTTCCCCACATTATATAATGATTTTTATACGGCGATGCTTCTTCTTCATGAATATGGCGGAGAGATTTGGCGGGAGAGATAAAAAATTGTATACTCACAAAAACAGTTAGGTTTAGTGATTCGAATTTTGACATAATGCTCTCAGAAACAGAAGAGTAGTAGTTTATCTTATGAAGTTTAGTTATCTTATAGTCTTTGGGTTGGTTAATTTCAGAAACGATATCAAAGCCCACAAGGATCGGTCTTAGGACCATTAGTAATGAATGTTCTATGTATTATGGAACTTTTGTCAGGTATCAAGGTATCAGTTTGTTAGGTTGCGCTGATGAGTTAGTAGTGATTGTGATGTAAAGAAGCCTAGAAACAAGTACTGCTAGGGAGATAACAGAGATATCGTATTTTTTGGAAGACAACGTTGAGCTCATTGACGATTGACGTTAGTAGCAACAAAATCACAAGCAGTATTGCTGGGAGTTTGTTGACATTCCTATTTTTTTAGATTACCTGTTCAATTGGTTCAGTTGGCGTTCAATATTCCTCTAACATTGCTGGAGCTATAATTAAATAATGACTCTATAAGCCTAAAATATAACATTTGAGACATTCAAGCTTCAAACAAAAAAAAAGTTTTTTAAACGTCCCAGGATCAAAGGACTTTTTATTTTATTTATTTTTAAAGGAAATGGAGCTCAGGTGGAAACGGATGATAACCTTACAAAAGAAATATGGAATACTTGTTAGTAAAACATTGAAATCTTAGTTGCGAAGACAATTATATATTTGTTTAGAGAATATTCAATTCGAAAATATACTTTACTTGGTTCAAATTATTAATAATTTATCATAAAGTAAATTGTCTTAGAGTAAGATCAGAATATTGGGTGGAACCAATGATTTTGTACAAAAATCAAGAAAATAAAATTGCAGAGAAGAAGTTGCAGATAAAAACTGTCAAATTTAATTTTTTATGTTTTTTCTAGTCATCGAATAATAATATTTTATTACTGTATATTTGAGGATTGATAGATCCTATCAAATTATCAAACTTTTAACTTTCACCTGACCGAATATATGGAGTATACCTAAGGTTAAACTTCTATCGACATTTCAATTTGTTAAATTTTCCGGTCACCTTCGTCTCGTACTTGGGATAAAATAGATTTTCTTTTCGGAGACAGTTATTTGTTTTATTACGTGCAGAATATGGTTTCTTCGCATGGTCGCTGTTCGGTCTCTGTTTCTGAGATAGTCCGGGTGATATGCGCAAACTGACCTCACAAGGCTAGTGTTGCCGGCTGTCTTTATTCACACAGACGGTCTCTATTTCAGGGGTGTAGTGAAATATCCTGATTTACTAGACTGTATTGTCTTGACTGTGTTAGTAATGTAACTTTCAGGCTTATTGTACTTCATACTCTTTCATGCTGCCCTTTTAACTTAACTCTGTACTACTTTGTACAGTCTTCTAGCTGGTACTATACTGTACTCTACTCTATTGGTTCTAGCCTAGGCCTTGGCTCAATTAATTGATAGAATGTAAATTTAATATACTCATGCCTAAAACTGTCTCAGAGACCCGGCTAGGATCAGGCAAACTTACCTCTTTCCGGTGTTATTTTCCACAAGGTATCAAGAGTTCTTGTGACTATACCGACAAGAGCCATTTTGGTGGTAATTGTCTTAACAGAAGTAAAAAAGTTCTCAAACACTGCTACTACCGCACAAATTCTGCTTAAATAAAAGCCTGTGATAAAATAAGGAGTAGAATATGTTTAATATTAGGTGTTGTTACATTAATAAAGCATGAAAGGCGTACTAAAGCGCTGTTCATATTCCAATATGGCGATAAGGTTCCTAATAATCCTACAAATAAAATAATAGACTCTTAGCTGAATGAAAATTGCAGTTCCTACAAAGCAAAGTTTGGTTACGTAGCAAATTCTATTTTGGATGTTAGACGCGATACTGGGAAATAAACAAGTGCTGCCCGATAAAATAGTCCTATTCAATAATCACCTAGAACAGAAATAAGATCATAATAACTTTGAATTTATTTTTTGGATTCTGGTGTCCGGAATTCAGAATTAGGATGTTAAAACATTTCAAGCGCCAAAACATTGATACTTCAGAAAACGTCCTGATAAATGTAAACTATTCATGAATATGTTGGATTCAATGTGGCTCACCATAAAAACGTAATCATGCAAAGGTTCCCAACATTAAAGCTCAAATACAGCATTTTGTTTTGATTTAAGTCCAATTTCTATAAGTCACGTTTATTTACACCACAATATCGCTATTATGTATTAATTATTTTGAATATGAAGTAAAACTTAGTTAAAAACTTACCTGAATAATTCCTTAAAACTTCCTTGAAGTTTGAAGTATGTTTTGATGATACTATGACGTTATATTTCGTTAGAGCTGTTCATCTAATATTCTTCTAGCGCAGAGTCATAAGTTAGGTTAAGATCTGTAATTTGTTACCAAACACTCGGGCAATAAATCCCTAATGTTGAAAAACAAAAATCCTCAGTGGACATTTTCAATGTCAACGTATTTTCAGAGGCGGAAAAGTGGTTTCATCACATAAAAGTTATTTGCAAAGGATTGGGACCGTTGTTTGAAATTTATAGACAATGTGTATGTTTCAGTAATAGTAGTATTTTTGTTGATCATTTCATACATTTAAGTATATATGGTAAGTCATATAAGGAAAACATGGACTGAAATATAAAATACATACAATAACATGACAAATATTTTAAGCAATATAAAATACACTTGTATATAGTTAGGTATAAGCACAAAAAACTTATATAACATATATAATAACAAACTGTAAACTGTAAAGATGACACATAATTTAATAACTCATCAGTACTATAGAAACACTGGCTAACCAAAATATCGGTAATACTATTCTGAATTTGCATAATCTTGAGATTCTTGCGTTTCACAACATGGTATCCTCATTCGTCTTCAGGTGGTTTCAACACATCAATAAATATGTTGTGAAATGCAAAAATCCCAAGACAATAGAGGTCCGAAACAGAATTACTGGAATAATCGCGAACTGCAGCTTAATTTATTTATTGGAATGGAACTATGTATATACCCAGTACACTTCAACAACAATCTGGAAATATAATATTTCTGGCAAATCGCCCCTACTACCGGCGTACGGGAACTAATTTGAAGTTGGCGGAAGTATACATTTGTCATAGAGTCCCTAGTGGGCCATGATCGGGTCGGATGAAGTTATGAGAGCTACGGCACACTAGATCACTTTTCTCCGACGAGGGGTCGTAGGGTAGGACGAGGGGGTGGGGAAGTCTGCTTGACGGAAGCAGGTATTTCATCGAGTCGAAGGGTGATGGAAAGGGTGACTTGGAAACGGATCAATTCGTTGGACAGCTATTGGGCAAAAGCATGTAGGAATATGTTAGATAATTTTGCCTATTGTACACTTCTCAGCATCATCATGAAAAGCTTTTACGGCCGGTTCTCTGAAAGCAAACGATGATCAACAACAAGATAGTATTTCTAAAATTTTCTCATTCTAGTATTTAGCGTTATCAGAGCTTCATACTGAAAACAAGAAATGATGTATACAAAAGAAATTACCAATTTCCTAAAATTTGCTGCCATTTTACCCTGTATCTCGTTTTCCAAACGTGCTCTGCCAATTTTGACGTTTATTCTTTCTATAGATGCTCTTACTTGGTGAAACTGTTTCACCAGTTTGATAAAAAGTTTGTGTATTTAGCACACAGTTTGGCAAATAAAACCCTTTTTCTTTCAGTGACGCGTTTCGATTTATATTCAAATCACCATTGAACTGTCAGATTTGACTAAAGAAAGAAAAAATAAATTATAGGTAGATAGGATAAATAGTATTCTAGATTTAAACCATTTAAATACAAATCGAAGCGCGTCACTTAAGGAAAAAAGTATTATTTGTGAAGCTGTGTGTTCAATAAACAGCTTCTTCCTTTGTTATAGTTACACAGAGTTACACAAATAAAATCGAATCTGTTTCGCTTTAATGATAAGAATATATGACTAGTAATTGCCGAATTCTATCTGCGTTATAACAGCTTCTCTAATTAAGAGCATCTACAATCTACATGATATTACTCATTGATCTAGGCTACTATTGGTTTTCCTTTCTTGTGATTTTAAATATCAAAGCAATTGGCTGAATTAACATATGGTTCATGTTTTTAAAGATGTTCGTATACATACCAACTAGTTTTGATAGTTCCTCTGTTACAGCTGAAGAAACTCATGTGCAAAGTCTAAACACGAAACTACCAAAAGCTATATTACCTCACTATTGTAAAACACAATGTATTATTCATTGTTGCTTCCATTGCTAGCTTTTTGGTCTTTAACTGTGAATGGAGGAGACCCTGGTAAGTTCCTAATAACGATTGTGATTTCAATCATGAATGTCGTTTTCTAACATCGTTGGTTAATCTATATATCTATGAACTGGCTCATGTTCTATGTAAGTTAGTAAAATTGCATGCGCTTCTCCATAAGCTAGCAAGTATATAATTCTTCCACGCTAATTGGTGTGATATCATTTTTTAGGCTGTACAATACCTGTATGGAGTCAAATGTCAGACGTTAACAGACTACCTCATATGGCGTACTACAAGGATGAAAGGTACCAACAGGTGCTACCTTATCATGGAGATATATCCATAGCTGCAGGTGATAGTCTATTCCTAAATTGTTCCGGCTGCTCAACCAAAAACTATTTGAAGTTTGGTAAATATTGGATATATTTTTTTTTAATTCTAATGAGGAGTTATTCAATGAAAATGTTTCCGAATGAGGAGAGCTAAACTTTTGCATTTAATCATATAAATAGATTTAGATAGGTAGAGGGTTTAGTGTAAAAATAGCTTTATGCTAAGCTTTGCCCTAATAAAGACGTTTTATCATGTTGCGTTAGGACGTCATCAAAAGATACAAAATTCGTTTGTTAATTCAATTTTTTATATTATTTTTAAATGAGGCTATGTCCAAAAATTTCACGAATTATTATAACGTCATCGGTCTCTAACATACGTCTCTAAGTCGATGAAGCGTACCTCAAAATGTTCGGTTTTATATTGATATTATGGATACGTACATAGATACATAAAGATCAAGCTTATTAGAGCATGTTGAAAACATGCTTAGTACTGCAGTCTACAGTCCTCTTTTATTCTAGCGGAAAAAGATTCTTCAGTTGTAGTAACCTGCAAAAAATCGAGCTTGCACTACAACAACAACCCCCTAGACTTCAACAGGGATGTAAAATGCAAAAACCTGGTTTGCAACACAGTGAAAAAAGACGGTTCATGCGGTGGATCAGGAACTCAATATCAGATTGGCTTTGAAGTCCAGAATGGGAAGAATACTCATATGCTGACGGACGTTATTTCTTGCTACGATCATAGGACTTGGATTCCTCTTTATGTCACCCACATCATACACGGAAGCAATTTGCGAGGTAAGAGAAGATGCACTAGGTCGGATTTGGTCTTCTAGGCAGTTGTGAAATCACCGTGCATTTTGAATACGATCTGGCTGGTAGCAGCAGTCACACAGGGAACAACATAATAATTAAATATCGATAAAACTAACAAATAATATAGCATACGTTTCAAGTCTGGATAAAGATGGCTTTCCTTATACATTGAGATATGTGTCTCTTGAATCTAAAGCAGCAATCATTGCCAAGTTCCAAGTTTTTGCATGATATTTCTAAACGTAGATAGAGCAAAATATAAAATCATGTTTATTATAGCGGGTGGTCCATTTAACCTGAGACCGACGTATAGTATAGAATATCTATTCTTTTTTTAAATTTTCCAATAATTACACGGTTTCTCATAAGTGATTCCCTACTTACGCAAACATGACTAAAGTAATTATCATATGGGAAGCCTTTAAATTTATTATGCCCGCCAACTTCAATACACTTATCAATCCATTTCATAAAGATCTTCATTGTTTGCTCTAAAGCATTTCTCATGGGTTGCTCCGTATTTTCAAATATAGTGGGATATTCTCGCATAAACAACTTCTTTAAAATGGCCCCATAAAAGGAAATCCAGAGGGCTTAAATCCAGTGATGTAGCCGGCAACATAACGGGACCACTTTATCCGATCCATCGATTAGGGTATTACCTATCCAGCACTTCCCGGAAAATCCTGGCATAATGAGCAGGGCAGCCATTAAGGTTTTTTTTGTTTTAGGGGGGCATAATGCCTTCATATTAAAACTGATCAATCTGATCAACCATTAATTTTCCTTTGAATTCTTACAAACTAATACTTATCACTAAAGTAAATCCATCGATGTCCTTTAGATTACGTTAACACTATAACTACAAATTCGTACACATGCTCTGCTCTATGCTCCAAAGCACTACACTAATTCGTATGGCTTCGTTCTCTTCAATCGTCGGACAGCGTTATGTTGAAACCTCATACTTGCCCTTTCTTGAAGTGGCATAATATATCGTTTATCAGCTCTTGTAAATGGTGTTGTAGAAGGTCTCGACATTTTTACGCATCCAATGTTCCTTCAATAAAATATCGATCAACAAAGGGAGCTGATGCTCCATTTATCTCAACCATCGCGGATTTTCCACACTCCATTAGTGCATATTATGTCCATTCACTTCACCATCGTTTGTAAAACCAGATTCATCTGAGAACAACAAGAAAAAGAAGAAAAATCTATTGAATTCTGTTCAATTTCTTGCCCACTGAGAAGATACGACTCAATCAATAATGATCCAAATAAATGATAACGGCGTTGTCTACCGTTTCGGGTTGGAAACATTTCGAAAATGAACAAATGTTTTATTTTTTATCTACTTGAGTAGCAATCGAATTAAAAAAATGCGAACAAAAGGTATTTGTTTTTTTGTAAATTGAGATTCTGCAATAAAAGGTATGTCCACAAAAAAACATGGTTGACCTTCAACAAAACCTTAAAAACACTATCAATTTCGAAAATAAAAGTCATCATTAACTCTCCCCCATTTCAACCAAGAACTTTCATCTGAACGTTTCCATAAAAAACCTCACCGTGTTCTCTATACGGCTGTCTCAAGTTAACTGGGCCACCCGATATATATATATATATATATATATATATATATATATATATATTGCACGTGAATTCTTGTGCGGTCACTATATATTAAATGGATGCTAACTTTCAGGAGCCAAGCAAATCAACCGACCAGAATTCAGGAAGGCACAACTTGATAATGGAAAGATTATAGCGGAAGTATTTCAACAAAAGAACCAAACAGACATATTTAAACGCCTCACAGGCACAGAGACGTACATATCAAATACTCATTACCTCGAGAAGGGCCATCTTGCACCTCAAGGTGACTTTGTCTTCCCAACCTCACAATTATCTTCATATCACTATATTAACGTCGTACCCCAGTGGTAAGTTCTGCTTTTATTCAGTCCTCGTTTTTCGAAATCAATATCATAGTCTGTGGTGTGGAAAGGACTTGGTCTTTTATAGTAAGGAAGTCCACGATGCTAAATGGGGATATACTCGATAAATTCAATAAATCTACATTTAGAAATACTCGAGCGCGTCAGGATTTAATTCACTGTTCAGCTTGATGTCCTGGCATTATGGCATTATGGATTTGCGATCAATAATTTGTTGATTATTTGTAGCGCTTCTCTTAATCTGATGGTTTTTGAAATCACTGATTGTGGCAATTAAAATGTACAGAAAACAGCATGCAAATAAAAAAGGTAAATTTTGCTGAAATATGTGAAATTTTTATTCTATAATCTATAATCTCTAAAAAAATAAAAAATATAAACGAAATTAATGGAAAATCATACTTTTAAGCTGTGCCATAGTTTTATTGATGGATAATAACCTCATAGGTTTTAGAAAAAAGTTAAAATAAACGAGAACTGTAACTTTTAAAACTTAATATGTGGTTGTCTCTCTAATTCATCATAATAACAAAATAGATCTGTCAAAGGTAAAAATATTTCGCGATGTATTTTGTAGACAAAACACACATTATAATAATGCCTCTTTAGCATATATTCAATTCATTTCATACGATTTAAATCAAACAAATAAGCCAAAGCGTCACCATCAGTGCTGTGATCAGCTGTTACGCCGTTATGGCTGATGGAAAGTATATCTTCAGGAATTGAGACATAGTGTGGATTTGGTGCGAAAGACAGAGATATAGAGAAAGACTGAAAGGTTCGGATTGGGGAATGCAATACATGTTACAATGCACCTGAACACGCTTGTAGAAATAGGCAGTTTATATTTTTCCGTAATCCTTGAAATATTTCCTAAAAATTGAAAAAATTCGACAGTGTGTTAATGTCGAGTGACCTTTTTTGCAAGTTTGTCACTCCTCTGTTCCCTTGCGTCACGCTCAAGTCATTAGATTATTGAAATGTACACTTTTCAGCATATAATTATCCCTTAATCTATATAGTGCGCTATATAGAGGACTTGGTGAAGATATCCCAAATATGTTAATCCACCGCCCTTGAATAATTCTCCAAATCCTGTTATACACATTCCGATTCAGAAATTTTAATGAAAATCCCAGTCTGAAGTCCGAGGGATTAGAACCAGATACCTTTTGCATGCCGATCAGACGTTCTAGCCGCCTGAACGTATTTTCCCTTCTGGATGGTGGAAATTGTGGGTTCGATCACCAGTGACAAATTTTATTTCTTTTTTTTGTCAAGTCTCAATTGCAGTGGGATTCTATTAAAATCTGCCCGAGCGTATACGTTTGATTCCGCATCGTTTATTTTCCAGGAAATCCATAAATAACGGCAACTGGAAGTCTGTTGAATATGACGTTCGAGAATTCGCAAGGCGCAGTTTGAATGATGTTGTAGTCTACACTGGCAGTTATGACGTCCTCAAACTAAACGAAAAGAATGTATACCTTTTCCGTGACAGGTACCTACCAGTGCCGAAGTACATCTGGAAGATAGTGTATGCTACCTTATCGCCTGGAAGGAATGCAGCCATTGTTTTGATAGTCTTGAATAATCCACGTGCTGATCAAGCAGAACTACTGTGTAAGGATATATGTGGACCTTACGGGTGGGGCAAAACAGGAAGATCTAATTTATCGAAAGGACATGTACACTGTTGTAGCTATAGCGAGTTCGAGTTGAAAGTACCGTTTGTTCCAAAATTGAACGTTTCTGATATTCTAAGTGGTCCGAATCCAAAGAATTTTGCTTAATAACGTGTTATATTATAATTATACATAATCATACTTTTAATTTTATTATTTTTGGATCAGGTTATATAGACAGATCTAGATATTTGGGCCTTTTCATAGTAAAATGGAAGAACCGAAGAACATATGTGAGGCGGTAGATACTGTGTAGCAATGGTTGTTTCAAACAAGATATGTTTCAAAAAGTGACCATAAAAATGGGCTAGAAAAGTTTGGTTGCTCGGCTTTAAATTTCGAACAAAAGATCGCATCAGTAGGTTGGCGTTTGACCTCCCACGCAATCGCTTCACTTAGGTAATAAAAACTCGAACCCGATTTTGGAACTGTTGATCCTTTTATTATGTAGTAAGAATATTAAAACTATTATCTTACGTATTTTATGATTTAGAAAGGTTTTTCAAAAGTTTTCAGATTTACAAATCTCACTTCGAGTGGATTAATCCTATAAGAATATTTAGTGAATTGGAACTATTGCAAGCGGAATACAGTGCCAATGTACTTGCTGCGTCAGAATTCGTCACTGACTTACCGCATAACTGCATAGTAGTGCATAGTAGTATTGTTCGAACGACGCATGAAGATATTGTTACACGAGATACATACGTCTGTTGTTCTATCAATACGTAACTCTGCTGCCACTGTATCAAAAAGTACGAAGTACAGCCGCACTCTCAACTCCAATTCCAATGTTTGACCTCCACCCCAATTTTTTCCATAGTCATCGGAAGCATCTGAATCATCTGAAAACATAATTTGAGTATTTTAGATTTTTTTGTTTTTCGACGTTAACTCCGCTGCCATCTAACCGATTTTCAAAGTCTTTTCATCCTTATCACACTAGTGATCTAGTGTCAGAGTACAATATTCAATATCAAATTCTAGATTATTCGCAATTACAGTACTGCAAATGGCATGGGAAGTAAACAGTATACAACATCAGAGACTATGAATGAATACTGATTCTCAGTAAAGTTGATCCTATGTACAGTGGATTTACGTAATAGGGGATAAAACATTCATTACTTTATATACTAAAACAGAGTGAGTAGGTATATATGGACATTCGGAAAAAAGTTCTTCTTATCAACCCATATTGAAAACAAGGACACCCTACAAGTAATGTGAATTTCGACATTATTACTTCTCACGTTCACGTTCTCACAAGTCTTGTGATTGAGAATATTTTCAAATTCTATATTTTGTATTTTTTTGATATACATGACAGAAAACCATGTCACTGGTAATCATTGACCCCTCTATAGCCGTAAAACTGATATTCGCATTTTGATAAAATTTTAACAATGGCTTACTCCTATGGCAAAAAGTTATAAAAAATTGGTTTAGTGGCAGCAAAGCTATCGTGGAAAGTTGAAAAACACCCAAACATCTCTCTCGGTATCTCATTTAAAATAATTACTTGTTCCGTTTCAGTTTTAGCGACGTTTACTATAGATTACTGCATGTTTCGTGACGGTGATGGTTTGTTGTGTGTGTTTGTGACCCACATGTGTGTCTCTGGTTACAATGAGGTGCCAGGTAACGAGGAAGCCGATTGCTTGGCGAGAGTGGGAGCAAGGGCATATGCATTGACCCCGAATCCTTGCTGAGTATCAGCAGAGGCCAGGTCAGTAATGCCCTAGATGATTGGGCAACTGGCGAAAGCATGGTTGGAGAGATATGACTGCAGACAGTCCAAGAGGTTCATAGCAGGCCCCAATAAACGTAGCAAGCTATGACTATTGGACAGGAGAAGGGATTCACTCCGCTTGTTGGTAGGGATCTCAACAGGTCTTAGCAGATTGAACAGGCACCTGTCACTTATAGGACTGGTCAAAGACCCAATCTGTCAGAAGTGCTGGGAGAGGACGAGACCTAGTGCCACTTCCTGGGAGAGTGTGCCGTATACAGCGGCCTTAGGGCTGAGGTGTTTGGCACAGCAAGGTTTGACAAAGAAGAGAGCTACTCAGCGGAATGGTCGGACATCATCACCTATATCAAAAGGTTTGGAAGGTTCGACAATAAGGAACTACCATGTCTGCCCTAGTTTTAGTGATAGTCGGGGTCGGCAAAAAGGGCCGACTTGCCAGCCTTTGCCTCCCCATTACTACTACTACTACTCCATAGATTACTGCATTTTCTATAAATCGTGATCATGAATAATGAGAAAAATGATATGCAGCCTCTCGAGAATAGCTTCCAGTAGTTTGAATATATATTTCACGTGTAGTTATATAAATTACTATTATAAGATTTTGAGGTTATGAACGATTTAGCTACTCAAAATTTTTATTGGATTCACTCACAGCCATTGACAGTCCCAAAATCTAATCCAAATTCTATTTTTTTAACCGATACCATTGCGTAGGAAGTACAGTGTCAGGATACTATGCGATATTTATGACACTATTGCAGCGAGATTAGCGACAGTAGCCAGGAAAATATCGCCCTGTTCATGTGCACCGTTGTCAATAGAGACATCTAGAGCCTTCCGGAAAGAAGTCACGGTACCCTGGAATTACGATAACGAGGTAGGCAAAATAATGGCGTCTTCTGAACGAAAGATATCTGTCCATCTGTTTAACCTGATTGAATAGTCTGTCAGTATCTGCAACAGTACAATGGTAGCAAGGTGCTTTTCTGCTATATCGATAGTTCGTCAGGTATCTGAAAACGAAGAAAGTGATGAGCTGTTGCAGCTGCTGTCTTCAACATGCCAATCGCTCCCTATGCCATAGAGGAAAAAGGTTAAGAAGTCGATCTCGCTGCATCACAGTGGTGATATTTAGTGCCCGATCAAAATGCCCCTTATAGTACTAACACCTTGAATTCTTGCGCCAAAAGGCAATCATAGTTTTCCAAGAACAACAAACAAAACAAAAATGCCCTCTTCCTAAATATTATTTCGTCATTTTCCTATACAAATTCGGTGAATCACCCTGTATGTACCGAGTTGTAACCCCGTCGAAAACAATTACCTTGCTTTACTTCTACAAAACATTACAAAACTTTTGTCTGAACATAGCATAGCTGAACGATGAATTTTTTTCCTGTTGTATGTGTACGAACGGCAGGAAAAGTCGTAGCAGAGATGCTAGCAGGATGGCGACGCCTGGTCGTGTCGTTGGTATTATAATATTTATTATTTGTGCGTCCCGCGCGTCCCGATTCCGCTCCCACAGGCACCGTAACCAGGTCCAGGCGCCCGCACTTTCCAGCCAAATGTAACTTTATTTAGTCAACGACGTCCCGAGTCGCCTGTTTTTCATACTCACCCAACACCTCTTTTTCGCGAGTCTTTTACTGTCGGAGAAGTGTTTAGAATTACTTCCTAAGAGACGTAGCGCTTTCATAATAATATGTTGATCTTCAAGGTAGCTATAACAGGGAATATGCTCCCCACAATGCATCAGACCTGTTATAGACATGCATGTCTCGTCTTTAGCCTAGACTCGTCAATATAGTTTGGCGGTCTAAGTGTAGAGAGCAATTGGGCGGTATATACGTAACACAGTCAAGGGTGTGATAGCAATATCAACTTACCTAAGTGTCGATCTCTATCGGGACGCGCATTGACATCTTACTGAGCCAAGGGTCCTGACATCTGGACTGCCTTGAAGGGGGAACAGATGTCCCTTACGACATCTGTCAACAAGAGTGAATTGATTTACAGCAATATCTCCTGTTCTTCGTAAATACTTTTACGATGTACCGTTATCTCGACTCATTCAGATCAGAAACTGACAACTGATATTAAGTGCATGCTCTCCACAATGCATCAGACCTGCTATAGACATGCATGTCTTGTCTTTAGCCTAGACTCGTCAATATAGTTTGGCGGTTTAAGTGTAGAGAGCAATTGGGCGTTATATACGTAACACAGTCAAGGGTGTGATAGCAACATCAACTCACCTAAGTGTCGATCTCTATCGGGACGCGCATTGACATCTTACCGAGCCAAGGGTCCTGACGTCTAGACTGCCTTGAAGGGGGAATAGATGTCCCTTACGACATCAGTCAACAAGAGTGAATTGATTTACAGCAGTATCTCCTGTTTTTCGTAAATACTTTTACGATGTACCGTTATCTCGACTCATTCATATCAGAAACTGAAAACTGATATTAAGCGCATGCTCTCCACAATGCATCAGACCTGCTAGGACATGCATGTTTCGTCTTTAGCATAGACTCGTCAGGCCTGGCGGTCTAAGTGTAGAGAGCAATTGGGTGGTATATACGATCCGATCGATACTTCAGGGGGAGACCGACTAAGATCCTCCCCCCCCTCACAATTAGGGGAAAAAGTATATACCCGGCGAACTGCTATTCCGTTCCCAAGCGACTGCTCCTCATGTTATGAGATGAGCAATCACTGGCTATTTGAATCGAGGGCTCTAAGTAGGGATCGGAATCAGAGGATGACTGTTTTCTACATTCTTTCGGCTAAGATATCAAAAAATGGTTGGAGTGTCTGCTTAGAATGCTGGACATGTAGGTTCGATCTTCACTGTCGGCCAAGCATTCTGGTCCATCTTACAAATTAATGATAGCGGCATCCTCAATATTTCATTTCACAGTCACATTATAGCCTTCATTGTTCCATCGTTGACAGAACTCCACGATATATCGTCTCCGACTAATTGACAACAAGCGAAGGGCACGCCTGGTTAGATGACGACAGTGAATATTTCATAATCGAATCAAGACGTATCCAAACTCAGGGGCATATTAATTAGAGCAACTCGTACCTGTCTCTCAGCTACTGCCTGTTACATCTGCGTAATTACTCGGCGAAACTGCTGCTATCTCCTGCGACACCTCAACCCTCTTGAATCTTAATCAGGTTATTAAATTCGCTATGATTTTCTTCAGATATGCGGAGATAATCAAGTGAGGAGAAAGCACTGACGGAGTTTAGTTTTAATCAACGTGATTGAAAACGCGTTAGCGACAGCTTTCAGTGAAGATATCTTCAATCCATAAGTGAAGTTTTGCACAGCTTTGGGTAGATTATAGACGTTTTTTTATTGAGTAAAATAGGCAGAATGTCTATCTAGCTCTAGAAGTGCTGTGAGAGAATAAATATCCCTTCAAACAACCTGTGTAACGTTGTAAACTGTAACCGTTGGAGAACAGACTCCTGGATAGTCCATTTTACAACGCTAGGGCCCAGAAAAAATACTTTTGGAACGTTGGAAGTTGGAGGATCGTTCATAGTGTCCGAAGTTCGACCTGTTGAGTTGGCGCCCCTAGTGCTTGCTACTGATGACTCCTAATGCTACTATCAGCAAGAGCGAAGCCTTCCTCACCCAGTTTTATGTTTATAAGGTTTAAAACTATCAGATTATTGTTTATACAATTATGGTGAAATAAAGAATATGAAAAGTTTTTTATTTTTTTTATAGCATCCGACATGCCATGTTATCGATAACTTCCACCGCTGCCTCCAGAATACGTAAAAGCTTCGCCTCGTCGGCTGCTCCAGGGCGGGCCGAATTCAAATCCAAAGTAAATGAAGTCGTATGTTTCAGTGGAGCGGCCTTCTCGCCAAGGGATCGCCTTAATTATGAGGAACACGTCCGGTTTTGATGGAAATCCCGGCAGCCACGAATTGTTTACTGCAAATTCGGGACGAAGAGGTATTGCGCCTTTTCCTCCATCCCCGCTCTTCGTCTGCAGTGGTCGAATTCTCCTTCCAACATGCTTCACATGGTTGCACTTGCTCATGAACTACAATTTTCGATTGCAGTTGACTAACGGGGGTTGTTTCGGGTTTGTAGACAGTTCAGGTGATTCAAAGTTTGGAATTAGGATTATTTACAGTGTGTTTTCTTATCGGCCGCGTAGAAAGCTTGGAGATGGCCTCGTCTGAATCTTGCTTCGACGATTTGAGTGGGACGTTATTGCAGTTGATGTCGATTCCTCAGGGTGCCAGTTATTGGTCTAGGTTTTCAGCCACCCCAAACTGCGTAAGGCGGTGGTAACACGACTCAATCGAGCATCCCTTATACTGCCATAGGCGACCAGTGCTCCCCCTGAATGGATACTATGATTGATAGGACAGCAGATGCTTAATCGTTTCATTTTCCTGTTCACAACCTCTGCATGGAGGTGTTTCACTCAACTCCATATTAAAAAGCTGTTTCCTGGTGCGCAGTTCTTATCAAGACATGGAATGATAGTATTTAGTCTTCACCAGCGTATCCGAGGAATTATTTACCAAATAGGCAGCCAGTGGTGTCGTCCCACATATTATTGGTCAGTCCTATTTGTTGGTCAGGTGTGTTATTCCTTTTGGAAAGTTTATCCAACCTACAATTATGTACGTAGAGGTATTCTTAAGTGCCTGGTGGCAGTCCAGTGCTAATCTCGTTGTTAGTTTTTGACATTTGGGAGGAAATAAGGTATTTATGCTATCATGATGTTCCTATGGGTAATTTCAAGCGCTGATATGGTTATGCCAGTCATTTCGCTGTGTTACGTTGACATATTTATCCATATGTCATTGACCACATCCAGCCCCATCATTTTTCCTAGATCCACCTGTGTAGATGATGATAAGAACCTCAACCATCCCACCTTTAGAAGCTGAGAGTATTCCATAAGGACGATCAACTTTGTTGACATTAGCCTGTAGAATCGGAAGTTTTTCAACAGCTGTGTTCCGCATGCGTCTTACAGCTATCACACAACTTATATTTGGCTGTATCATAAAATATTTGAAGCAAACCATCGTTGCCAAGGCCACTTCCACTAGATAGATTTCTAGTGGTGACAAGTTTACCATCACCTCCATTAATTGTTGGTGTAGTTCGCATGGCATCTGTTATGCTCAGGCATGCTGCATTCTGTATTTGACTCAACCGAAGCCTCGAACTGAAGCTTTGTAATGACCTGTTGGTACTTAGTCATCCAAGCTGCAACTCCATATTTCACCATTGTTCTGATGACGGCGGCATAAAATCCATCTATTATTACATGCGCAAACATCGAATGAAACCAAATTCTAGTGATGTAAGCAATGTCGACATGACAGTTCCATTACGTCGAAAATATAAATGAAACATCTCCGTCGAATCGACGTAACTGGATTTCAATCGAGTCGAGGGGCGCGGGGAGTGGAGGCATTGATTCCATCCAGAGGATTGGCGCCCATACATGCATAAATAATGAGCACTTGTAATACTGCGATCATTAATCATGGACCCAGTTAACCTGCCCCCTCCCACGGGACCCGCGCGTTATTCCTTATTTTTCTCATACATCACGAAAACGCCCTGACAAGTGTCGGTCGGACGGACCCAGTATTGCCATTCCGTGTGCCCGACGCAATTTTCTTACCGTACCGATGCGGTGTTGCCACGTGTACAGACAAAAAGAAAGTTTAAACAGGAATGGTACTAAGGGGCCGTTCACTCATGATATCACAGGATTTTTCGGCATCTTTAAACCCCCTTGTCATACTTTGTCACAAATCGGTGACCTCCCATTTTTGACACATTACACGTTCTGCATTTAGCATTTTAATGGAGCAATTGATACAATGTTGAATTAATATGAGTAAATTAAGTCCTATTGTTGAATCTTAATCGAAAAATAAATCGAGGGAAGATGATCAAATAGGAGTTTTACAGCATTTTGAGTCTGTATAACTCTTTTTTTTTAAATATAGGATCAAGTGGAGTTTTCCATGCTTGAATAGTTTTCGCATTGGTGATGTTACACGAGTGTTCCGTCCCGTACGGTCTTCTCCAAATCCTTATGTCACATTATATCACAAAATTTCGACAACCCCCCCTAGCACCGGACATCATCTGTGAATGAGCATAAGATGGAAGGAAACACACAGATTCCGAAAACAAAGTCTGTTACTTGTAATTCTAGAGGATCCCACGATGCTAAAGGGGAGTTTTGCTGGAGCGTCGTGGGAGACATATTGCAGTTTGACAATTAGATTATATAAAAAAATGTTATATATGATCTATGAATTGAATGTCGCAGATAAAATGCGAAGAAGCAGTATCGTTCTACATATCACCATACTTGGATTAGTAAAGTATAGTGTGGGGACGATGCGAGAGACAGGGGCAAGGGACAGGGAGGGAGACTTGCGAAGTGGAGACATGCTTTACCTCAAGTGCACGCGCTAAACCTTATTGACGATTTTTGTTACTCCGGCTTGTGGAAATCGACACATCATATTTCTCCTTTATCCTTGAATGCAGTTATTTCTGCACGTTTCTGACCTCCCACTCCGTTGCGTCTTTTTTATAGATAACGTCTCACAATGGCATTTAGCCTATCGCGATCCAAAAGCACTGCGGAAGGATATATGTCTATTTTCATTGACCTTCAAACGATGTACATTGTGACTATCGGGGACAAACTTCCCGGCGAGGTTCTCCAAAAGAGCGACGATCCTTTCGATGTCCTGATTAATCTGAGAAACATGTTGTGCTTGTCGACGTGAGATCTCTCTAGGTGGCAGTGGTTTGCCTGGTTCCATGCAGGAAATCAGGGTGCTGTCATCCGCGAAGCTATAAATTGGATTGGATGTTATATCCAACAGCTCATTGATGTTAAGCAAGAAGATCATTGGAGAAAATATAGATCGCGGTGGAACTCCAGCTATTGTGGTGAATGAATCAGAAGCACATCCATCCACTACCACATATAAGAATCGGTCCTGAGGAACTATCAAACCACTGGCAGTGGCATGATCAAGAGTCTCCCATGTGAACGCGATGACTCGAGATTTTTCATGAAGTTCAATGGCTCTGCTCCACATGTGCTTGACGTAGTTCTGAAGAACTCCCGTGGATCTATGCTTACGGAAGTCATACCGGCGAGCATTGATGATATTGTTCTTATCCAGGTGATTGAGACGTTGCACCTTAACGACAGCCTAACCTTAGACATGAAGCAGAGAATAGTGACTGGTCTGCTCAAATCGTTAGAGTATTGGAATGCACACTTTTCAGCATGTAATTTATCCGTAATCCCTTAACCGGACACTTTTTTGATATTCTGATGGATTTTTTTTACTATTCTAATGGACTGCTTCATATGGTGTAGGTACTCAAGGTAACCTCTATATTTTAATCTGCCACGCTTGAGTTAATAATACTCTATGGCTCCCCCTACTGTAATGCCTAGTTACTATCAGTAGATACAATTCAACTTGAGAGAAAAGACTTCCGGAAACTTGCTGAAATTTCTGTCGTCGTGGTAAAGTTGTCCTAGATACCGTTTAGAAAATGGTGAATGTATTCAGTGTAAAAATGGTGGGTGAGTCAAGATTAAATTCATGCTTGCTGAATTCGTGGACATCCACCTTTTTTCAGAATATAGTGATGCCGGCATCAAGATGGCTAACGAAACTTGACCTGGATATTCGTCGTTCCAATTATTAGACTTTGTTTGTTAAGGTCTTTAGGCAATGTTGTTGTTTCAACGTTAATAGTCGGATTCCAAGTTTTTCCAGGGAATTCGACAGTAAATTATGATTGTATGTATGTAGAAAGCTTTTAAAAATCAAGAAATATGGAGGGTGTTTGTTCATTAAGATTTTTGTACAGTTCCTTTTTATTCCGTAAATCCGTATTGATTTGCATTTAGAGTTTTTTGTTTACATGATGAAACATTCTGCCAAGCAGTGATGTTGAGTGAGGATTGGAAACACGGATATACAATTCAGCGGTCAAGTATTTCTGGTTTTTCACGAATATTTCCTTACCAGACATCGGCAACGCTGCAGACAATCCTTAGGCCAATTATACATTCCCGACACATAGACAATTCTCAGCCGGCCATGAAATATGGAACATTTGGAATTCAACGTCACTCACCGTCGGTGCGACGCACGTCGAGACGTGACCTGAGATGGAGACGAAGACCACTTCCTGCCATGGAAATGGCAATGAGTTTCTTGTGGAAACATCATGAGGCAGTCTGGAAAGCTATTTTCCTGATTCTTACCTCTGTAGCATCAACACAGAGTCAAATTATCTCGATAAAGCTGAGTGTAGTAGACGAAGTCAGAACGTTCACAAATTGAGATATTTATAACCTCCCAGATATACAAAATGCAGTCCAGTTTGATGCACAGGAGACTCAGACACATGCTACACACGTAAAAAGAAATTCTCAATGCAAGGAGCTCCCGTTTACTTCAATCAAGAATATGAACATCTGGCGATTCCCTCCAAGTAATTCATTTACTTGTTTGGCGCCGCTATATTCGTCAACGGCAATTCAGAGCTTCGCGTGTGTCTGTTTCCCCGCCAGTTAGTTTCTATTGGATTTAATTTTTGCCAACCACCGCTCAGGATGAATGTGCTGTTAAAAAGTTGAGGTTGTGACTGTCGTGTCTCATACAACTGTGCAGGTGTTGATGTGATATGAGTGACATGTGAGTTGTGAATAAGTTTTATTACATATGTTGGACGTATATCCTTTGGCTTAATTACAGGTACATATTTATTATATTCTGTTTTTCTGTACAAAATCTTTCAAACTTGATTTAGGAAAAATACTATATGACACAGATGAAAGTAAGAAAATAGTCACATAGGTACCGTTCTGATACTCCTTCAGTTCTTCTTTATAATGTTAAGGAAGCGACAGTAGCCTTGATAATAGCTCATCAAAACTACAGGATGCTTATACCAATAATAAATTATATAATGGAATGGAAATATTCGTGCCAAGATCATGAAATGCTTCAGTCAGCACTATGGTATGCTTCTAGGTTAGATTTCCTCTGTTTTGTGCCAGAATTATGATATGCTCAATTTGATATTTTGATATGCTCACTTCCAAAACTTTCCCAGATGTGAATTGAATATATTTACTTAAATTTACTCTATATGAGCAAAAATACAGTATTCTTACTTTAAGATTATTATAGCTTTGCGCATATAGGAAGATATGGTATACTTGAATGAAAGCACATATTCTTGGTCTGAGAATTCAATTTTATGTATGTGGCTTGCCAGCCGTGGATATGTAGGGACGCTCAGCATTTGAGTCACGTCCTATCAAGATTCTAGGAATCAACATGGACAAATAACTCGTTTTGTCCGCTCTACAAAATTGTAATTATCGGTACAGCTACAGCTACTCTAAAAAGCCTAGATCAGACTATCACTGGAGTACTGCTAGAATGTTTGGAGTTTCGCTCCAAAGCACTCCATAAAGCTTCCGGACAAGATACAAAAACAATCAATAGGCCCATCCTCACATAGTCAACTTCTGACGCCTGGAAAGAACCTCGTCCTAAAGTTCTTCGAAAATCTCGGCTCTGTGAAATGAGCTACTGGAGAGATTGTTCCACGATTACTACAATCCACAGCATTTCAAGATCAATGCGAAAAACTAAAAATCAGGTTTCTGTTGAGAAAACTTTTAAATCGAATACTGATCGATACGGTTCCATGTAATATTGTGCGAAATGTTTTCACCAATTGAGAAACATACTCAAAAAGATTCGATAATGATTCATGATTATTTTCTGGTGAAACTAGTGATTATACCGTTTCAGGTCGTTGTGAGAACGCGGACATACCTCGTTCATGCAGAATTACATGCATTGCCGAATGGGGATCAAAGTGAAAAGGGAAGAGAAACGCTATCCTAGAAAGAAAGTCATATTGCTGGCTTGCCATCCGTAGATGTTGCTGGCTTTTCTCAATCAAAATTTCTGAATCTGGGGTCTTCTTGTGGTCTATAAAATTTCATACTCGCAACAGGCAGAGGATCTGGATTACTGCACGGTAATGTGGGATGTGTCCCAGAGGCCTCCCTAGATCTTTTGTACTTATTCTAGAAAAGGGCGTTGCCACTGGTGGATGCCCGTGATATTACAAAATACCTCCACCTCTACGTTAGCCTTTTGGAATGGATCGTCGGGGACTTTGCTGCTCTATGGTCACAATTTACCGCGTTAGAAGACTAATGAGAATAGAGACCCATGCTCTAGCAGTGCTTAGCTATAAAAAAAGAAGAGAAAAAGCGAAGGTCCTACGGAAAACCCTGAAGAACAATGAACACTGTGGTATTTGCATAGTAGCAAAAAATTCGATATCTCCGAAAGTTTTTGTGTCTGTCGTTGTTCGACATATATGCGTGTCAAGGGACACAATCGTTCCAAATTTATTCAGCAATATCTGAATAATATCAATACTGAATCAAAGCATACTTTTGATACGATCCGCCGGAGATATTATGTTTGATAATTTTCAGAGGGTAGTCACTAACTGTAAATTTAATCAGGATGCATGTTTAAATGAATACAATGGTGGAAGTCAGGTATTGACATAGTATTATTTATTATTGAAATATGCTGCCGATGAGTTTCTTTTCTGATAGTTACAATCTACAGCATTTTAGGATTAATATGAAGGTATGTTCATCCTCTGGCAGCGTTTTTAGAGCTTGATAGACTTTCTACCTTTATGAGATGGTCATCTCGGAAAAAGACACACGCCGTCCCACAGGCCAACTAATTTCTCCTAAAATGGGCATCAATCGGACTGCAACCCTCGTGCTGCACTTTTTCGAACAAAAAACAATTAGGATTGTCCGCCGGTAATGGCCCCACCCCCTTTTCTCTCTTTCTGGTTCACCCCCGGCCATTAGTCATAGGACACGATTCTGATGCAATTGCCGATCGGGCATCGTTAAACGGAATTATCGTCGCTATTAATTGCCTGTGATGGGTGGGCCCGATGGGGGCAGCAGTAAACCATGCGGTGACCCCTTAACTGCCCCGGTACATGCAGACGCCTAATACGGCCCGTCATAAAAACGTCACACACGCCACTGATTCATTGCACTCGGAGATCGCGTTGCATAATTGATGAAATGTTGCATACGAGTTTACCTTCAAATCCTGGGTGGATCTTTGCCGATTCCATAGTAATCCTCCAGTGCTGTCTAGTTTCCCATGACATCAAGCAGTTTATCGAAATTCATTGTCCTTAGATCTTTAGCAATATTGGCTTTCCATTGGAGTCTTACAAGTCCCAATGGTTTTCCCAACTTATACTTTCTTCTTAGGTACGTGAGTTTGACTGTGCGACTATCTGATAGGGTTTTGCAACAGGTACGAGTATACCTATTTTGAGTAGACCATGGTGGATAAAATATTTCGCTGTTGAAAGTTCTATTGTCAGTTTTATGTACGACAATTGATAGAATTTTTATAGGTCCCGATTTTCAACGCATCTGTGTGATTGAAAGGTTTAATGTTTCAAGACATGGGACAATTCTAATAATAACGAGCTAAGTTAAATGCTTTGGTAATACTGGCAATGCCAAATGAAAGTTTGGAGGTGTAGGAGAAAAGCATCTTGATAATGTTTTCTTTGTTTTAGGTGTTTGGGTTACATTTTCATTAATTTGTTTTGACCGTCAAAATGTTTGTACGATCTCTGGAATCTGAACCAGTAAACAATTGTTGCTATCTGTAAGTAATGAATTCATGTTGGCGACCGCAATAAACAAACATAATGAAATCAAACCGATTGCAAACAACTTTAATTCCAATTAACTTTATTTTTTATTTTTTTATTAATTAATAGTTCAGTCGCAAAACAAAACCTTAATGCAATCAATTCAATCGCAATTACTTTTTCAATGAATTGATGAGTTGTTTAAAATGTTTATACAACGTAGGCTTTTCAAATGTTGTGTTTCGGACTTCCATTGCCTATATAATTTTGATTCTCACGACCTTTCGATTGCTATATCATCTTCAAACGTTTTCAGGTAAACTGGCGATAATATCCCTTCACAAATATTTATACTCCTTTGGCTGGCGTGCTATTTGTGTGACTAGTTTTGATTGGTTCGGACGGCGTCCCTGTCAAGTGACATATTTTTCTGCTGGAAAAGAAATCCGCAAGAAGGCAGCTTCCATTACGAATGACGACCACGTTCATAGCAAACCCAGCATAGAAATAATCACAATATGGCTGCCAATCATAAGCAGTATTAGGAAAGTACCGCTGGGCCGAACGAACTTGAACAAGAAAGTAAAACACACAAGAAATGATAGGCAGAAGAGTATAAATAGCTGTGAAGGGTCATGATTGATTGTTCATCTGAAGATAGCTTAGATAATGTTGGTTGGTATACAGCACGGTTTTATACCATTCCCACGTGGTGAAGCCACGTGACAAAGCTTAGTGGAGATACATAATATGTTCGCTTCACTGGCCGATAATGACTGGCTTGAGTGGTATATTCTCCAGATCCTGTGCGATTTGGAGTGGGAGAAAAACAGAGAGATAGGCGATGGAGTGCATGAGAACGTACCTCAGTGGACGCAGTATGTTGGCCGAATGACTACGGCAATGCTGGAAACACGAATTTGTGTCCCGTCCACGTCAAAAGAATTTCTAAATTTTACTCTGCTAAAAATTGTGACTAGTTTTCCTTTCCTATTATGCTACTCCCCGACACCCATTACCATACGAAACATTAACAAAAACATAAAGCAGTTATAAAAATAAAGCACTTTTGAAGTTTGAAACAGCAGTAGGGCAAGCGGCGCTTCACCCTCTTTCAATTACGACCAATAAAAAAAATTGAGCAGAACGCGGCAACATGCGGAAAAAGGCCGAAACTGAACTAACAAAGGCCTTGATTTAATAAAGTCGCAGGCACGGCGGTCCACAGACAATTCCAATTTGACTGTCTATAAAACAGCTCTTGGGAATAGAAGTTAAAAAGTTTACTTTTGTACGGCACTAATAAGAGCAAATTAGGTTTTACTAAAATGGCACCGCGAAAAAGCGGTCCCACCAGTGACAGGAAGAGTCTGGTAGGTAAGAATACTGAATATAATTGCTACCAACTACGTCAGCTCCAGACACATCATGTCCTGGTGTAATATTTGTACATGAAGTTCAACATTTGATAGTGATAATTTATAAAAGGCCGATTTTTTTTTAATTCTTCAAATTATCTTATTCCTTTGTGACCATTAAAGTCAAATATTCACTGTCACGTATATTCGTTCAGCTGGGTCCCTTTGGATGTTGTTTGTGGGATGGCCAGCTGAATGGGAAGTTGGCTTGGTTTGGAAACATAAACTGACAAATGTCGATTTAATCTAAACCCTTCTATAAACATTTTCTCTTATAAAACTAATAACTTAACTTTTTTTATATCCTAACACACAACGTACCGTCCCACTTGTTGTGTTTGCTTGATGCGAGGTTCTGTCACCTTAGCAACCGCGGTCGTAGATCTTTACTAACCCAACACTAAGATACGAATGATGCGTCCAGTTCGAAGTTGGAATAGTTCTTGGGGGAGTGCACTGAACAAAATCGGCGTTCTAGATAGAGTAAGCAGAGTGTCTGCTTAGCTCGGTTAACTACAGCTTCCAGCCAGCGGTGGTTCGATCCAGCAGGATTTAAAGTTCTTTCCGAGTTTCTAAATGCAAATTGGTATCTGTAATCTATTTTCAGATTTATCACCATCTTTTAAGCTCAACAATAATATTATGGAATTTTGATAGCAAAGCAAAAGGAAGCTTGATTGATACATATTGACAAGGTATATAGAGAAACTACTTTTTTGTATTTTTTTCATTCCACTTTATATCTTCAATAGGATCACGTATGTGTGTCTTTGCTTCTGTTTCCTCTAATTTCGTAAATTCGGACGCTTTTGGTTGCTTTTATATTTTTTGAATAGCGACGTAAATAAGCATCGTGTTCTCAGATTCAGCTACTTTTACACAATCTGACAACATGGCACCTGAAAGTACTTTTAATCACTTAAGATTGGATTTATAGTAGTTTCTTAAGACCTCCTTAACCCTTCAAACTTCATTTTGTTTTGCAAATGGCAAATCATCAATAAGGCTTCTTTAATCTCAAGGGACGTATATAAATACAAGTTGGCTACAGATTTATAGCTCTACCATTTTTTGAGTTGCATGATGCCAACCATTCGCTTGAAATATTCCCAGTTAGATATATTTTATTGAATAGTTTGCCAAATATGTCGATATGATCACCATTATCATTTTAAGAAGATTACTGGATAATTGATCTCGTCTGGGGCTTTTCCCGTTCATCATCTTCTTTATCGCATAACTTATTTCTGCTTGGATAACATCTGGACCTATCTCTTCATAATAAGTATCTCACAGTACAGCCTATCTGACATTACAGAGCTCCATCAGAAAACAGTACAGTCCGTAAGACAGACCAATAGTGTAAATTAGAAAAATTGTGCCAGTGTCCGATATTATCTTTAGCCGCAACTGATATCGTTCCATGTTGAGCCGAATGCGGAAATCTTGCCGCCTTCAAAAAAGGCCATTACACAGTTTTATCTGATTAGACAGCAATCTGGATGACGGACAACTAGTCATAATCAGGAAAATTGGAAAGCAACATTTTTCGTCAATAGGAATCGAACCCACAGTCCCCTGCATTCTAGGCAGGCGCCTTATCTATCTGACGTTCTAAGGACTCTATTAAGAAATTGTCTTCCGGAACGTTCCAATTGATTTCGTATTTTCAATTGTTTCTGGGTTAATCAGATCTCGTCGTCTATGAATCTGAAGCAAACTATGTAGTACTACCAACACTCAGTCATTTCCTAGAGTAACAAATAAATCCTTGCCTTATACGCCACTGTCCCAATTTGTGCCCGAGGTGTCACTATTTACTTTGAAAGTTAAAGAAACCGACATTCAGCCGCGTGTTCTGTCCTTACGGCTTCAATTACAGATTCGAGCCAAGGAAGTATTGCATTCATTATTCATGTTTTCATTTACAAGTAAAAATGTCGCCTTCCGCTGTACAAACAAGGTATTGTTTTTTTGTTGCTTAATATAGGAAGACGGGTCTGGATTTGCCGGAAAGGAAACTATGATATGCTCTGCTTTATCTCGTAGTTCGATGTCACTCTAGTTTCAGGATTAGATCAGTATGCTTATTCTCATCAAGTAGGTTGACTCTATATTTGATAGATTTTGAAACTGATGACCCACTCGAACCAAATATTGGAAATGTTGGATATAATGGAAATTTTGGAAATTTCATAATGTTTTGATTGTTTGAAATTAAAGATATAATTATATATTTTAAATATATATATTAGATTTAAGGAACAATCCTAAAAAAATAAGGATTACAGAAGCCTATTCAAATCTTCGTTTCTGAACTGATACCTTCAGGTGAAGTTTGTTGACTCTGTATTCCATGTATACTGGAACTGCCTATCTAAGAGTATTTTAGAATTGCTGATCCACTTGAGGTACGTTTTTGCAATATTGGAATCTATGAAAATTATTTAAACCTAAAGAGATTTTTGAATTTTTGAAATTATGATAAGATTCGACTATTTCAGATAAAAAATTGTGTAATATCAAACATTAACAAAGAACATTCTGAAATATCAAGGATTCCAAAAATTCTTTCAAAATCCAAACTTCTAAATTAATTTCAGCCTGAATCTGCTTGGCTCCATTGTTTTGCTTGTTAAGCTTCAGAGGTAATTTTTAAAAGTCCTTTTCATGTTTGATAAAAATCAGTGACATTTTCAAACTCCTCCTCCTTCCTTTTTTGACGTTCAACCGCTGAGAATGACCCCCATCCTCAGTATCGCATCCACACTTTCACCATCCCAGCTCAACACTTGCTCACGTCTGTATGCAAATTCCTAATTATCGCCATCGTTCCCTCCTCCCTCTCCGCGCCCCACCCGGAAGATCCTAATAAATATACATATAAATTAAGGCCGTGTACCTCCATATGAATGTTAAAATAAGTTTTGAAATTGTCAACGACGCCGCGGCGCCGGCCTTTGCTCCCACGGGGGTGTCCTTGGGGGAGCTGGCTGGGCTAATTTCAACGACTGCTGCTACTGCCACTCAACCAATTCCAGTGGCGGTAGCAAGGATACTGTTACAACGTGTCTTTAGTAATGTATGAATAAAACTTAAGGTACTCACAATAGTCTAAGATGCCATCACTTTTAATGCAACAGTAATACATGTTGCTTCCACAGGCGATGAAATGACTCTAGCTCCTCCAATAATTGCTTGCCAACATGCTTGATCTACTGAATCTTATTGTTAATTGTTCAGACTCTCCTAGACCATAGGATCTCAAACCTTATTCTACACCCCCCCCCCCCCCCCCAATTTTTATTTCTAGACCCCCTCTCCATTACTTGCCGGTAAGCTCTTTAATGTGTTGCGCCATCAGTGTTTTTAGTTAGGGGCTGTGGCACCCTGGGCAAGTTCTTTTGTCATTATGTCCCCCATGTTGTATCTTCAGAATGCTGCGCCCCCCAAGCCTGTATGTCTTCTCCACCCCCTCATAGTATATCAATGCCCCTTAGTTTTCTCGATGTCTTCTACCGCCCCCTAAGGGTCTCAAATGCCTAGACGAGCAGAGAAAGTTGATGAACTTAATCTGTTCTTGATTCTTAAGTTAATGTTCAATATCTAAGGTTTCTAAAATAGATCCATACACGAAATAAAAGACGTCAAACAGAATGACGCTGATTTTTTCGACAATAAATTAGTTTGAGATAAGTATTTGGATAGGATTTTGAACAGTTGATCTCTTCAATTTCAATAAAAATAATTGGAACTAATTACACATTTTACATCTTTAATGATTTACAAAATTCTCACAATTAAAAAGAATATCACAGATTTCAAAAATTTGCTTTAACAGGAAATCTGGAATCTGATATGAATATTCAGTAAACTGGTATCATTGGACGTGGAATACAGAGTCTACCAGCTTTTCAAGGATAAAAAGAACATTTCTAATTATTTATTGTAAGATGCAGTAATATGTGATGCTGTTGAAAGGGAAGCAGGACAATCTAGGATAAACGTGACAAACCTGACAAGCCGGGAGAAATTATATTATAGTTATAGACTTATATTTCGAACGTTCATCAGTATCGCTTGAATGATAGACTGGAAATTTTAGCGCATTTTTTTATGGGTACCTAACTTCAGTAACGTGCTGCTACCACCAGAAAAATATCTCCAAAAGTACGAATGGTAGAACGTCTCCTACCAATACATATTCTTTACGACTGCTGACCTAGCAAGGCCGTTAGCATGTCCGTGCCAGAACATGAGTATCATAATGATGTTGATGTTAACCCCGAGAAGCTTGATGAAGGACGACTTGAGTAATGTACTTCCCTTCATCTCTACACACACAAAAATAAATTCTCGGACCAAGAATATGTGCCTTCATCCAAGTATACCATATCTTCTTATATCCCTGAAGCTATAATAACCATAAATTGAGAACATTGTATCTTTGATCATATATAGTAAATTTGAATAAATATATTCAAATCAAACCTGGGAAACTCTTGGAAGTGAGAATTCCGAAATCTCAAATTAATCATATTATAATCTTGGCACGAAACAGAAAAAATCTAGCCCAGAAGAATATTATAATATTTTGTGGAACATTTCATGATCTTAGCGCAACTACGAGTAGTTCAACTTCATTATATAATTTATTATTGGTACAAACGTTCTGTGATTTTGATGAGCTGTTATCAAAGCTTAAAAGAGAGAACCAAAAAATTATCAAAAATGTACCAAAGTGACTTCTTCCTTACATTTATCTGCGTCATATAGATGGTATTTTTTCTAATTCAAGTTTGAAATGTGTTGTACAGATAAATAGACTATAAAAAATATGTATTTGTAGTTAAGCCAAAAGATATACGTCCACCATTTGTAATAGAACTTATTCACAACTGGCATATCACATAAACCTGTACAGTGTACACATACGTATGAAACCCACACAACAGCCACAACCCCAACTTTTTAACAGCACATTCATCCTGAGAGGTGGTTGGTAAAAAAAAATCCAATAGAAACTAACGCTAAAACAAACACACGCGTACCGCTGAACTGCCGTTGACGAATATGGTGATGCCAAACAAGTAAATGAATTACCTGGAGGGAATCGCAAGATGTTCATATTGAATTAAATGGAGTTCTGTTGGAAAATATGATAACCTTACAAAAAAATATGAGGTACTTTTAAAAAACCATTGAAATCATAGTTGTGAAGGAAATTATATTTTTCTTTTGGTTCAAATTAATAATAACTTTTTTATCAAGTACATTGCCTTGGAGTAAGATCAGATGTTGTCATGAGTACATATTTACAAAAATATCAAAATTCTTGAAGTGAGAATTTCTTTTAGTGTGTGGAATAAAAATTTTTCACATTACGTCCCTATCGAATATCAGTGTAACGCTGTATGATAAAAACGCATTGTCTCATGAACGTAACCTCCAAATTATACAATTTTTAACGTGACAGTTTCCGAATGGCAGTAAATGCAAAACAGTCACTTGCATACGACCCATCCTGTATATTCTGATCCTGGTCTAAAATCAGCGCGACGCTGCTACAGACCGCCTTTCGGTCCTCCAGCAGCCAATCTGGACTTAATTCATTAGCGTCGCTGGAAAAATATTTTTTAAACGGGGAGGCGGAGTGCAGAGTGCGATTTTAATAAGTCTGACCGCCGAGATAGATGGCTGTGGATGATAACGCCACCCTGGGGAAGGAGGAGGGGTCCTTGACAGGATGGATCGGCTATACGGGGCGCTCTGAATATAAGACGTACCATGGAAACAGCAAGTGAAACATTGATAAACATACAGGTAGGGTATTTGATACTGAATCTTTTGGTGCCCCAACATCACACAATACTTTTATTAAGCCCGACACATGTTTCCCTGACTATGTTAGCATCTTCAGGGAAATATTAGAACTATGAAACCCCGAGGACAAAGTTGACAAGCTTGATCAATACAGAGCTTAAGAAATTAATTGTAGTGACTGTAAAGAAGGTTAGATTGGACAAACGAGGAGATTATTATGAAAAGATTTAAGGAGCACCTAGCGCATTTAAGAAATGGCAAAATAGAGAAGTCTAGGGTGGCAGAACACATGTTCAATGGTGAGCATAAGATGGATTTAGGCAATTTGAAATTGACTCGTAGTGTTGTTAGCCTTAAGAAGTTGGATGCTTACGAAAGCTTGGAGATTTTAAAGAAAATGAACACCGTAATCAACAGGACAGGCGTCCTATCCCTAGCTTTTTAAAGATGTCGTGTCTACATGACGGGTCTCCCTGAAAAGTAAATGTTTCGGTCAGTAGCACACGACAGGTGTTTATCACAATAACTATAATACTTCAGGTTTAATCTTCCTCTGAAGATGCTAACAGAGTTAGCGAAGCATGCCGGGCTTAACAGAAGTGGTTGGGCGAGTGGTAAAGCTGGGTAGTGTTTATTAGATAGGGGTTAGTCGTAACTGACAACAAAACTTTAATAAGTAGGCTATGCAGTCGATTGTACCACACGGCAAGGTAAGAAAACTCTTTTTAACACGCTTTTTATCAGATTCTCCTGTTTGTATGTTTAGTGTAGGTATAGATAGTTTCATCACATGTTCTGGGCACTGTATGCGAACGACTTATGGTATTGATTGGTATTTGTCATGCTTTCTATATTTGCACACATTTTGTAGGTATATCTACATTCGTAAAATCGTGACGTAGGAAAAAGCCCGCTGTTCTATCTGAGACCTCATAATAAATGCTTTGGTGAAACATGCACTTAAAATAATTCCAAAATGAAGAACAAAGCTATAGATTTAGATTCGTGTTATAAAAGTTATAGTTCACAAAGGTAGATATTGTATTGCACGGTAAAAGTTTGTGCTAGAGGATATGTGACCTGCGTTCGCAGTTTCATGTAGAATACTCAACTTCTAAGTTAATGAAGAAAATTAACTGACATCGGCTGGCTCTCTGGGTTTAATTCGAAGTTTGCTATGAGGTCACCTAAATTAATTTGATAGCACTTACGTCAGTTACGATGAAAATTAGTGCTCATTATCAATTCATCAGTTGCTAACCGCTTTGCCTGAGATATGATATCAGGCACCAAAGAAGGTAAGGCAGCCTAGACACTTCTACAAAGCTTGACCAAACATCACTTTGGGTATTACTGCACTTAACGACATCCTAAGATTGAAGCTTTTGTTCACATAATGGGTCCACCCCTAGACTATCCTGTCTAACAATAAGTTCATAATCACGCGCCAAAACCCGCAATTGACTTCTCAGAGGTAGTAGAGCTAACACAGATAATGAAGAAAACAAATTTGCATAAATTGTATGGTAGGTAAAACTTTTATATATTTTTTTATATGATGAATGTAGCAGAAAACTACTGAAATATTGATAAAGCTTAATAAAGTATTATTCACACAGAGCCACGATATGTAGGCTAATAATTTTTGTCGGCAAGCTGAACTTAATATGATACATATGGTTTGAAACCAGTATTTTCCTATCATATTAGGACTAAAATGTTTGAGGTTATGTTCTAGGGAAATAGATTTTTTGGTCAGTTTTGAACTTAATATGAGATAAGTTAATTCGTGTAACGCTGGATATCGTACTTACGATATATCAAACGGAAAACCTATTCAAGTAACCAATCATTGGACGTTCACACATCCTGCTATGAAAATGAAAATTCTAACCACAACAAAGCTATGTCACCCTAGATGTCATTAATACGCCGTTGATCTACTCACGGGATCTAAAAAAGGGTAGCACCCAATTAACGAGATACTTGACGTTCAAAGATGGATAATTCGTTGTTCTCAACAAAACAGAAGCACCCAAATAACATCTGGCATGCTCACCTTCGTGGAGCTAACTCATCCTACACACACACCCTAGGTGCCATACAATGTTTGTGATTTGCTTACAGGGTATCAAAAAACAGCAGCATGCGAGAAACATCTGACATTCTCACAAACGTTTCATTTCAACCATAGAACCAGAAATAGGGTGTTGAAAAACATCAGCACCCGAATGAGATCTGACAATTTCCTATCCGTGGTGCTAAAGTGTCCATTGCCAGAACCAATAGCACCCGTATAACATATAACATGCTCATATCCCCGTGGTGATAAAGTGTCAATTCCAACCACAAAACCACAAATAAATAGGTCCCACTCTAGATGCTGTGCCAACGTGCCCTGCTTACAGGGTCTCAAAAAACAAATAACATCTAATATGCTCCGATCCGTGGTGATAGTGTCGACTCCGACCACACAACCACAAATGAATCCGTCTCACTCTAGATGCCGTGCTAACGTCGTTGATCTGCTTACAGGGTCTCAAAAGGGCAGCTCCTGAATCATCGGATGAAGTCCGGTCCCTGAGGGGCCGTTACCGGGCCGACCCCGTCTCTTTCACACTCAACTTAAATTGGATACTGGTCACTTTCTATAATTCAACTCCTATATCTCATAATTTTGCGAATGCTCGAATCGATCTGCCTTACTCGCATTTTGTCCCCGTATTTTCCATAAGGCGTTTTTCCAATATTTAACGTACGCATTTCATGGCCAGATTCGATTTGGCACGTAAATTAAAATTTATAAAAGCAGGGTTAGAAGAATTGCAAATCGGTTTAAAATTTTGAGGGGTGCAGGGTATTGTTACTCCATACGTTCCATGAAAAATTCGGTTTGAAGTTGAAATAGCATCAGATCGATATTTTCGGTCTGTCAGTTTTCCTCTCATTGATTTTGTCACGGATGGTCTCAATTACAACTTTATATATAAGTAATATTTGGACGAGGTTTGGGAGGGATCAATACTTGTGCCCCTGTAAAAGATGTTCACAAAGAAGAAGAAAAAAGAAGAAAAATGCAAGTTATTTATAAACAAATATATTATGCATATTAATTACACTTTCCTAAAAAACAAAACGCATCAACGAGACTTAAAACAAAAATCAAACACCCCCCTTTGTTTTTGCAAAAACAGTCAAAGCTACCTTTCAAAATATTTATCGCTCGATTTTGGAATTTTTCCGCTAGTATCTTGGAAAAGTGGAAGATTTCTGAGCAAGAATCCTGAAGACTAATATGAGAGAAAATGTGTTGCTATCCATGATCATTACTTTGTAATAAAAATACTGGTTATTAGTATGTAACTTCTTATTTTCACGGTCTTAAAAATTTAATAGATTTATGAAACGATCATTTTTATAAATTTCATGATCTACTTTAGCGAATACAAAATATTTTTCACTAGAAAAATAAATGGATTACTCTTTGATTTACACTTTTGAACCCATCCGAAAAATTCAGCGAGGCTCAAACATTTTTGTAGTATTGCATCACTAAGACAACAAACTTAGTCATATACGGACTGTGAAAATGAGTATAACAAATCTCACCAGCTCTCTGACTTTTAACAAATAGAAATTCTCACTTCGTAGGGGCATGCACTAATTAGATCATAATTATGATAAAATAGATAAAATAAATGAAATAAACAAAATAAATAAAATAAATAAAATAAATAAAATAAATAAAATAAATAAAATAAATAAAATAAATAAAATAAATAAAATAAATAAAATAAATAAAATAAATAAAATAAATAAAATAAATAAAATAAATAAAATAAATAAAATAAATAAAATAAATAAAATAAATAAAATAAATAAAATAAATAAAATAAATAAAATAAATAAAATAAATAAAATAAATAAAATAAATAAAATAAATAAAATAAATAAAATAAATAAAATAAATAAAATAAATAAAATAAATAAAATAAATAAAATAAATAAAATAAATAAAATAAATAAAATAAATAAAATAAATAAAATAAATAAAATAAATAAAATAAATAAAATAAATAAAATAAATAAAATAAATAAAATAAATAAATAACTATTGGGGGGGAAGCGTCATGGGGTACTTATTGGTGAATACTCCACCAAAACCGGTAAATGTAGTTATTTTACAGGGTGCTCGACGCAGTATATTTCCGTTCATGCCATTCATCTATCTTAATCGCTCTCACTTCAACGAAGCGTCGATCTGTAGAGCACGCCACTCAGACCAAAAACCCTGCGCTCATTGATTCGATCATACGTATCTCCACAGTGTGTTGTCGCGTGGTATCACCACGTGGGAAATTGAGGGAAAGGCAGACTAAATATGCAAATTGGTTCTGGATTTGATCCATATAATGTTATGTGTCTCTCCTCATCCCCAAGTTCTATGAAATAACCTGTACCTCCGTACAGACGCAGGGACACTTCACCCTTGCTACATTTTTGATTGCAATTGCCGCGAAGCCAACTGTACAACCATATGCTGAGCGGAGGAGTTGACCGACCAGTCGTAACCAGTCGGTTTGTGCCCCCTTGACAGCTTTATAATTCAGTTCCATTCGAGATTAGACGGATGGAGCGTTGGCGGCAGGTCACTTAGGGTGGGGGGAGGGTTAGAGACTCCCCGGGGACAAATGGCGAACGGGGTCGCTCCACCGCCTACTTCTTCGGTAAAAATGTCACTTCGGATGCGCGTTACTTGCGAGGGACGCAGCAAATGGGTTGCACTCATGTATAAGGATAAAGTATGTAGCATAAAGTGGAGCCAGAATGAGAAAGCCTAGTTTTTTTGATAGAAAACCTCTCGCAAATGCAGAAATCCGATGGTGTCCTAGAAGCTTTGCGGAATCAAGAATATTTAATCACATTGATATTGAAACGGTGATAACTGTAACTGTCTGGAAACAAACGCCCCGGCAGCCCATTCTGCAATGTTGACGAGGAATCACTTGGAAGAGAGTCATAGGAAGTGTTTTTGCATGCCGTTGGATAAGTACCCTTCTTCGCCAACAGGAGGAACCGCTAAAGGAGAAAGGAAGAGTTTCGTGCAAGGAACCAGACAAACCTTTGCCATCCAAGGAGATCTCACCTCGGTATGGACGTATGCTGTCCAGATAGATCTGCACACTGAAATAACTGTCGAATGGAGATCTACAAATGGAGTTCAGTTAAATGCACTAAAGACTTAGACAATAACAACCTTGACAAAAAACACATGCTGATCTTCTAGCTGTTGTTATGGAGGGTCGCCCAACGATTGAGTCGTCTTCCATCAAGTTTATAGAAGTTGACATTAGCAATACCATGACCTGGTACTGTGATTTTGCCGGACTTCTAGATCGGCGTCCCAGAAGCTCTAGAAGGTTGTATTTGCCTGAAGAGCTGCTAGTACTCCACAAGGCTTAGTTGAGACCAGCGTTGTGGTACTGGCATCTGTGCGGATACACCCCAATATTACAAAGGATCCCTAACAGTTTGGAACATGGAAGGAGGATAGCTGATTATTCTATACTGTAATGAAAAATGTTTGAACGAACTGTCTGGCATAATTACACCAAGACTTGTCAGTACAGCAAACACAAGGTGGTCCACACAAGCGCATCGTCACCAAGTTGAACTGCCTAGACTCCTAACGAGCCTCTTCGAAAAGTCGTTCTTTCAATGAACCTCTGCGCTGCGTAATGAGCTGCAAAGAAGTTTGTTTCCCGATGGTTACAATTTATTTGGAGCATTTTAAGATCAATGTGAATAGCCACTTGTCCTATCTTAGTACTTCTGGGGTACCGTAGGCTTCCTGCTTTTGAGAGGGGCTATTTATAAGGAAGAATATGGCATTAATGTCCTGTCCCGTCACCTTAATTCACGACATTTATGTAACCTTAAATTTTCCGAGGCCGCGATAACGGAAAGATTAGATCCATCTTCTATTCTGTTATGTCTATAAAGCTGGATAAAAAGTGTGTGGAGGAGTCAAGCAAGTGGAGCAGGGGCTGGGGGGAGGGGAACACCGAAAATTATTTTTTTTAGCAGCATTGATAGTTAAAAAGTAAGATATGCTTTAACCAGCTGTGGTCTTTACGATGCATCTATCTCACAAATGTAGTAACATATTAATCTGTGCATTTAAAATATTTGTCAAAGACTTGATCTATTTTAACTTCTAGAATTCTGAACGGCAATATTTAAAATCGTAAGTGAAATAATAATGAAGTGATCACGCACCTATATGCGACATCTAGAGCGCACTAAGCATACAAGAAGAATAGTCATCGGTTTCGTGGCACTGTTTCTGTTTGATCAGCAGGCGCTGGTTAGGTGAATTATACGAGGGGATAATTAACCATTGATCAGTATGTTACTCGATGGTTATTGATAAGAATCATACGTTTCAGCCCTAAATAATTCAGTGAAAGTTTTTTTTAAATTTTGGTCCGATTTGAAGACTATTGATGCAATTCAGGCATGTTTTAAAAATGTGAGCAATTCTTGACATTTTCAAATCGTCAATTTTTTTTGAACCTCCAAAATTGAATTATGATTAAGGTATTCCAAGATTTGCAATATTTTTCAAATTTGTTTGCAAGCGATCAAACATGTTTAGAATCGATTCAAATGTTAGGTTTTAAGCCGATATCATTGCGTGGCAACTACAGCGTTATTCCACTTGACGCCATTTTTTAGCTTAGTATATTAAAACGGCGACTTGTCCCGATTACCTTTCAACATTGTATTTATAAGTATCCCATAAATCAACGTACCATTAACATACGCCATAAAGCAGATCCAATTCACTGGATCTAACAAGGCAACGAGAAGCGTGTGAGGTTTGTCATCTAAGACACTAGAGGGCTGGCTGATAGTCTCTGGCGTACACTCCTCTAATTAAGTAGCGCGCGACGGTAAAATACAATGCGATTAAAATTAAAATGAACCCGAAGACGAGGACGCTTTCGAGAGCGCGCAATTTGTTTCGGGAATCATCTGCCTCGGATCTAATTCTGTGTATTTAATTATGTTGAA
Organism: Bruchidius siliquastri; assembly: GCA_949316355.1. Classification (NCBI taxonomy): domain Eukaryota; kingdom Metazoa; phylum Arthropoda; class Insecta; order Coleoptera; family Chrysomelidae; genus Bruchidius; species Bruchidius siliquastri. The sequence goes on from OX438530.1 coordinate 32,530,725, forward strand.
TAGAGGAGGTGTGTTCATATGCTCGGATGGCGCTAATCCTATACATATCTCTCATTCATTTGTTTAGCAACTACAGCTCCAATTTTGATACGTTTGATACGAGCTGTGATATGAGCACTTTATGATGATTTGTTAGATTCTTTAAGGGGACAGTGCTTCGAGCTTCCATTTTTTTGAGAATTTTGCGTTTTACTACGTTGCGATTGATGTAATATCTTCAACTGTCCTCAGGTAAAATTACCGACTAGTCTCTTCCGATGCTTTTTTTATACTACCGCCCGAACGTCGTGCACCACCCCACGTGCCAAAGATGTACGTTACCTGATGGATGTGTATGCGCTGGTGGATCATCTCGTTTTAAATGCAGCCTATTGTAGTTGTTTATTACTGGACGTCATATTGGTCTGCTTTCCACGCTAGGTTTGCGATATACGTTGCTGTTACTAAGAGTCAAAGCCTCCCCCTTGACCTTTCGGCAATAGTAGAGTCCGCCGCAGCTGTAATTTATTTTCTAAAATTGGTATTTTGACAGTTACGAAAAAGGGTTAGTCAAGTAGACTCAATTAGCATCTCCCGTATAACGATATACAATACTCTTAAAACTCTTTTGCGATTATGTGGTCAAAAATAATAAGTGTAAAAGTATGCAAAATTTTTCTTGACGGTGCGCGACTTATGGTTCTATTTAATATTTGCTAGTATCATCATCTTGACTTTAATTTCTATAAATATTGATTATTTTGCGGCCCACTCAAAGTGAATCTTGTTTGTTTGGCCTGAGCTAGCGTTTGAGTTTGACACCCCTGATATAAAATGATCGATTGGCAGTTTAAAAAAATGATCAACACCAAAGTGTGTTTGAAAACGCATGAAGTGACTGTACTTGAAAAATAATCGAAAGTAAAGTTTGGTTAAATCCAAGAATCTTAGATCTCTCAAACATTTTTCACTACGCCCAGAACTGGTCAGTGATCTTGAAAATCATATAGGGTCGAGTTTTCGGGATTGATTTTATTTTTATATTTTTTGTTAGCTGATATAATGTTCACGGAGACACAAACTTTGAATAAAATATAAGCTTTAACCACTACGATTCCAACGCATATTGTTCCTCATATTATATAAAAATCAGTGAAACGGTTACTGAGGATACGCGGTGTCAGAAACACGAATAGAGACCGATAGACCCATAGGAATAAGTAACGTGTATGCTATAGAACACTAAAAACAAATCATATTAAATTCGATAGCTGTCTTGATCCAAATAATTCCATTCCATAGCCTGAGAGGTAAAAACTATTACCTCCGTCCGATCTTCAACTCTTCTAACCGATGTTAAAACGCCCCATACATACAAAACCGGAAAATTCCTCCAGAGATGCCCGCCTTGAGAAAGAGAAATGCCCCGCGCTCTCCTCAAGGGTGCCATGACTCTTGGCTGCGCCTCGCGCCTCGACCCACTAGATTCCATTCTTGTTCTTTTAATCTAACATTACGATACAGTAGGAATCCTGAACGCACCATATCTTTTGTGAGCAGGAAGAATGTTTTATTAGCACAGGAGGCAATTGCAAATATAGTGTAGGAATACACAAAGATTAAGTGACGTGGATAAGGTGAATACTACTACCTGATAATATACATAGACATTGACATATGTCAGTGTGATATAATTATGAATCTCTGTTGTGTAATATCGCGTTGTCTCACCACTGAAAAATTGTGGCTTTAATCTGTGCTTACACGGTTAAGGAGGTTGATTGATGCGACTTATTGTACATACTGAATTCCACGTCATGAAACCACGCGAATTCGCACAGCGGAGATATAAATGCGGTTCAATTGCCAGATACAATTTCTGATATAGGTGGTGTGTTTTTTAGTGAGCGGTTTGGGGTGCAAGAATGGAGAGATGAACGGCGCGAGCAAGAACGTACCTTACAAGACGCTGGAATCACGGGTCTGATTCCTCAATACACCAAAAAAAATGATTTTTCTTATAGTAAAATTTTCTATTTAATTTACTTATCATCCGAACACCAGTCTATTTTTCCATTCGCTACCCGGACTATTTCTAAGCTGCTCAATTTTAATGTGTGCGTTTCCTGAACCTTTTGAATAAGTAAATGTTGTTTAGAGTTGTTTTCAATAGGCATGCTCCTTCTATTCCGATACAGATCGCATAGACTGCTATCTCCTCAAGCGTCGGCATCGTCTCACTTCCACCCACCTTCCGTATGCTTCCCTTTCTCTCGTTTAGTTCACGAAAGTCTCTTTAATATAGTGATAATTGATTAAGATATCATAAATTACAGTTTAAAGATAACCATCAGCAAAATACGTAAAACTAAAATTAAGGAAAAATGTTTGGTTTCAGATAACGTAGATAACTTCGTTTTTGTATCTTTGGAGAAATAGCATCGGTGCAGGAGGTGCGTAGTAATTTAGTATATATCAAGATATTAGAGAATTTGTAACGCCATTCTATTGATCAACTTGAGGACACATAATATCCATTGTTTTGTTGATGTAACATTGTATGCTTGATAAAATTGCCACTAAGTGACTACCATCTAAAATTCTCAAATATTAAATGTTTACGGCGCAAAGTCACACGGATAATATGTATTTCATTAAGTATTGAGACTTTCTAAAATTGCTGGATAAAATTTGGAACGAGTCAGCCCCTTTACATTAATATATGTGAATATATATACGCGAAGGGTTTCAAATATCCCTATTTTTTGTTATTTTGCGAATATCACAATTCTCCATTGGCTTTATATAGATAACCTCTCGTAAATTGTAACCATGGAAGAATAGACTCCCCGGCACCTCATTCCACAATACCAAGGGTCTCCAAAAGAACGACCACTGTTGGAGGCTGGTTTAGGGTTTGGACGATCGACCTGTTTAGGATTCTTCCGCCTGGTACCTCTTGTATCCTTGGTGTCATTATTCTATACGCTCTGTTCGTTTTTGGACTGTGTCCAGGAGCTTCAGGGAGCATTGGAGCGCATCTCCACACATGCAAGCAGTGGCTTAATCTTTACCACCTTTGAGCCTTGTAGAGTGGCAGTAACTATTCTGGTGAATACAGCCTTCTGGGATAAAAAAAGCACCCAGTTTATAGGACGCCAATCTAGAAAACTGAACTTCAGAAAAGCTAGTGGTCTAGAACAAATACCAGCAATTCTCCTAAAATTTTGCGCTACAGAGCTTACACTTGTCCTTTGTAAACTATTTAAACTCTACTAAATGCGAGGAGTGTTCTCTACTGGTTGGAAGATCGATCGAGTAACAACCCATACCTATGGAAAGGTAGAAATAATATACCCAGCAGCTCTGCCCTACATCATGTCCAAGGTTAAGAGGACTGTTACTAACGTGCAGCTTCTCAATTATCTGGACAAAAATAATATCATAAACGAGCGCCAATATGGTTTTTGTAAGCAGAGATCCACGAGAGATCTTCTGGCCTACGTAATACATATGTGGAGCAGAGCAATATAGCGTTATTGGAGAGTCTCGAATCGTCGCGCTCATATAACAGTGGCTTTTGATAGGGTGTGGTATGAGAGACTCTTGATCAAAGGTCTGCTGCCTATGGGCTGTCACTGGGTCTGTGCCACTGGTTTGATGGTTTTCTCAGGGATCGCTCCTTATTTTTGGTGGTGGATGAATATGCGTCTGATGTACTTACCATCAATGCTGGTGCTTCGCAAAGATCTGTTCCTTCTCCAACGATCTTCTTGCTGTACATCAACGATTTGTTGGAAATAACATATAATCCTATTTACAGCTTCGCTGATGACAACACCCTTATTTCCTGCATGGAATCGCAAACACCACTAACATCAAGAGATTCCGTACTTCGGAAAGGGCAGCACGGTATTCAGATCAATGAGAACCTCGAGTTCAATTTAAAGCGCCGAAGACTCAGACAACAACCCTGACAAAAAGTCGCATGCTGGTCTGTCAGTAGTGGATAATGGAGGGACGCTCAATACTTGGATATTCTTCCATCAAGATTCTGGGGGTTAGCATCAACAATACTCTACTATGTCATAGCATGGTCTCAGTAGGTCGGCTTCCCAGAAGCTAAGGGGTTATCAACTGCTCCAGAAAGTTATATTCTCCAGAACAGCTACTATTACTACTACTATATTAGGCCCAGATCAGACCATCACTGTAGTACTTCATGCATGTGTAGGGTTGCGCCCCAAAGCACTCCCTGAAGCTTCTGGACACAATCCAGAAGCGAGCAATACGTCTTGTGAATACGCCCGATCGACTTAAGATGATGATCTCCAGAAGCATAATGAAAGAAGACTCGAGTATTGGGAATCCCTCCTTCTCTACGGCCGGCAGAACACCATATGACTTTCCGGTTAGGGTACTTTACCGAGTTTCCAGTGCGTTGAACTTAGACTTTTGACGTCTTCGTTGATATGAATAACAAATACCAGTCAAAAAACTGCAAATATCTCAGTGTGTTGATGAGCACAACCTAATTAACTGAAATGTGTATTGATCCAATCACTAATGTCACAGTAACACACTTTTTTCATACATAATCCACTTTATCGCTCCGAGTCCAGCTACAAATGGAAAACGTGGCTGTCACTGATAATTTTTCCAGCAAATTATCCACCAGGGAAAATAAATTAATTAACCCTTTTTATGTGCCTGCATTTTATTATCCAGATAATTTATTCATAACAATATCAGCTAATTCATTAGTTCCGACTTCCCTATCCAGCTAATTGTCAATTTCTCAAATTGACACATCACTGGGCGGGATTCCCGTAACTAATTCTAATTATTTCGTTGCGTGATGGGCTATATCAGCTGTAGTAACATCTTGAAACGCCTTATGAATAACACATAAACGAAGGTGACGATGCGTTTCGATTCACACCTCACGTCACACCTCAGTGTGTATTTTTTTCGTGGAATGGTTGCAACCCTGATGAAATATGTATTCGCCATTAGTAGTAGTAGTGTTTCTGCCTACCCCGAGGACCATTACTGAAACTAGGTAGTTCCGCAATGTCGAACCTTCCAGCCCATATAATAAAGGTGATAATGTCCGACCATTCCCTGTCAAGCTCTGCTGTACTGAACACCTCTGCCCGCTGTATACGGCACACTCTCCCAAGAGGTGGAACGAGGCCGCGTCCTCCTCCCAGTACTTCTGCCAGATTGGGTCTTTGACCACTTCTATGAGTGACGGGTAACTGTTCAATCTGCGGTACCATGTGAGGATCCCTACCAATAAGTTAAGTCAATCCATCCTCCTGTTCAATAGCCATAGCTCTTTACGTCTGTTGGAGCCTGCTATGAGCCTCCTGGACTGTCTGCAGTCATCTCTGTCCAACCATACTTTCGCCAGTTTGTCATATGCCCAATCATCTAGGGCATTACTGATCTGGCCTCTGCTAATACCCAACTAGGGTTCGGAGCCAATAAATGTGCCCCTTGCTCCCATCATCGCCAAGCAATCTGTTTTCTCCTTGCTTGGCACCCCACTGTGACCCACATGAGGGTCACGTTCTTGGATTGGACTAAGCGTTGGAGAGCGGCGCAGCATTCCTGGACCATTGACGATTTGATTCTTGAAGATGCTATGGCTCTCAATGCTGCCTGACTATCGGAGTATATATAGAAGTTATGTTCTGTGCACTGTTGTACTCCTGCTGAGTATGCCACCATCAGGACGGCAAATATCCCAGCTAGAAATATTGACATTAGGTTTTCCAATGCTACGCTTGCCTCCACGCCATTAACAAGCCTCGTAACACAGCAAAGTGAACTTTAATAGAAATATCAAGAATAACTGTTTATATTTATCTGACGTTTATATTTTGCAAAAAACGGATAAGCCAAAATAAACAAAACTGTGCTGTGTAGGTGGGTGCTTTTTTTCAGTTGTCAATCATCACTGCAACTAGCTGCTCCAGAAATTCGTATTTGCGAATATAATAAAAGTAGAAGTGAAATAAAAGATATATATTATAAGATTGTTTATATATATTTTTTGGTTCTGATCGTAATTTGCTAAATCGGTAACTTACACAGGCCATTCAACTTTTATTTTGGAAAAAGAAACTAGGGATTGACAGTTTGCTATACCCTATATTAAATTTAATTTTTAGTGTAAATATACGATATGTATTTATATATAATCCAGAACAGTTTATAATATTATGATGTACGAACTTGAATATTATTATTGAGATTCCGGTGGATGGGATTCAAAATATTGGATTTAAAATGTTGCAAACGCCAGAACATTTTGGTACCCTCAATGTTCGCTATTCCCAATTAAATAAATTTGGGAAATTTGATAGTCAGAATCAATGACAGATTTGGTTATTGAATATTAGGAACCATTTATTTCCGCAACAACACCACATCCGCGCTATAAATCGCGTATATTCAGTCCACAATCTACAGGCAATCGTTCATTGTCTCGAAAATTATAAAGACGAAGCTCCTATAGAGCCTAAGGCACAAAAATGTCAAGACAAGATTATCGCGGGTAAGTGTAATCTTATATAAATTGTCCAAATATTCCGGCTGAATAAGATGCAAAGAAATATTGGTGTAATTAAGACGAATTTGAGATTTGAGGTAGCTTGGGCAATAATACTTATCTCACCAACTTGTAGCTCAGTTACCTCTGAAAGTCTTTTTTTCAGCCACAGGCCTCAATAGCTAGAAAGTTTCCGTAACAGGTTATCTGCATATAATTCGAAAAGCTTGTTTTTTTGACAAAGAATCTGCCGAACGTTAGTTACTGACTTTATCTACCGGTCTAATACTTTGTCCAATGATGACCTCATGTACCTTCTCAGTGACCACTTTGCCAAGTGATAATTCTAATAAGCATTTTCTTTGAATTTTGATTTGATATTTTTTATAAAAAACGCTCGAAGTACATATAATTTGATCTATTGTCTAGTAAGAAATAGATATGGGTGGTATCGCCGACTACTTACTCATTACAACAACCGGTATCGCTATCGTATCGGCAAAAGTATGAATAGTTACATCCCTAGTTGTAATTGCAAACTTGTTTGAGGGTACGAACCTCTAGCATAAGCGTATATCACACCCGAAATCAATCACCCAGGATAGTGACACACCCCTCATAAAACCGAGCGCAAGAGCCTATTAAATTTCGAGAAGTAGGGTTCAATCGTCAGCCGATTTCAATGCCTAATTCTTTGGTCCAGTAATCACATTGTGGATAATGCCATGTTTGAACGGTGTTTATTTATGTTTTTCGCTTGGTTTCATTTTAATCTTTCCATCCTGAAGCAAACAAACCTAAACAAACACTTGTCCGCTAGTAATTCTCTTTTCGTTTGGCGTAATTATTATTTGTCGAAGTCTTTTGTTCGCGGTTCGCTTCGTTCATGGTCTCAGCAAGCTTTGATTTTGTTCGTGTTCGCAAACGTATCGAGGAATATTGATAATCGAAGAAAATTTGTTCTAATCTAGGTATTAAAACCGCAAAAAATTGAAAAGGAGATAGTTTCCTTGATGTTACATGGGATTCCCACATTACGAAAAACCATGAAACTAATTTCTTTTGGCCTGTTTGTCTTTCCATCTGTATTATGTCCAGTATTTTTGGGCCCGTCTCTAATTTGGAAAGTATTTTTTGGACTGGATGAAATTACTATGGCAAGGGAAAAAACATTGTAGTTTTCGAAAAACTGGTACAATGACAGCAGAGTAATCAAAGTTTGGTTTTGAATACTTCTGAAGATCCAGATCATTTTATAATTCATTTTTTTAGGAGTGTCAAAAATTGATGAATGGGAGTGAGTGAAGGGGCACATGGAAAAAAATGTCGTTGATGGAATACGTTCTCGGATATTACACTGGTAATCTTCTGCACTTATATTTATAATAATTGTGGAAATATAATTTCACAATATGTATATCCGAATTATGAACAAACATTTCACAGGTTTTAAACAAATTTAAACCGTTTATTTTTTCCGTCTTATCGTATTTCAAGGAGTAGTTAGCTCGTATTTTCCTTCTTATTCCTGTTCTTCTTTTATTACTTCTTAGTATTTTTCTTTTTCTTCCTCCTGTTCTAGTTCTATCTCCATGCTGAGATTGAGAATTGTCACTACTATTTTTATTTTATTCCGGTCGAAACAGTTGTGGAAGCACAACCGCAACCATTCTTTCAGATTTCGCAATCACGACATCATTTTTCTGCCCACGCAGTATTTGGATTATTTCATAACATGTACAAAATATTGAGCTGGCGTCATATTCAGTATTAAATATAGGTGTATATTGAATGTACTTTAGATATTTGTTGACCTTCTTTAATAAAAGTATGACTTCAAGGCTCCTACATAATATTGAAGTAGAAGTAATACGCTCACAACTTAAAGTGTTTTCAGTTATTTAGTCTAGATTATTTTTTACTTTTTTATTTTGGAGGTTTAACAGATGCGTTTACCAATAACTTTTTCACTCCATCCATAACATTTTTTAAAATTTCTAGATTACTTGGCTCGATGATGTATTATTTCAAGTAATCTCATCTATCTCGGATCAAGATTTTTCCGTTTTCTTTAGACCCTCCGACTAGGTATTTTGCCACTACAATTCAAAAATTTCAGGCATTTACATTATTTTAAATTGTGGTTAAGCAGTTACATTTTTTTAGTTATTAAAAACTGTGACCTGGCACAGAAAAACATAGTTCGTGAAACTTTATTATTCTATATTTTATAACTTATTCATATACAGAATGTTTTCTGGATGACAGAAGTGAGAAGTACTTTTAAAAAGTTATTGAATGCACATCTTTTCATGTATATACCATACATTCACCATTCTTGAAGTAATAAAACTCAACTACGTAATGCAGATAGAAGGCTCTGCAATTAACACACAGTTTCACAAATTACACAATCTTTTTATCTGCATGATGGAAGAGTTTCATCAAGTAAGGGCACATTACACAGCTACCTAAGTTTTATAACAACAAGATATCAAAAGGCTATTAGTTTTACTAAGAGGGTGAGCTTTCTAGTAAAAAAAATCATTTCTTTGCATTTAGAATTTTAACAGCTACTCGCTAAAATACATAAAAATACACCTACTTCACAGTGATGGAACCAAAATAGCCTTTTTTGACCATAAACACTAGACTACTGCTCGACAAACCAATCCCTTCGTGAACTACATTAGTATCTTCAGGGAAGAATTATTTTATAGAAATGACATTTTATCTTCCTCTAAAGATGCTATTACAGTTCGAATAACATCGGATGTGAAAAACCTGTTTTTGTAAATGGTTAAAATATCACAAATTATCCATTTGAAGTATCTTGAAAATATAATATTATTCGCTGTTTCGATTGAAGTAGAAGAGCAGGTTGGAGCTGAATCTTTAATTTTGGAATGCCATCGTAATCTTGTGATTCGTGGGCCTCACTCGCGCTAGTCCTGGCTTACCGGAGCAGATTAAAATCCCCGGAGACAGCGTCCGCTGGTAGCCAGACTCCGGATCAAATTGGGTTCGGATTGCGGCCGGAGAGCGGCAGAGGCCATTCAAGACGCCCATTGGCGTTACATACAAATAAAAAGATGTCGTCATTTGGGTTCACGCTGCATTTCGCGCGCAATGGAATTTTTTTAAAAATAACCTCACGCAAAGTATGAAAGCCCATACTTCATAAGCGCTGCGCGAGAATAAATGTCTATTCACAGTGACTTTGGAACTCTGCAGATTGTAACCATGAGAGAAGAAACTCCCTGGTGGCTCATTCCACTACGTCAGGGCTGTCCAAAAGGGCAATAAAAGGCTTGACCTGGTGAGGATACGCCTGATGGGTTCCTCAAGTGTTTGGCGACAATTGATGTTATTATGCGAGACAGCTCGATCTAACATCTGTCATGATGAAATAGAGAGAGCTCAGTGTAGGTACTCCACTAGACGTATTGCTCGTTTCTGTATTGAGTCCAGAAGCTCTAGGGAGTGCCTTGGAGAGCATCTTCACACATGCGAGCTGTACTCCAGCGATGATCTGATCTAGTTTTTTAGAGTAGAGTAGAACTAAAGGAGGATACGAGTTCCTGTAGCGGAAGTGAACCTCATCCCATTCTGGGACGCCGATCTAGCGCAACCAGCAACATGACGGTCTATATCATGTTATTGTTGAGGGTAATTCACAGAAGTTTGGCGGAAGATGCTTCAGGTACTTGGTGGCCCTCCATATCTACGGTTGACAGACTAGCATGCGACTTGGGATTAATACATGTGAATAGGAGTTCCGATTTTTTATAGTTCATATAATAATTTCAGAAAACACCATCCTTATTCGAAAACAAATAAAGCAGTGATGTCGCTTCCTTTAAGCATCACTCTTAGCCCGACACTGGCACTGGATACTGGCATATGTGGCCAGCGATCGCGGTAATTGCTACTTGATTTCTTTTTGCCGACGGCAGGAAAGAAGCAAGGGGGGAGTCGGGAAAGAGGGTATGGGAGAGGGGTAACTACGGCGACGTACGATAGCGATATGGGATATTGCTGCCTCGATTGACCGAAGAACTTATAAAGCGGATTCCGAGGGACTGTTTACACAGCCTATCCAGTATTCCAATTCAAGGCAGTCAGGTAATAATGACATAGAAACAAATTTGGCAGTCTAACCGTATAGAGCATTCGGATGGTATATACGTAACCCAGTTAAGGGTGTGATAGCAACATCAAATCGTCTCAAAGTGTCGCCCTCTGTGGGGACTCCCATTGGCAACTTACGAAGTTGAAGGTTCAAGACTGGAGTGCCTTGAAGTGGCAGCAGATTTTCCCTATGACATCTGTCAACAAGGGTGAAATGATTTAAGTGTTAGGACCATTGACTTCGTAAGTTGCCATTGGGGATCCCTATAAAGGGCGACAATTGGAGATGAGTTGATGTTAGATGTATGCTGGTCACTATTTAAGACCAGATCGACTTAAGGCTTTGTTAACCGTTTAGGTTGCTTCGGCATCATATATCAAAGTGTAAAATATGAAATATAGAAATTTGAAGATATAACGAGACTCATACTTGTTGACCGCTTATTTTAAACGGCTAGATTTCAGTCTATTGAGGGATTAGAAATACGATATTATTCAACTTCATAAGGCAGATTTTTTGACCTTCTATTTGGAACTACTTCATTTTTTGGTACTACAGAAGCTGGCCTGAATCACAAAATGTAGAAATGATTTAAAGAAAATTGTGTGATTTAAACACAAGGTTTCATAGATAAAACTCTGAGACGCGTCTTGATTCAATATTTTAAATTATCGCCAGACTACCAAATCAGGTTACTCACCGTGGCTACCCAAGTTACCTGTCAACTGGCTAACTATGTACTATTATGAGTATAAAAATTACAGTCCTCAAATCTAACTTTCCTTTCATCATCTTCAGCTATTGTTCTATTAAATTTTTTTTGGGTGATAAATCATTTACATACTGCAATTTAACTAGGATTTGGGGAAGCCCCTAGATAATCTTGAATATCGCCGACAAAATTTCCTAAACGTATTTCATGTCATAAAATATTCTATTCTGTAAGCTACCCTTGCAACATATTTTATGACAAGATATTTCAAGAGGAGTATAAAAAATGTGAAATATATTCATATAAGGTATGATAAAGACTGAGTGAAAAGATCAGTCTGTTCATTCACAACAGTGCAGTCAGGCTTTTACAGATACGTTATCTGATGGTTCCAAGAAATTTAAATCACGCGCTTTATGACAATTATGGAGCACACTTGGTCTTTCGTTGTTGTCTACTTTATTAATGGTGTATGCACTTGTATGTGCTCTGTATCGTATTGTAAATGCTCTATCTGGTTGACCTATACAAACAGCATTTCAGAAGGCAAGCGAAATCTTGTAAAATACATGACTTACACATATCTGGTTCATCCTGCTTTGCATTGACTAAATATGATCTTAAGGTGGGTATATATCTATCATTTATTCTTATAAAACGCTATTCTTATTCGACCCATAATAATATATTCCAATTTGAAAAATTAACCTTCTCAAAACATACCAACCTACCAAAGACAGTGTCTTAACTAGTGACCTTGGCACCCAACGCCCCCCTCTCCCGAAAAACCCGAAGGGCAAAAAATGTCTCTAATAAAACAATTTCCCGCCCTGTTGGACATTTTCCCCCCTAAAAAAGCTGAAGGGCTCTTGCCCTGTCCTAGCTATGCTTCTGACTGATGACATGCCAATGCAGTGTCACCGGTGACGAATAGGGAGCAAAACGTGAAACAAATCAACAAAACATCGGCAATCAACCATCATTAACGAGCAAAACATGATACCCCCCTCTTGATACCAGTTTCCACCGTCAAATTCAATTACCGACGAATCGCAGTGTCTCGAATCCTTCTTCTAATAATAATCAACGGATAGCGAACAGGATAATCGCATTAGCCAATAAACATCCTGGTGTAACAATTGAATAACAAAATGCGCAGCCAACTTGTGGGAATTGCCAATCGATGGAAACTAATTGCTCAGATTGTATTCGGTGCGCATCCCAAGCATCAATGATTAGTGCGGCGTTGTCGGTGGTTGCTCCTCTGGCATTGTGTCACTCCAGAATCGCATAATTAGATTCCGTGTCAGTTGTGTGTGACGTGATAGATGTCGTTAGGACAATTAGAGAACACACACACAGACAGACATGTCTCGATGCCTCTGGTGGTGGCCTTTAATTTTAGACTGTGTTCAATTTGGGCTGTTTCTACGTTCATCAGACGCTATGCTTTATTTGTCTACTTTGCGTACGGTTATTTGTTCTAGTAGTGAAAGCATCAGTCTTAAGAGTACTTGTAACAGAACAAGCAGTAAGGATATCCTATATAGTAGGCAACAATATTTTTGCAAACAGATTTTCTCTGACACTCCAATCTGGTTGTTTACAACTTTAGTTACTGACAGCTGTCAAATATACCTAATTATTTGTCAGTTACACAAGCTTTAAGCAATCCTTTCGCCGGTTATTCATGTAAATAAACAAGGAAGCGCATTATTGGGCTATGATTGCTTAGTACTTCAAGCGTAGCTTAAATCGTAAAGAATTCCAATCAGTACTTGAGAACAATAAATATAAACTGTACTAGGACATCCAAATAATGCCGACAAGAATGTCCAAGCCAATAGACCTGATATCGTGTATGTCCGAAATATACAGATCTCGTAATACAAATGAAACGCCTCTGGGAAAAAGTTATTGATAACAAAAACTGATTATGTCAGTCTTGGGTGTCATGCCAGCCACATTCGTACTACACGTAAGGCAACTAAAACTAACAATCCCATTGTAACGCGTTTCGTCAAATTATTGTTCTGCATTGTAGGATCAATGACATAAATCAATTATTTCATTTACATTTAGCGCAGATTACCAACTAGATGGCAATGCTACAGTAGACAATTGTTTCAGATAATTAATCAATATATTTCTGTTTTTACCCATTCTGTTGAGATTTGTCTAAGAAAATATTCCTCAGGTTTATTTAATTCACTATTTGGCTGCATAATTCCAATGTAACAGTAACAGTTTTGACAAACTTCATTCTCCGTTGATGTTGGCAACACTAATCACACATGATATCTTTTCACCTGACTATTTTTTGATCTCCTCAATTGCTGTTCATGTTACAAGTTACAGTAAATATTGGCATAAAGAAGCAGGCTGGTGAAATTTCAACACACTCCTTCCGGTAAGTCTATCATATCAAATGCACCGGCCTCATTTTTAGTAGTGTGATCCCAACTATTGACAAGTCGTGTTTATTCGCTACCGTAAAGTGGTGGTCCAGTAAATTTAAAGGTGGTCGAATTTCCTTAAATGACAGTTTTCAAGCTCCTCAGCGAAAAACGGATTTTACAGAAGATGTATTGAATTTATTCGGACCATGATTAAATAAGGGAGGCATATTACTGGCAGAAACATACAAGAAACTTCAAGTATTGGTATGAAAATAGTTTAATATTTTACAGACACATTTGAAACCTTGTTCTCTGTAAATTCTTCACAACTTGACTTCAGCTCAATAAGGAAGCTGTGTGATATGCGGATGCATACTAGAACGACTTTACTATGGGTATAAAGGATCAATCAGATATAAAACTGCTTACTAATTATGAAAAACGGTTGGCGTGACCACGATTGTATCAAAAGATCCGGAATTTTGTTACTGAAGCTATACGTCTGGAGAGAGAAGACTATTTATATTATATGTATACAGGCTAGGAAAGATGGCAGGCTCTTGTGGAAAGCCTTAGAACAACTAAATGTTTATGAAACCATTGAAAACCAACTACCTAATAATTTCAAAATACAGATGCAATAGCTACTTCATCAACTTTATGAATCAAATGTCCTAACAGATTTAATGTTAACATTATTCCAGGCCACGCAATAACTGAAGCTATACATACTATGGTATATTTGTCTCCAAATGCTTACACAATGTGTCGAATTGCTATTCGTCACTTAATATGTGTAACAAATTAAATTGATTTCTAAAGGCATGTAGAGCTGCTATGTAGTAATCCCACTCGCTATGATCCAAAAAGGGGAACAATGATCAGATTTGGCCTTTGAGAATGAGTCGACTCCAACAAAAAGATTGATGGTCGCCAGCTTTTTTTTGAAAATACTAGACATGTTTCTGTCACTGGAGGACATACGTACTGTTAAGTCAGGTTCGCTTGAATGATCGCTAAAATCATCCATTCCAATCATGTCATTATGTGTCCACATAATACATCGCCTAAGTGTTGGTTGTTTCCAGGAGATAGGGGAAAGAGATTCGAATAATGCTTTTCGCGGATGCAAAACTGCATTGACAAGCTTAATAGATGAAATTTGTTTAACTTCACTAGACTAAACAGGAACCCTCGTATATGGTTTTCGGTTATACACCTTGTTAATTATTTATGGAACTGGTTCGATATCTCCTGAAGCATTTGTCGGATTAACATGAAGTTTGTAAAGTGAGGTTGAATGTAACTAACGGTTGTTAATGATGAAGTTTCAAATGTCTGCCATACTTTCCAAGGATCAACGCCAACATTTTGAGATTTGTTTAATAGTATTGCTAATTGAAATTGACATTATTTCAAGGGCTTTTTTTCTGCATTCGGTAGTATAATCAAAATTATCATCAGGATCATCCAAATATTTCCGAATAAACAGTGAATTGGCTGAACATGAAACTGTCTATTTGTATGTTCAGTTACTTTATATTTGACTATAATGTATTCCTCATTCATAATTGAGATCAATTTTAAAATATTGTATTGCACTTCTAAAACGAATATTACAGCTGCGAAAAGTATCTCTTCGACAAAAACGTTCATTGGTATATTGACCCCTTTGAATCTAAAACCATGGACAGATTTCTATAAAGGTTACGGAGGCTACATTAACTATTACTTTGTTCCGTTAACCTATTAATCCATTGTATTAGGACGATCAGGTTGTGTGCTAATCTGTTTACAAATTACGTGAATCTAGCTATATTCGACTCGGTTCAAATTGGCAAAAACTGTCCTTCGAGACCAACTAGTCAGGTGTTTGCCTGGCACCTAATTTAATTGTGCCAACTAATCTAACTATACCCTGATCACAAATGCACATGTTACTGTTGTGATTACTATTCTGTTATTTATTTCGCTAAATCGGAATGTATCAATTTCCAAAACAGGAATAGCTTTGCAATTTGCAGATTTATTCAGTGACACTACTATTCTATTTGAATAAACATTGATTGGATCAGTTCACTGCTATCAGTCGAGGAAATAATGTTTTATAAATCCACTCAGGGGCATTTTGTGATGAGGAGATAAGGAACCACATTTCTACCAAAACAATTTGTGGGTGAAATCAACATCGGATCGACGCGAGGTATGCGGGTGAGAGGCAAATAGGGAGGGAGAGAGTTATAGAGCTTATGGCATTACAAAACCTGAGCTTCGAGCCAGAGGGATCATGGCTCCGCAGCCAGCTCATATTGATCGATCGATTTTGCTAGCATGCGACGCGAGCATTTGTGTTTGACTTGCGCAATGGTCTTTTTTGGCTTCTTAGAACACAGTTCTAAATGCCTTAATAAAAACACTAACGCTGCACAAGGAACTCTATCCAGCTAAAGCTATAAACACTTCACTCAGAGCTTTGTTCACAGTAATTTGTTGTTAATGTTTTTAAGCACATCTCTTATATCTTGGTTTTGTCAGGCATTCACAATGCAGAGATAAAAATAATTTGGTTCATAAAACTGTTACACTGCATAAAGCGTCTATCTAGCTTTGATAGTTTATTTAGTATCTAATGTGTCGACTCAAAACTTTGTTCACAACATTTCGTCCTTTGTGTTTTGTCGAACATTCGCAATTCATGAATAAAAATATGGTTATAAAACACTTACACTGCGTATATCACCGCACCCAGCTTTGTTATTTTATTAAGGCTCTGGGGTCTCGACTCAGAGCTTTGTTCACTGGACTTTGTCCTTAGTCTGCATTAACTCGTCTTTCAAGCCTTATTTTTACCAGGCACTCACAATAAATGGATAAAAATACTGTAAAAAACACTTCAGATTGGTTAAAGCAGTGCGTCCAGTTTTGTTCTGTCATTAAGGTTCTAAGGCCATAACCGATTAACTGCGTCGTTCGCAGCATTTCACCCAGGGTGTTCATTGATCCATCTTTGAAATCTCAATTTTGTCATTTGCAGTGACATAACAAGTGCGCAAAACTTTCCTCGTGGTTCTCGCAGTATCGACAATTAGCCTCCATCGTTAGGTTTAAGAGCTTCACATGTTGGTTTGGGTGAAAATGACCTTGTAGAACACGCGCAATATTTTGCTAAGGTGTAAGCCCCCACTTCTTCCTCATATCTAGAAGCTGTAGCAGCTTTCTGTGCCACTTCAGTAACATTAAAATTCTACTTCAGTACTTAGCCAAGCCCGTTGCAAAAATGCTATTTAGATTGTTTCAACGCTCACATCCTTATTGTGACTACTAGTTAGTCCAAATGCGAATGAGCTCATATGCACATAATTTTATTTAAATTTCTAATTTTGAAAATTTATTCAACTCTTATCTTTATTTACTAATATTTTCTTTAAATTTATTTTAGGTTATTTTAAAAGTGACGTTTTGTGCATCTAGTATTTATACAAACTGTTTGCAAAAATCAAGTTTCGAGCATTGTAACGCTCGCATCCTTATTGTGACCCTGTATCGTTATTCCGTCAACAGTGCTACAATCAGCACTGTTTTGTTTGGACATGCAGAGACCAACTCACCCCTCGACCGGGAAAACTGAATTTTCCTCGGTGGAAAAAGGCCATTGGAAAGTTTTACTTCGCCTGTGAACGCATCGTACATTGAAATGTAAATTTTCCGGAAAGCATAAACAGAATTTCAACACATCCACTAGCGAACGTCTCTCGGGTATCGACAAATTGATTTTGCCCAACCTCAAAGGATTCCTGTTTGTGTGCTCCTTAAAATATGGTGACGAATGCCTTTTTGTATCTAAATTTCGTTACATATGCGGAATGGATGCGAGTCTTGTTTTATGGAATCAGAGTGCTGCGTATTGAAGATCAGATGTTGCATGAAGTTCTACTTATATGTATTGCTACGGCCTACACAGAAACCTGTAGATATGTAAAATTTACATTTGATTTATTTAGGCTGGCATTCATATACAGAGTTGAAATGTTTTCCGAAAACATCAGTCACTATTTATTGTTTATTAGACGTTTATCAGACATTTCCAAAGTTGGCAAAAGACGCCGTATACAAGATGAAGGTTTCTTTAATGATGAGAGGCTGCGGTAAGGATTTACCATTAGACCTTCAAGCAAAGAAGGCTTAAATTCAATGTCCTTCTTAGTACAGCGTGTGTTGAGTATCGTGATATAGCTGGTGAGGAAATATGCAAAACTCCATATTAAATCCCAATTATTATCAGTTTTATCTTATAAAATTTTCACAGATTCTGATACATGGATAAACATACCACCGCAACAAAGCTAGAAATCGCTGGAATAACCATAGCTGCGAGTGAAATCACCCACAGGAATATTCTGATCAAGAATATTTTGAATCTGCACAGATAGAAGAAAACATTTACTGACTTTCAATTGTCGCAAGCTAACACCGGGATGCAACCAGATGCTTGTGAATACCAGCAACAACACAATTGCAAAATCCCTGGTTCTGAGCCACACTGTCACGTCAGTGCTAGGAAAGCTCTACTGAAGGAAAACACCACCTAGTTTTCACAATCTTTTATTTAGCTTTCAATGTATGTATCCATGAATCTATGTTACTATGTTTGTTCAGTGGAATCTTGCAACTAAATTTTAGAGCAGATATCTTCAACCGATTGAGCTACAATTTTTTATAGACGTTTAGTTTGAATGACAATGCATCGTTAGCATTGTAACGTCATTCTGAATCCAACATGGCGGAACACCCAAGATGGTAGATTAGTTATTTCTAATGCACTCGTTCAATATGGGCATCAAATTAAAGGGCTTGCTGAGAGTAACTCAAAAAATACACTGACTAACTCTGAATCCAATATGGTGGACTGCTAAAGATGGCGAACTAAGTTTTTCGTGCTCTCCTGCAATATAGGTATCAAATGAAAGGACTTGCTAAGAATACAAATCAGAGTGAATAAAAAAGATGGTGAACTTCGTTACTTCAATACGTCTGAAATTTTGGTGTACTGGGGTTTTTGCAGACCTGTCCAGCAATAACTAGGAAGTAAGAAATAAATTGAATTAAAAAAAACTTTTTTAATAACAAGCTTTTATTTGAATGCGCTAAAAAGGATAGAATAAACTTGTCCTTCAAAGCTTTTACTATCAAGGGCATTACACAATTTATATGATATAGAAGCTTGTCGCGAGATTAACCTATGTAGATAAACAAGTTACCTTAATTTAATGAAAACATGGTTGCATATTTGCTCAGGAATTCCTCGGATATCCCAGTGAAGAAGTAGCGGAATGTTATCTGTCCATGTCTAGATCGCAGCTGCGCTAACTGTTCAAAAAAAACTTTCTCAATATGAGGATGAATGAAAAGCTTTTATGCAGGGGTTGTGAACAGGAAGATGAAACAGCTAAGCATTGCCCATTGCGCTTGATCATTCACCCTATCAATTCAAGAATCCATTCTGGGGGACGCTTATCCTCTATGGCCAGTTTAAGGGATGCTTTGGTGATACATACCACCACCTTCCCTTACAGTTTGAGGTGGTTGATTACCCAGTACTGAGCAACCCATGGGGAAGACGCACAAGAGGCCCAATGGGTGCTAAGTGCTGTGATCTTATCAGATTACCTTTCCTCCAGTACAGAACAGCCCGAAGTTATGTTAGTCTAAAGCATCAATCACTAGTTATTATTTATAAGACACGTCGTAAATTGGAAAGATAATGTATATAAAATCAAGAATTCATTACAATAACTCTAATTTAAAGGTTTTATATTTAATAGCCTTCTGAGTACTGGTTTGTCTTCTTATAAATAATTATGTGTGTCATCAGTTCTCCAGATTTAGTTTAATTAAGATGTCATGGGGTAAATATTATTATTGTCTAAGGAATGAAAACTCTGAACCATACCTAACCAGACTGTGTCACAATCCACTAAGGAACTGGAAAGACAATTTGTTTCAACAAAGTTTTTTTCGACCTTTTACGTTGCATTGGGATTTGCTGCTATAGTATATAAACTAGCATCCATTTCAGTTTGCTCCACATCCTGAGGATGTCTGCTAAATACTGATACTGATTGTGACACTTTATTGCTACAGGAGGCTCACACATATATAACGTTCCTCACGGATACAATCTATTTTATATACCTGTATAGATTATTTTATACAATTTCTCAGTCTTTTTATAAATCTCATTACGCATGTGATATAAGCAGTAGAAGTAGCTCCTTACGATTGTTGGGACCTGCTATGAACCTCTTGGACAGTCTGCAGTCATCTCTCTCTAACCATGCTTCTGCTAGTTCGTTATATGCCCATATACTATAAGGAAAGTATGTAAAAGTTTGAGATTCTTGAGAATAATCATTACTACAAATAACGTTTTCTAGAATAAAAGACTACCTATGGTTGGAGGCTATCCTGTCAAAAATGCGCTCTATGAAACCTGCTATTTTATATGAATTGCATGGAATATGTTGTTCTTTGTATAGTTGTTTCTTTCTATAGAAATGTCAAAAATCATGGCAATAATTAATTATTATTCATGCGGACAGTTTATATTATTTTATGCGAGAATCAACAAAACAAGTGATTTCAAAAAGCATATATTATTATATAAGAAATAAACAGCGGCGTATCAGATTTTTTACAAAAATGTCTACTACACAACCCTTACGAATTTCACTGGTTAAACAATAAACAAAAATTCTATATTGAGATATGGCTGTTAATGCTTAAAGCGTGTATGCCAAAACTTGAAAAATATCAAGAACGTTATCCGTTTCAATGAAATAAATATTCAAGGTCCTGCTGCTGGAAGATCGAGAGGTCTAGGATATGCATTCAGATGAAATTTTAATTGAAAAATCATCACACCTAGTTATGAAACAGTCAGTCC
This sequence comes from Bruchidius siliquastri, assembly GCA_949316355.1. Taxonomy (NCBI): domain Eukaryota; kingdom Metazoa; phylum Arthropoda; class Insecta; order Coleoptera; family Chrysomelidae; genus Bruchidius; species Bruchidius siliquastri. Next base: position 32,551,449 of record OX438530.1, read on the forward strand.
ACTACCACCTTGCAGGTGAGCAAGTAAATAATCGTTAGTAGTTGGAATAGTTAATGAGGGTTTTTAATAAATTGAATTTTTCCCACGATGCCTCCCAGAAAGGTCTACGTAGACACCAATTTTTCTGGATTATATAATAATTTCTTGTGCACACCCCACCATAACGCGACCTCCATCCATCATAATTCGAGTGGAAGCCGGTGGAAATTCGACTCGAACCTCTCGATCATCCTCCTAATTGAAACGGGATCCCTTCGGCAGCTAATGAGCGACATAGGGATGATACTTCGATATCCTTAAGGAGGCCTTAAGACACCGTTCCGTCGAGTCTACTTAACCGGCTACCGCTAAATACGCCACTCATTTAGTCGACATCGATTTTTCATTAATCATGCTAATTTTAACAACGCAACAATTAAATACTAATGAAGTGGTTCATCACCACCAAAAAGGGAGCCTATTTTCAGCGAATTGAAGACGTCTTATTTATTTAAAAATTTGCTCACGTATTAAGGACCGAAGGCAGTCTGAGTGGCTGTTAAATCGCTTTCATTTCTACGTTAGGTCTGTTATGTATGTTGATTTTGTTGGCGGTGAGAGCTGACTGTTTGAATTTTCATGGATACTAGGGTGATTTCTTGTCAATGAGCTTAGCACCTTCTTTCATTCTTCTATAGAGTTTTGTCCATGCGTGGTAAGCTGTTGAGGATTTGCGTGTCTGCTCACTGGGTGTTGATGTTTCCTAATTTTCACTCTTAGCGGTATTTTCGATCCTGTCAAATATACTTTACCCTATTCGCACGACATTTTTTGGGTACAATATATATATATATATAATATATATATATATATATATACAATATATATATATATATATATACAATATATATATATATATACAATATATATATATATATATATACAATATATATATATATATATATACAATAAGCTCATAATAATAGACAAATAATCTTCTGAGATAGCCTTCAGCAACAATTTATAGTGCATGTTTCTGAATTACCCAGAACGCTGAAAACAATTGCAGTTAGATGTTAATACATTTTCCCAAATCCAAACAGGAAATACATTTTATCTTGCCAAAGGCGAGTTATTCATTGATCATAATTGATCTAATTTTTCTCCATATTACAGTGCATTATAGTGGAAAATGCTGATAATATAAATACATGGGGTGAGACATATTACTCAACTTTTTGGTGAAAAAGCAAACCTATGAACTGTGAAGTTGAAGCAAATCGTATTTAATTTTGCCTTGTTCAGTGTTTGTCAGTTTACATTTTTCGGTTCAGGCTGAAGCTGCTCAGTTCCCATCTTCCTCAAGGGCTTCTAGGAAATACTCGAATACTGGAGGGCTGGACACTTGTTTTAGGAGCACGGAAAGGAACATTCACATTTATTCATTATTTAAATCATAATTCCTCAACCTGTGTTTTGCCCAAACTCCTGTATGTAGTCTTATAGTCGATGAATATAGCGTATCAAGAAGGAAATAAAAAAGTCCGTATATTTTTGCAGGTGCGACAAAAACGTCTGTAGAATAAACTTGGTAGGCGTCTCCTAGAAGGGGCCTAAAACAAAGAAAGCCATTTAGTCGCTTCCTCTACACTCCGCTTACCGCCTTTTTAATTATACCCGAATTTCTTAAAAACACCGTTAGAGACCGTCGCGCACTGTATAAACATTTTCCATTGTACTTATTAAGTAGAACGTGGAGGGGTAGAAACAATGTATTCCCCGAGGAGCAGCCCGAATAAAGAATTATTCCCACACCCGCAGACGCCGGTGTACACCCGGTTTTTTTAATCACGCCGAATCAAAAACCTTATTTTATTATTGTTTTACGGGCTGTGGGATTACCCTGGTAGGGGCTGAAGGTATAAGAGATGCTAGGGTGTAAAATGTACACTGCCAACTACAACACTATGTTAGCGTGAGGGAAGAAGACGTCATAAAACATCATGTTATATGGTGCTAGCAATGATACTAAATAGTCTGAGTAAATCAGTACGAATTACAATTCATTTTTCAGTGTATGAGAGCGTCAGTATCAAGGTGAATGGAACGAAAATGTAGCATGCATGTCAGTCATTAGTGATGATTCATACGACTTAGATCCGCTAACGCAGCAATTAACCACAGTGAACATTCCCGGAATATATCCTTGCTCGTATTAGTGTCCTCAGGGAAAGTATGCCCCTACAGTTATGGACGAAGCCAAAATATTTACTGCAGATACCTTCCGGAATTTAAGAGTTATATTGACTGTTTTTCAGGTTTATTGGATTGAAAATTCATATTGTTGCTAACAGCAGATTTCACGACAATCATTCCCAAATCGGCCACTCCTTGCATTAAATACCGCATATTTTATAGCATGGTCGAGTGGCAAATCGGATTGGAGGTTTTCGGGCTTGCTTATCACAAACTTGATGTCAAAATAACAACAATTCTCCCCTTTTCAGAGGATAGATGTGATAACATTTCTACTATATATACATATACTACATATAGGGCCGCGCGCTCACACATAGATAGAAACAAAGAGAATAGCAGAAATTGGCACCTAATTTTTCAATTTTCCTGATTATATTGACCCATTGAACAACACGGAGTAATTTATTAAAAATCAATACATTCCAAGCTCGATTTCAAAACCTCAGTTTAAAATTCGGAAAAGTTATGACTTTCGGGGGACTGCACTCAATTTCATTAGCGTCCTATATCGAGTATGCTTAGTTCAGTTGGCAGAGCGTCCAACTGGCAATCACAGTAGGCTATATCCTTTCCCAGTTTCTAAATGCGAATTTGTGTCTCAAATTCAGTCATCAAAAACTTACCACACAGCTTCAGTTCCCACAATTCTCAAAGACTGAATATCAACTACAGATTGAAGGAGCTCACAAGATTGGGATTTGACGTGCTGGAACGGAAATAAAACGTTCGGAATTGGGCATTTCATCGACGTATAAAACGAGCATTCGGCAATCAAGATGTACGTCGTGTTTAAGCGAATAACACCCTGGGGTGGAATCGGAGCGTTCGGCACGCACAAAGATTGCGGCGAGGAACTTTTCCACCAATGGCGACGATATTTCTATTTAAATTACTGACGATTTAAGCAATCATTTGACAAGTGGGAGGTATTGATCCACTCTTTGGTTTTAATTATAATAAATTATACAGAAGGATGCGAAAGTACAATTCCAGAGTATGATTCGTATTTCAAAATGTTTCGATTAATATATCTTGAATAATCTTGATGTAATTTGGTTAACATGTTCCTGGTATAGCTCATATACTTCTTGGTTCAACTTGCTGGGTGTTTATTAAGTTATTGTTTTATTTTCACCTGCCGATGTCCCTTTGTGTTTCAAAATATATCCTGTACGTTAACTGCATCAAATTTAATAGATCAACATTGGCCTTATACCATGAGATGCTTGGCAATTTTCGTGAAAAGGGTATAGAATTTAATAACAGTTTTTTTCCTTAGAGGTAATCCTGATAAATATAAGTAACATGAAAAATTCGCTTTAGTATGCTAGACAAAAGGATATCAAGCGCTTTAAAAGCCATAGTTCCACTAATTTATTCACAAACACCGGATTACATTTGAGCCGCTCCGTTCTTGAAATATATAGCTCCAATCTAGTCGAAGTAAGTTTAATTCTTTAGTAGAAGGTGTGAGCTGTGAACGTAGTTAAAAAATGGGCATCAGAGGAGGGTCTAAATATGAGTTAGTCTAAACATCAATAGTGGTATTCACCAGAAGAGGGAAGCTACATGGACTGGGCCACAGAAGCGTCATGGTCCGAACAGGGGACAGGAGAGGGAATATATGATGTAGGAGACAACTCTAGATAAATCCGCTATAAGAATTGGCATGACCGGTCTTCTTGGTTCTAGCCTGACCTCAAAAGCCTCCTGAATATCACAAAAAGATATATGATTTTCAGGTGTCTCTTGAGGTCAGGCTAGAACCAAGCCCCATTGGTATAATACAGATTCAGCACGTCAAAATGTATATAAATACATCGTGTCGTCACCAGATGATGAAAGTGAAGATATCTGTCTTCTTTACTGTTTATTTAAAAAATAAATCATATACGAGTATGTATCTACCTACCATATGAATATATCTCGGTAGCTGAGACACTATGTAAAAATTCTCTGGGTGAGACTTTAGCACGAGACATACTGAAACCTTGTGACTGATTGCAGGCGTGGGAAACAATTCATTAAACCACCGTGCTAAAAAACAGCTAGAGGAATTTATTTAAACAGTGCGGTCTGAAGGATCACCTGTACAAACTAGGGCTTCGCAAAGGAGATTTTAACTACTAAGAATATGGGAAAGGATCAAAGACAGCCTCTCACGTCCTTTGTGAATGCCATGGACTAGACCACAAGAGAACGCAGATCTTTGAGAACAAACTAGTACAGGGTTAAAAACTCGAATGGGTGCTGAAGGTAGTAGAAGTGATAGCTTAATAAGTCTAGATGCTGCAGTGCTAAGATAAATATTACGTCGGCTGGCTTCCAGGAAAAGAAAGTCTGACTTCAGACATTAGGTCACATATGGGTTACTTCAACAAGGTTTGATATAGTCATCTTTGCGATACTTAGGTGTTGATAGATTTGTATTCCTAGCCCAGGTATATTCTGAGCTCTTTTAGAAAGAAATAAGCTTCATAGAAATAATTTAATGAACATTGATGGAAACATATAAGCACCCTCACAATAAAAAAAATCTAAGGGTATATATCCATTAATCTTCCTTTTTTGATTTCCACTACACAGAAAAGTACATCCTTTATCATAAACGTAATATTCGTCTATATGATAATATTATAAAAAATATACTTACTTTCCAGTCTAGAAACCTTCCACATTTATTGTAAACAAAAACTCCTTTTTAATTTCAATTAATCGTAATGGATTTTTAAAGAAAAAACCCTGGATCCCGAAAACAAATATACTCTGAGAATAAAACAGAGACTGCAAAGTAAAGAAAACGTGCCACACCGAACGAGCACGAACCTTTATAAAATTTTCACCGGATTTTCAAATCGCTCTCCAGAAGATTTCCCCTGCTATAAAAACTCCGGGAATACCTATTATATTCACTCGGCGAACCAAGGAAAAAATCCCATAAACTTTAAGAGAGAGAGATACGCTTTTTATTTACAACCGTAGCTTTTTGCTTCAGTGAATTAGTACGTGGCATCATATTTAACTTTCTTCAAATCGGTGTTTCAGACATAATATAATCATCAGGATGAATCTAAGAGCATTGCAATACTCAAGTGCTAGAACAGCATTTGTATAATAACAGATAAGTGAGTCAAATGGATAATGGCGTCAAATAGATCGACGAAACCTCATTTTCTGGATAATCCAGGAGCCTAGATCAGAAATGTGACCTCAGTTTCAATCCTGAGTCTGAGGGTACTAGTGAGAGGGATTCGATGATTTCGCTTATCTTGAAGTTGGCGCTGCTCACATGTTATGCTGTTCTACTGATTCTAATATTAACACTCACCTCTAAGCGTCGCGTATGGTGGCGCTGCCCATTGGCATCGTAATGAATTCCTAAGTCTTCAACTACTTGAAGCTGTGACATTTATCCATTACCATAAGACCTTGGCTTCGGAAGATGCCAACGGGCAGTGCCACCGTGCGTGGTGCTTGAATCCGGGTGTTTATGTTGCTATCACACCCTTGACTGGATTTCGTATAAACAGGACTATACTGACGAATCTAGGTTAAGAACGAAACATGCATGATATGGTAGGTCTTATGTATAGGCGAGGGACTTCCTCATGTTTTAGTTAGCTTGTCACCAACGACGAATTTGATATCCGAAACCGTTCCGAAACCCAGCAAAAGAATAGCGTCAACTCAATGATGCTAATAATATCGTGTGAGTCCGCAGAACTGAATATGATTTTCATCGGATTTTGTAGGCAAAAGGGTGGCGGTCCAGTTACACCCAGTCCAGGGTAATTAACAGTCCAGACATTAGCTGAGGTGTGGTTGATTTGTGGGGGATTACCGTCAGCTCACTCAGATATATTGCGATTGTGATAACAGCTCAATGATAACGTACTAGAGAGTGGAGCAGTTCTTATTATGATAGTTTGTTTAATACTAGTCCTCTGCCAATACTCCCTCATATGTTGAAAATACTTTGTACAATATGGAACGTTCCGAAAACGGTGAGATTAGCATTCTGGTGCTGAACGTGTACTCTATGCCAATTGGATGAAGTATACTTCCATTGAAATGTGATAAAATAAATGTCTACAGTTGAAACTGTTATTACAAAGTATAGAAAACTCAGAAAATGGTTGACATAGGCGAGTTTTGACTACAAACAGCTGTGTGACGACACTGATGCGTTAACTTGTGGGTAACACGACCTTCAGGCACAATAAGAAGTAACTCTTATCCCGATTTAAAGATGAATCACAAATACAGAGATTATTTACTCAATATACTGACGTTTTGGTGTTTATCTTACGGCTTCTCCGGAAATACAAGATACAAAGAAACACAACGTTAAGTACATAATAAGTTGTAGCTCAGTAGTTTGCTGAGACGTTAATTAGGCATGTGGTTTGATGCAGATAAATAGATTGAATAATTAAACAATCTTTTTATGTGCATGATAGAAGAGTTGCACCAGGTAAGAGCAACTACAATCTATATGATGTAATTTGTATGCAAAAAATGGAATGGAAAAAATGCCTTCTGCGTTAACGCCGTACACGCAAGGCCACTGCACGATGAACAGACGATCTAAGCTAATCTGCATTGTATGGTGCGCTCCCGTTCACGCCATCCGTCTCCCCAAATCGCTCCTACTATAAGTACATATACACAAGCTTGCAGGTAATCTAGGAAACACATGATACACACCCTATTTACGAAGGTGTGAATGACTAGAATGTATTTTATAACATTCAAGGCGCGTTGTGTGATATAGTATCTCCATAAATATCTTTAATGAAGACAGATGCCTGGACGGTCTGGTGTAAAGTGACCAGCGACACGTTTCATGTACTCGATCCAAACTGACGACCTCTATACCATTGCCTCTTCCTCTTTGTTGACCTGCGGTTTGTTTTAAAATTCAAATTTCGTTTCGATGCCACAGTCACGCGACTTGAGTGACAGCTGTGCGTGTTTATGGTTTGTGTGTGTGTATATTTTGGATTAAATGGAGTATGTCGATATAGCTTCCAGATAAGCTCTCCATTCCAACATTCAGCTAGATTGCTCTTTGGATAGAATTTGTTTTAAATTATAACTGGCGATGGATTTTCTTAATTGAAATAATTTGCGATAATGATATTTTAGCGTTGGAAATGTTTATGTTTGTATATGGGGACGAGTCTTCCTTCAATATCACCCGTCACCAAAATCAGCTTGTGTCGTACCATGTTAAGTAACGTACCAGTTCAATACGATGATTAAATATTTGTGAGAAGTATAACAAATGGCGTCAGGTAGGTTTCGGTGTACTTCTCACGCAATGGTATCACTTTGGAAATAAAGATTTCAATCGGACTCTGGCGTTATATAAATTTCAAAGAAAATGTGATATCACGAAGGCAAACGTTGCACCGACAACAATAACTATCTAGCTGATGCCTCCTGATGAGTCCGGAAATTATCGTTTTCAAAACTTGACTTCATCCTAAAACTTTTAGCAAACGATCCGGATGAAATAAAATACTGAAATTCGAAGCTTAATTTTTGTATATTTCTATATTTTTGCTTTTTCATTAGATCGCCGCCACTGTCTGCATTGATTAACAATATGAAGATCTTTTTTCCATGCCTTAGAAGCAAATTGCTATGACTATCTGATTGAGGCCAGACAGACCGACAGACCGACATACCGACAGACCGACAGACCGACAGACCGACAGACCGACAGACCGACAGACCGACAGACCGACAGACCGACAGACCGACAGACCGACAGACCGACAGACCGACAGACCGACAGACCGACAGACCGACAGACCGACAGACCGACAGACCGACAGACCGACAGACCGACAGACCGACAGACCGACAGACCGACAGACCGACAGACCGACAGACCGACAGACCGACAGACCGACAGACCGACAGACCGACAGACCGACAGACCGACAGACCGACAGACCGACAGACCGACAGACCGACAGACCGACAGACCGACAGACCGACAGACCGACAGACCGACAGACCGACAGACCGACAGACCGACAGACCGACAGACCGACAGACCGACAGACCGACAGACCGACAACCGACAGACCGACAGACCGACAGACCGACAAACCGACAGACCGACAGACCCTGTATTTGCTTGGCGTGGAAAATAAGTAATTAATATATTGATGAGTTTTTGGAGTTATGCTCATAAAAATTTGGAGTACTACATAGTTGCATGTCATGCAACTACACTATGCAAGCAATTATCATCAAAATGGGGTCTTGGTATTTTGTTGAAAAAGCGTTACCCTACGTATGTGCGTTGTGTAGTTAAAACTCATAAAAGCTCACCTTGGATAAATCAAAAATTTTAAGAGTCGCTGCAGTCCCTGGCGCGACATAAAGGAAACTCATTTTCCTGTTGGGCTTCTGAATTTTTCATCGGGCTTGATCAATTTTCCAGCGGTACAGCCGCCTACCGTAGTAAAAACGACCGAATCAAATAGAAAAGCCATTTATTCCCAACGTTACTGATATTGCGGCCTACTGACTATAAACACTGTTCAGGACGACTTTTCCGGGTCTTACCAAAACTTTTTCCACGTAGAACTTCGATTTCATCAGTGAAGGTGCAACTGTGTAGGTGCAGAAAGATATGATTGTAGGGCTAATATTAGAGCAAGCAGACTAAAAACGTTGCTGCTTTGTATAATCGCTTTCCGACTAAGGACTAAATTTCTCTGCATAGGATAGTTGGAGAGCTGGTACGGTATTCATTAATGAACAAATCAAATGTGAATAGAAGTTGACCTTTATTATTATTTTTTTCTTACGATTCCAAACGGCTATAAAGCTTTATCGTGCTCGCCATATTACTAATTTACTGTGCAAGTGGCATCAAAATCAAAATGGTACTTCCAGAGTTATAGATAGGCCAGGAATTACCGGACACACAAACATATAGACAGACCGTCGGAAATAAGTGTCATTAAACATCAAGGAAATTTAAAATTGGAAAATTTCTGTGATTACAATACTTCCCTGCCGATTGGCGTGCGTGGGATGAAGAATAACAGCATCACAGTTATTTATGCATTTGCTACTACGACTGGAGCATCGTTAAATGATGTTGAACACAAATTGTATGAATTATGAATTAATTGTTGACAAATGTCACTGCAATTATTTGGATCGAATTAATAACGATTTCACGTCTGTCATGTCAGTGTGCTAATAATAACATTATTGTTTTACTATATTAGCGATGTATTATCGCATTTGTCCCTGGTGACACTATATGGAGATAATTGTTTCATGAATGCACAGTGCTTTCAGTGACAACAATAATAAGTTTAAACTATCAGCATAATGATGCAGCCTTTCTCCTCCTTGTCCTAATTCTTATCGAAGACTGGCGATAACTACAGCAAAAGCTTCTGTATCCTCAGCTGTTCTTATCAGGGTTCAATGTTCTTGTTTGTCAAATCCCTAATATTATCCATGCTCTCTATTAAGTTGGCCTCAAACGGATGCATTGAGTATGTGTCCAGTAAGGGAAATTTTTACAGTAAAGTAACTGAAAAAATATAAGCACTTTGATATTCATGCTGATACTGCTGATACATGGAATCTCTCGGATTTTTTATGAGAACTGATAACCCCTGTAATGCAAGAGAGGTGTCGTCATAATTAACCATTCTTTTATAACAAGCCTCACACAAAGGCAGACTATCACGCTTCATATGCGCTGCGAGGGGATAAACATCTATTCACATTTACCTTAAAATACTGGACATTTTACCTTCGGGGAACAAAGTCCCTGGTAGCTCACTCCAAAACGCCGAGGTTCGCAAAAACAACGACTTTTGGAAGAGGCTCTAGAGTCGCAAGCTATAACGGAGAATACAGTATCCTGGAGAAGAAGAGAAACCCTCCTTCCCACAATTCTTCCCTCTACTCAGTATTTTGAACAGTGTCCCTCGGGATGGTTGGTGGGCTGACAACTGTGAAGCTTCCGATAGGATTAAGAGTTATTTGCAACAGTTCCTTGATGTACAGCAAGAAGAGCGCTGGAGAAAGGACAGATTCCTGAGGAACATCTGCATTCGGACCACTGCGAACGAAGCTAGGAGATGACCTTCTATCTAATTAAAAGTATGAAGAATGGTGGCTTACGAAGTTCTCGGTGCGTCAATCTCAAAAATTATCCACTTCATCCTACTCTTACATCGATAGCCACCGCGCCGTATAAATTCCAGATCACAAAAGCTAAACTAAGCTTTCATTTTTCATCGGCGACCGCGACGAGTACAGAATAAGAATCCGTTTCTCCGGAACATTTATAACACGGGCATGCCTTCGGGGTCGAAACGTCGCCGGATTTGTATTCAGTCGCTGCGACCGCAAGGTTACCTTTGGGACCCGTCCGATCGAGAAGCCTTTGCGGTACATGTATCGCTGATGCCCACACATACGCGATCGACATCTGGCTTTTTTCGCCACTAATCCACTTTTTCCGATTGATGTGGAGTGTGCAATGAAAACAGAGTGTAGGAGTACAGAGTGGCCAATTTGTATGGTCTATGAATAAATAATACTACAATCGCTGGAAAGATGATTCAGTTAATATCTTTTTCAACTGGATTTTAGAGCTGTTTATCTTTTGAATCTAATAAAAAATGTTGAAACTACTGGAAGCCCTCCAGCATGTTATTATTTGTTTTTATAGATAGCCTCACGATAAGGCAGGAGGTATAACGTGCTTCATAAGCGCTGCGAGAGGATATTCACATTGATCTTGAATCGCTCCATATTGTAACAATCGGGAACAAAGTCATTCCACAACGCCGAGGTTGTTAAAAAAAAGACTTCTGAAAGAGGCTCGTTCGGGGCGTTGTAAGCTCGACTTGGTAAGGATGCGCTTGTTGGGCTCCTCTGGTCTTCACTGTACCGACAACTCTTGGTGTTAGTATGCGAGACAGAGTGGTCGACCATCTGCCATAATAATATTTATAGAATCATATCAGCCTAACCTTCTTCGATATTCTACATTTTGGAGGTCCATCTTGAGATCAGGTGCATTCACTAGACGTATTGCTCGTTTCTGAGTTGTGACCGGAAACTTCAGTGCATCCCGACACATGCAGGTAATAGAGTCTGTTAAGGGCATTCTAGCAGTAGCTGTTACAATTCCTGGATTGGAACAGAACTCTCAGCTTCTTCTGGGACGCCGACCTAACAGCGGTAAAAATATGTTCATGTACGGTGCCACAATACTCTGTTTGAAGCCCTTGATTTTGAACATATTGAAAATATTTTTTATGCTGTATGCCCGTGCATACAAACATCTGAAATGAGTAAAAAATGTCGATATTCATGTGACACTACCTAAAATTTTGTATAAAAAATTGAGGAAAAGGGCATCGCACGTGCAAAGACGGGTGGCTCTATGCGCTTGGGAAGTGAGTAAAAAAATGTTAATACATTATCAGAGACTTTAAAACAAGCTTAACACAAGCATAGATCCAACCTTTTCCTATCATTTGCAAAAAAATCTTTACATTATATTGAAAAATGAGCGGCAGCATCTAAAGATTGGAAAACCATGCGCAAGGCATCAAATTAAAACCATTGCGTGGGATGCAGAGTAAACATACTTGACGCTACTTTTTTACCTCATTGGTAAAATAGCTTCACCAAGTCAGAGCATCTACAATATACATGATTAAATGGCAAAAGATTTGCTGAACATACTTTCTTTCTGGAACGCCACGTTTCTCACGGATATCGCGAGGCACTTTCCAGCTTTTGTGAACGTCTCGTCAACTGGATCCGCATCACCGTAGGTGATGTAAACAAAGTTAGGCCGTTATTCAAGCCGGGAGGATGTTGCGCACCCTGGGGATTTGCCAAGAAGAAGACGACACGAACACATCAGCAGTCGCTTCCCGCTTCCCGCCTCCCAACTCGCACTTCCCGTGTTCTCTTGTCGCCTGTCTGCCGCCACCGACAGACGGCTCATTCGCGACGACTTCACTGTGTTTATTGTTCGAGTGGAAAGTTCTTACAGATATGAATTATCAAATATGTTCATGCTAAGCGTCTTTTACAAAACTGTCTGATGTATCTGGGATACCCTTTACCGGGGACACAGAAAGGTGGGCTATAGTAGTAACTGGGAGGCAAAGCCTGACAAGTGGGCCACTTTTTTCTGACCCAGAGCACCATCATTTAAACTAGGGCAGACATGGTAGTTCCTTAGTGTCTAAACTTCCTGATCGTTTATTAAAGGTCATGATGTCTGACCATTCCGCTGAGTAATTCTCTTTCCTGTCAAACTATGCTATACCTGACACCTCAGCCCTAAGGCCGCTGTATACCGCACACCCTCCTAGGAAAAGGAACGAGGTCTTGTCCTCCTCCGATCACTTCTGAGAGATTGGGTATTTGACCACTCCTATGAGTGCGAGATGCCTTGTTCAATCTGCAGTGATAAATCAGCCATAGCTCCCTGGGTTTATTGGGGCCTGCTATAAATCTCTTGGACTGTCTGCAGTCATCTATCTCCAACCATGCTTTCACCAGCTCGTTATAGGCCCAATCATCTAGGGCATTATTAATACCCAACAAGGGATTGGGGCCAATGCATGTGCGCCTTGCTGCCATCCTCGTCAAGCAATCTGCTTTCTCGTTAGCTGGCACCCCACTGTGACCAGGGACCCATATGACAGTCACGTTCTTGGATCGAGCTAAACGTTGGAGGGCGGCGCTACATTCCTGGACCATTGATGATCCGAGATGCTTGAAGATGCTACCGGTCTCAAAGCTAGAAGATATACGTTCATCACATACTTGGTACTTAAATAGAAACACCGCAAACCGAACCTTTCAACACCTTTTTCATCCTGAGGGGGTTGATAAACATGAAGACCATTGGAAAATAAAAGAGGCGGAATGAATGAATTACTTGGAGCGAGTAAAGGTGTGCTTGGAAGGCAACGTATATTTTCGAATCAAAACGAACATGTTGTTAATAAAGATACCTGTTATAAAGGTATTGAAATCTTGGTTGTGATGGAAACTATATTTTACTTTAGAGTATGTTTTTTATGGAAAGGGTAGTGTAAACAAAAATATACTTTATAGATCAAATAAATCATAATTGTATCATCAAGTAAATTGTAAGAATACATTCATGAGAATAACGCATTTCTTGAATGGGGAGTTTTTTTATGTGTGTCCAGTTCATCACTCCGTTGTTCAACGCTTGGTATCCACCATCCACAAGGTGATAATATGATAAAAAGAGTGATATTCAATAGTTCACACTTTTATCAGTTTAACCTATATCTATAGAGACAGAATTTGGAATATTATAACGATACGTAACTCATCTAAGGCCCAGTAAAAGGAAAGAATACCTTTCAGACCCGTTAATTAAAATCCATTGAAGAGCAAGTGACATTTATTTTCCCGTTAATCATTTTATTGTTATATTAAGAATTATTGTTGCCTTTTAAGTTCGATTAATTATAAAAGCATGTTTTTTTAGTTATAAATAACTATAATTTATTGTTGGGTAAGTAACATAAAACATCCAACAACTTTGATCTTTTCAGTGGTGTATATGCAATGCAACATCAATTAAATACAATATCTCGAATTCGTTAGTTTCCGCTGTTATAACTAAAAGAGGGAAAATCACTGGAAAATAGAGGAAGAAGAATCAGTATTGTATGGAACGCTATGCTAGTGAGTTCAGCTGAATGCGTGATGATTTATGGAAAATATTGCAGACAGCCGGGCTACGTCTCCAAGTAGAAATAACGAATTCAGTCTCCCGTGAGTCCAGCAGCTGCGGACCCTGACCGATGGAAAAATGGAAGGGGATTAGGAGCTGGGCCACTTTCCGCATTCCAAATTTATTTTTTCCTGACAGCTTCGCCTTCACGCTCTGCTTTTCAATACATTTCTGGATAAAACTTCTTGCTGTTTTTCCTTTTTTTAGTTATTTCCTCTGCATTGTTACGGTGTAGAATACTGATTCGATTGAATCACGTTGGATCAGAGTCGCCAGTTTGTCTTTCATTTCTTTAATAAAGAAGAAGAAGAAGAAATAAGACATACAGTAGATTTCAGAGTTATTTTATGATATCCTGATTCGAGGAAATTATACTGAATAAAGCTATAACGCCTTAGAAATATGCATTTATTTGGAAACAAAGAATAGTAACATAGGTAAGACAAATTCGGAGGATATAAAATCCAGACAGTATTCACTAAAATTTAATAAACGTATAAATGGATTTAATACTGATCACAAAATGAAGTTAGTTAGGCACCTCTAGAACACTACAAACCAGGAAGCAATAGTAAAAATGAATAGAAGCAATTAAAAAATATTTGAAATATAGGAAGTTGGTGCGTGATTGAATCTCCTTTGATCTGAGAAACCCACTGTGCTTCCCTACAAGCAAACTGGCTGTCACTGTAGTGAAAAATACTGCATAAATTAACTTTGCAGCAAATTCGGACCAAAAAGTTATTGTAGGTACATAGGCTTCTTATTCAATATCAGTTTGAACTAAAACGTGAGCAGTGTCGACACTGAAACATTCCTCGACTTAAAGAACCAAATTCATACCTAATTCCAGCCTTAACTTTGACCAAATGTTTTTTTATTTGATAATTAGGAATCACAAACTTTGAGGGTAAAAACCTGTTATTCTTTTTAAAAGAGTTGGGTTAAAAGTAAAGAAACAGGTCAATAGAAGGAATAAGGCTTAATATAGTTTCCCTGAAGACTCTTCCGTGGTCAGCAATATTGAGATATTACATATTAATAAATAGTTCACATATACCCTGAGAAAATTCAGGACGGTCATACATTGTACATGTTTTGGCCTTTGGGATATTTTAACATCCAAATTTTATAAGCCACGCATCGGCATCTCAACACAAACATTATGATGTTATCACTGTTTTAGATGATTATAATAACAATAATTATGCCGATTTTTTTAGGCGCACTTGTTTTGTTATTTCTCACTTTTTTATTAGTTTCTCAGGAACTTTATTAGCCATTTTGGCATACAAGTGGCATTTGCTTGTGCATTTCATGCTTTATTAATATTTTTGATCGACATTTGTCAATTAACCTTTCTACATTCTGCTTTATTGGAGGGTTTTGTTTACAGGTTTTGAACCTTATCAACCACATTTGGACAACTGTTAAGAAAATTAGCATGGAATGGAATGGAAATTATCCGTAGTAAGGTCAATGACTTCTAAACAACCTTGATTTTTTTTCTAAATTTTACCGAAAATAACGTCGAAAAGAGCCTTAGCAGGGTCTGTGTCTAGTTGGGAAATAAAAAATAGTAAATTCTAACTTTGAGTGCTTGTTAGGAAGAAAATATTAAAAATTCTTCACACAAAACTGTTCCTGCTATAGTTGGAATCAGAATATGCTTCTGCTTCAAAGTTATCAGGAGGTAATCCACATAAAAAGAACAGTTTACGTCGCTTTGTGAAACATGAAACATTCCTGGTATGTTCTAAAAGACTCAATCCATATTACTAATTTAGACGTCAGGCTTTAAAAATCAATATATAATATATAATATATAATATATAATATATAATATATAATATATAATATATAATATATAATATATAATATATAATATATAATATATAATATATAATATATAATATATAATATATAATATATAATATATAATATATAATATATAATATATAATATATAATATATAATATATAATATATAATATATAATATATTATATATTATGTATATTATCTAATTTTAAAATTGTGCATGCCCTCTGTGAACCACCTTGAGTCGACAATTTGACATCATCCAACATCAAAAAGGCCAATGATCCAAAACTCGAAAATGTTCATCACCACAATCCTTTCTTCGCTAATGCGTGGGAAGTAAAACATAGAAAGTCCTGTAAGGTTCAAAACAAATGAGCTATCACGCGTATGTAAACAGACATCGTTTCGTCGAATGTTCTGGAGGCATTAAAACTACAGACCCTCTTCAGAAGTTCAAAATTAACGGAATCCGAAACGAAGTTAGCAAGTCGAATGTAAAGTCAAACCCCAGCGAAAAAGAATGACGTTTTAAATTTTAATTATACTTGAAAATGTATTATAGCGACGGAGTCTCCAGAGAAGTCCGTACGTATAATGGATAGAAACCCAGTACAAAAGTGGGGTAAATTAGAATAAAAGGAACGAAAAAAGCTAATTTGCGAAATTCGTTACTAATGCAGTAGAAGTGGTGTAGAAGGGACTGTGCTGTGATATTACGCAAACAGCATTCAGTAATAATGCTTTTTAGTTGGATACGGAATTATCTCTATTGTAACTTCTATTATATTTTCCACTAACTGGAACCACATACGAATTAATTATTAATACATTAGCTGAGGTTTAGAATTTGTAGGATTTTAATTGTCTTGAGAATTGCTTGAATGCAGTCTATCGTTTAGCCACCAGATTGGTTTGATTTCCACACTGGGTCTGCTCTGAACAATGCTGTTGCTAGCAATGAAAACGGGTTAAGAAGTATGAAGGTATTACCGGAATAAACAGTCGATCCTTTCACCTACAAGGGTCACGCTGAAAGTCTTTAGATATTCCTAATCTATACAAGCTTGAAGAAGTTTGAGCACGCAGCTATTTTGTCTAAAGCTGAAAGTGCTTGCACGCAAAGGCAGCGTTTGAATCGTTCAATAGTTGCCCTGCCATGGTCTCAGATGCATCTAAGTGTTGGCCGAATTTTAACGTGAAAATGGAACCGGGTAGTCGCGATTTTCGAGCCATGATTTTGTATGACCATAAAAAGGGACTAAAACAAGCGAAATGTCACGAAAGACTAGTGAGTTGCTTTGGGGACTCTGCCCCCTCTAGCAGGTCGACCGCCCAATGCTGTTACTCCGGAAACTGTAGAAGCTGTGCAAAATATTATAAAAAAAGATCGACATATAACCTACACCGAGATTGAGCCTTCTCTGGGGATTGGATCGGCAGCGATCTGAACAATCAATCAAGATCACCTTTGCCTAAGGAAGCGGATGGGTGCCATATTTGTTGACCAGTGAGCAAAAAGCAACAAGAGTTGATTGGGCAAAGTTTATGTTTGAAAAATTTCATAATGGGCACAGTAAAAACACTTTAGATATCGTAACCGGAGACGAAACATGGTTATATCATTATGATCCCGAAACTAAACAGCAGTCATTAGTTTGGTGCTTCGAAAGTGAGCAGCCTACAACGAAAATTCGTCGTTTCAAGAGTGTTGGAAAAAAAATGGTCGCATCTTTTTTCTCTAAAAGTGGATACATCACAGCGGTTGCCTTGGAAAATCAAACGACAGTTACTCCTGAACAGTATATAACCAAATGTGTTCCTGTAGTCTCCCAAGAACTATGCACGAACCGTCCAAAGACTGGTCTGCGGGGTATTCAATGGCACCATGACAACGCAGCCGCCCACAACGCCGCTAGAACACTCGATTTTTCTGCTGAACAGGGTGTCAAACTGTTGCCTCACCCACCTTATTCTTCGGACCTAGCTCCGTGCGACTTCTTATTCTAAGATCAAAGAAAAGTTACGAGGTTGCCATTTTTCCACCGATGAAGAGCCAATCGCTGCATTTGAGGAGGAAATTAGCAACCTTGGTAACAAGAATTTGACAAGTGGTTTTACTGAAAGCGTAAATGTATCGAGGTATGGGGAGAATATGTTGAAAAAACAGAATAGTTTTTTAAAAAACCTTGTAGTTTTTCTATATCTAAAAGCTTTCAGCGTGACGCTCGTGAAGACGATTCTAAATCAAAGAATCAGGACATATAATCATTCATTCACTTTTTCTGGTTTAGGCTATGGCGTAACTGCTGTTGAAGCTAGTGAATGTATGACAATTCTTAGCCTATAGTCTGTTTCTATATATGGCAGGGATTATTTTCAATATCTTCACCAATGTCACGAAAGGTTCAAACTTAATTTTCAACGACTTAAGACGTCTAATTAGCACTAACTAGGAGACAATGATTATGAGTTCCAGTAGCATCGAGGGGTACCGTCTCATGAATAATATTGATAAATAATATAGAATGGTGGTGGTGGTGAAATTCATTTAAATACAAGAGGATTTTATCTGTAAAGTTATGTTCTTTTGGAAAAAAAGTACGCAACTGACCTTGCAAACATATATTTTGGTTTCGGATTAAGCAGCTAAAAATATAACTTCGATATTTCTTCGTATGCACATAGAAAGTGATTCTCACACGAAGAATATGAGCTTTATTCAACCATATCTTTCTATAAGCGTAAAAATATAATAATCTTGAAGTATAAATACTAAATATATCTGATCATGTAGTATTAGCTTGAGTAAGTATTTCCAATTCAAACTTGGGAATGTCTTTGGAGAAGTACTACTAAAATTTAAAATTGAGCGTATGATCTTGGCACAAAACAGATAATATCTCCCCTATAACAATACTATTAGATATAGTTGACTGAAGTATTTCATACTCTTTGTGCAAATAGAACATAGATCAACTTCATCATAGAATTTTTTTCTTCTTCTTAAGAGTATTAGTATAATTACCTGGTCATTCTTTTGAGCTGTTGTCAAAGTCACTGTTGGTTCCTCAACCTTAAAACGAAGAATAAAGAGGTGTCCAAACTGTACCAATGTGACTTTTTCTTACCATTCTCTGCATCTTATAGCATTAATCATGATTCAAGTTTGAAAGGTATTGTACAGATAGACATGTAATATAAAAAATATGTGCTTGTACTCAAACCAGAAGATAACAATAGCCACAACAACAACTTTTCAACAGCGCATTCATTCTAAAAGGGGAGGGGGAAGTAATAGAAAAAACCAATGGACAATAATAGGCGCATACACAGACATGAAATAGCAGGAGACGCGTTGACGAAGATGGCGATGTGAAATGATTGAATTACTTGGAGTGAATAGTGATTGAAGTAATTGAAAAGCAGCGTATATTTTTGAACCAAGACGAATCATATTGTTAGTGGAGATTCTGAAATTTATAAGATATCCGTATTCTTGATTGGAGCAAACGGAGCTCCGCTGGAAAATATTATAACCTTCATAAAACAAATGCAATATTTATTAGAAAAGCATTAAAATGTCAGTTGTGAAGCAAATTATATTTTTTTGAGTATATTTCTTTAGAATGAGCATTGAATCGAACATAACTTGTCTTGCTTCAAATAATCCATGATTTTCTCATCAAGTAAATTGTCTTGAAGTGAGAACAGATGACTGGTCGTGAATATATATTTACAAGAATATAACAACTCTTGAATTGAATTGTTTCTGATTGTACCTTACTTCGTTTAAGGGGGATTAAACTAAAAACAACTGCATTTCATGTTGATAATTTCGTGTTCGTAATTCAAATCTCAGTGCTATGCTAAACATATAAATATTAAAATAGTGAAAAAAATTATTTGGCAGGTAAGTTCTTCAAGGTATGAAATTATTGTTTGTTTCTCCTTACAAGTTATGTTCTAATAAAAACTCTCAGCAACTTCATCAGGGAGAACGGAAGGATACCCAGTAATAAATAATTGATAACAGGTTCTTAGTCGGCGCTGGCTTGGGTGGCACGAGCTGAAAAGTATCTGGGAAGTTTCCGGGCAGATGTACTTCTCCCGGGGGGCGCGACAAATTTTAAACATTTACAAAGTGTAACTCGTATTAATTTTCATTCCCCATAAAAGTTTTTGACAGTTTGCAAGGACGGAATTCAGCGTCTGCTTGCCCGTGAAAACGGGTAATATACTATTTCCAGGCAACGACGACAGATTCTCCCTAATGAAGAAATATAATGAACGCAGAGGCGTACTCAAGGGGGGTTCTGTATAAAAGTCAAAGAGGAAATCCAAATGCAGCAAAGTTTGAGGCAGGGGTGTTTTTTGTCTCCACTCTTGTTTAATCCTTGCATTGAAAAACAGTTTGATGAGCTAAATTATAGCATAATAATCAACGGCGTTGGAATAAAGAATTTGCGTAGTCAGCACTGGCACAAATTACCCCCATTGTATTTATCTAATAACTTAACGCTTTCTTGAACGACTTGGCATCACAGGCAGCAATCCACCGCCACGAACACAGTGGTGACAGATTGACGGTGACTATTCGATTTAGTGTGCCCCAGATGTCAAAGCAGGCGAAGCAATCACGATGCGTCGTTGTGGCGAAGTGACCTGCGTCATTTTTATTTTAGTCATGATTCAAAATATGGGCGTCCAGGATGGTATAAATTAAATGGATTAAATCCTGACAAACATTTGAGAAGCATTCATCATGTATGTAATAAGTTCGTCAGATAGATCTAACAATTCTAAGTCAGCAATTGGGAAGCTAAAAAGACCAAAACAATTATAATCAGCAATACTTGTTGTATTCAGATGATGTCCTACTTGGATAAGTGGAATGCTTTAGTTACATTGGCCCCCACTTGAACGAATATTGGGACCACTCAAGAGAAGTTAGAATGAGAATTGAGAAAAGTGCGTGTATTGCGATGTTTTCGCTATCCTTTATTATGGTGCTTGACACAATTATTGAAGGAAGAGAATTTCCATACTTTGAGGCAAGAAATACGTGACCTAACAGTCGATAATGCAAGGCAAGATTGCAGGATAACGCGATCCAGGCTGAAGACATAATACTTCATGCCTAATGGAGTTGAGGCAGTGGACAAATCTTACATCGGTAGAATTATTTAGACCGTATGAATCAGGATGATGATCAATTGATTGAATGTCCCCTGAGGATATGACGCCATAGAAGTGAGATCTAGAAAACCATTGTATAGTAAAACTCCCACATCTTCATTTCCACACTTGGTACATGCGTCAAATCTCTTGTTCACCTCTGACAATAACATACGTCACGTCAGTTGTTGTTATAGGTTCGTTAAGAAGTAACAGCAAAGGGTAAGTTCAGATACAATATCTTCTCTCCCCCTTAACCGAATGTAGATAAATGGCGTCAAGTAAATTGACGATGTACTTTCCATGCGATGATATCAGTTTAAATTTTCCACTGACAATGTCTAGTTCCTGGTTTTCCAGACCTGAGATAGATTACGTAAACTGACCTAAGGACACAAGGGCCGAGGTTTTCATGTTTTTGAAAATGTTTATGATTCCTCATTTATTACGCTTATCAACATCCTGAACCAGTAAAACAAATAAGCCTCATTGTATTTATCTAATAATTTAATGCTTCTATGCACAACTTGGCATCACAGGTATCAATCCACCAAACCAGCGTCTGACAAACAGGAGCAAGGCCACGAACACAGCGGTGATGGATTGACGGTCACAATTCGTCCTAGAGTTAAACCTGGCGGAGCGGACCTGGAACTTTGTGTTCCATGTATGAATTTGTATCTCAATTGTGTATTTCATCCTAACCCGCCACTGCAAATGAAACGTTGTATTTTGTCATGAAGGTTCGGTTGGTCCCCTTATTAACACCGTTTTCGTAGTGAGACAAGATAACCAACAGAATGTCCAAAAGGGGAAAAGTAAAGGGTGAGAACGTCGCCAAGGGCCTTAGCTGGGCAATTAAGATCGCTGAGGGAGTGTTATGATGACATTTATACTTTTATGTGGTTTAGCCTTTGCGTTCTCTGAGAATTGTACATCGGATTGTAGCATTTTCTGGATATAACTGTTATTATGTCCATGTAACGAATTTTTGTGTCTGTCCATTTGACCATTGTCTAAAAACAAGAAATTATGTCATAACAGTGAATATTGTGATATTAGTCCCCTTCGTATATTATCCAAGGCTTTAGGAAGAATTACTCACAAACAATTTATCTTTCATATGAAAAATAACTGTATATCAGGCTTCAGCCAAAACCATAGCACCGTTACCATCCAAGTAGATTTCAACGATGATATGCTTGAATGTTTTGATGAGATCAAAATAAAAACTAACCTATTTTTGGACTACACTAATGCTTTCGATGCAATGAACCATGATTTATTGAAAATTATTTTTTTTTTGGCTTATCACATAAATCTGTGAAATGGTTCGAAAGCTATCTGACAAATCGAGCCCAACAATTCAAATTAACAAACTCAAAAGGTGTACATACAATATCCATTGCGCTCTGGAGTGCCGCAAGGTTCTATCCTTGGAGCAATTTTGTTTGCCTTGTATATTTGGAATCTAGCTTTTATTATGGAGTATTGTAAATGCCATTATTATATCGACAATGGTCAAATTTAGCATACATATACCCCCACTCATACTAATAAAGCTCTTACTTATATAAAATCTGATTTAACTAGCATCGTCAAATATTTTACCAAGCACTGCTTGTATTTCAATCGTAACAAATCTAAAGTGACGCATCTTTACTCAAAATCCTCTACACCTGATTTAAAAAAAATGATGTGTTTCTTAATGGTTACCCACTTGGATCTAAGAATCTAGAGATTGTGTTTGATAGTAAACTACACAAAGTTTCACAAATAAAATGCAGTAACGCGTTGCGATTATAAATAGAAAATAGACTAACTGCTGTGCTTCAATAGTGGTAACAAAATACATTATTAAACTTCATGGATACATTGGAGAAACAAAAATATCTGGGAAACACTGATTGCACTGTTGTAAAATCACAGACTGATCTTTTGACCTTGACTATGTGATTTGAAATTTTTTTGGTATCAGATCTTCCTAACATTTTTATTACCTGAAGATGATCGGGGAGCGTCTGTTGATCAGAATACTATAAAGACAAATCAAATCCAAAAATAAAACTCTATAATTAAAAGAAAATACCCAGGATCATCCTTTTGTATCCAGGCTCTTATTTGAATCCGCCTTTTCATCTTATGTGTATAGGCGATTGAGATAGACATGAAAGGCTGCCCTGGGAAGTCGCCAGGACAAATATATCAAATAAGGAGCGAAGGGACCGCAAATAAAATCAAACAAGTTGTGGCCGGTTCAAATTTCCTCAGTACACACACGAAACGAGATAAGTTCACTCATGCAAAATGTTAGAACACCATACTGTTTCTTGATGTTGGCTATCTACACACATATTCAGTTGTATGTTTTGTCAGTCAGGTTGGATACACTGTAAGACAGGTCAACTTCGAGAAATAGGACACTTGCTTCCCAAACGCTAGACATTCTTTCAATAATTACTAGGGTTTTGAGAGGAAACTCTACCTAGAATAAAAGACTGGCATGGGTTTCCAATATTTCGCTTCCAGCGCTTATTTTCCAAGATAATGGAACGATTTTTGATGCAGATGATAATGCAAGATTGTTTATATGCTAGTGCAAACTCCTTTCTACAATTTCTGATAGAATATTTTATATATTGTTGCGTGGGCGCTCGTATCAGCGGTCAAAATATTTTCATTTACAGTGCGACAATATTTCGTTTGAAGCCCTTGATTTTGAACATATTTGAAATAAATTATATGCAAATCATAGAGGAAGGATGGTACTATGCCGGTGCGAGGCCCTTTTCTTGACAGTTCGGTTACCAAAGGATTAACAGAACACCCGAAATTAGTCAAAAAATGTCAATATTCATGTGACAATACCTAAAATTTTGTATAATAAAAAAGAGCCACACAGACGACTTTTGTTCTAGGTAGAGTTCCCTCTAGAGACACAATTATGCAATTTATACACAAGGTTGCACAAATAAAAGTCGGAGATGGATGGGGTTTTCCTGGGGTTTCTTTTAAACCTAGTGCAAATACTGAAGTCAAAAAACTGTTCCCTTTAGGCTTCACAAAACATAGAAGTATTCCATGCTATCTAGACAGCAAATGTAATGCAGGACTTTTATATGTAATTTCATAAATTTATATGAAATTTAATTTTATAATTTCAGTTTTAGATCCATGATAGGACTGTTAAATGATTGACCAGTAACTTGGGTATGAATTTTAAACATTCAAATTGGACAGTCTGGCCATGCTGTAAAGGTTAAAGCGAAACGCGGCACAAATATTAAACTATTTAGAAAAAATGGGGAAGCGAGATTGTGTGGTGTTTAGTCTCTTAAATAATGGTGTTAAGAAAGATGACTCATATGCAGTTTCATCACTCTACTGGAGACTGTGATAGGATTGTAGAGCAGCTCATCCAATTGAAGTAAATTTTGGAAATACCATTTACTATGTCTTAAAATTTTGTTGTTGTTCTCAATCGTCCAAACGTCCATCTCCCTTCGTGATCATACTTTTATTGAATTAATAATACTAAAAAAATTTTAAGAAAAAAATTTTGTTAGTGGGGATTGGCACCACAACCTCCTGCATTCCAGATAGATGGCTTTAACCATTCAGCCATGATGAACTGTCACAGATAACAGCAAATACGTTATGGTAGGACATTTTTCCCAGTGTAGTGAGTTGTTCGGGGTGTGGTCTTCTTATCTGTCCAGCATTTCCCTATTCCGTGGGTGAATGTATGTGTGCGGTCCGCGGTCATGTTTGCCTACTTGATGGCCGACGTCGCGGTCCCTGGGGCACCGCCGGCAACTTCCAACTTAACAGGCAACCGTAAATTCAATCCTCGACAATTTTTCAAAAACTTTTGCCGGTCGGAAAGTTTTTGTGTTGCGAGCTACATTTGTCATTTTATATTTTGACCAGCATCTCTGGGGAACCATCAATCACACGGCAGAGACGCTCAAAGAACGCACACGGAATATCGTGCTGAATGTTCTACTCGTATTTCCTAGAGAGTAGGTAATGTAAGAGGGCGGCATTCCAATACAATTTCACCGTGTGAAACTAACGTGCGGCCATCGACTATTTCAAATGTGTTTCGGATTTCCATGGTTTATATAATTTTGAGTATCCCGACGTTTCGATTGATTTACTATCTCCGATCATATTCAGGTGCACTCGAAATTATATAGACAACACAAAATCAAATTATTCACGTTGTCAACAAATTTCAAATAACAGTCTTCAACTATTTACTGAGTAGAAGAGAGCCTGAGTCCACGTTGTGGAAGGCAATGAAAGTGGTTAAAAGAGATTAAGACCCCTCCATGTTCGTATTTTTTTTGAATCCGTGTTTCATTCGACCTTTTGATATTCTATTTTTCTTCGAAATTATTTTTCAGCTTTTGTTTCTAAACAACTTAGAGCAAGCGTTGCAAAAATATAGTTGGTTGCCCAAATTTATTTTGTGAGACATAATAATACGAATATAAATCACAGAATATAAAATCTTAGACGCTTGATTTTATTTGGAGCTGTTGCCACATTGTGGGGGCTGAAACGAGTGAGACTGTTCTGAAAATTATAGTCCAACCAAGAGAAGCGCTACGTAGTTACTACAGACAATGATTTGGGTGACTAAAACTCACCGACTAAACTTATAGTCGCAGTTATACTCTTTTTTAAATAATACCACTGCTGGTTCGTCGAACTAACGGCTAAGTTTTTTAACCTCTGATCATGAGTCGAACCAATGTATGGAATTTAGCTAAAACTCTGGTTAGCAAATCAACAGTACCGTCGTTTGGAGTGAGTTTTATTATAAATAAAATTACAGATAATTATATCTTCGCGTAAAGAACATTTTTTGCACATATGGGAATTCAGTAGATGGCTTTGTCACAAACAATATCAATCAAACAGATATCTTTAATAAGATAATTAAACGTGTCAAAGAGTTAAACCTGAAATACTGCATGTAGAGTAGGATCGACCACAAAGAAATTTAATCCATATAATAAGCATGGAGTTCTCTACAAATTGATCGATCAAACCTTAGTTTCTTTGAGATATAGATATAGTTCAAAAATTCTACGAGCTTGGAGTGAAGTGGCTCAATGGCAAATTAGTGTTGCAACTACAAAATAAATACTTCATAGTTAGGCTTTCGAAATGAACATTTATTTATTTATCACTTGTTCTGTATACAAAAAGGAAATTATTATTCAAATAAATGTTTCATTCTAAATGGAATAAAGAACAGATTAGTTCCTATATTTCCAAGATGTCGATTCACTTTAATAAATCATATATAAACGAATCAGTTCAGTTTAATAGCAATAGTAACTGATAAAATGACTATCACGTCTACTATGCCAGTCAGAAGCAGATCGTCGGGATGAGGAGTCAACAGTTTTCCTTACTTGTCAGAAGATTTCAATCCTAAAAATGCAATATTTTATTTTCTTTGATAAAATATTAGACCATGTGCTACGGCCGCATAACGGTGAACCGTCTCCTTTATAGATACAGGACCTCAGGACCTTTACCAGAATAAATTTATCAAATTCAATATCTTGAACCAATATATTCAGTTTCTTGTCTTAAAGGTTTTCAAGAGTTTAGTCATCTGAATTATCATTGTCCACTGGTTCATGAATCTGAATCACTAGAGCTGTCATGGTTCGCTGCAACGTATTAAAAAAAATACTCCTAACAACGTTGACATTTCATAGCCAACCTCATCTTCCTGTGTGTTCAATTACAAGTCAATACATCAATTGAAATATAAATTCGTCATGTGTCAACGGAATTCGTTATAACACCAAACTATACCTTGTCACTTACCAATCAAAGTTCTGGAAGTTTCAGTGAAACTGGCTATCAATTTTGAACGCTTATTTTTACACAAAGCCGCGTTTAAACCTGGCAGTGGGTATAGGTGTTATTTGACAATTTTCTCATTACTAAGTATGCTAGCGGAAGACAAATCTAACAGGCTGTATGCGCTCTTATATTGAATTTATGGTAATGCAATTGGAGATCAATCTCACCCCAAACGAAGGTAACTGAACAAGAATCATGAAGATAGAGAGAGAGTCAAAATTCCTATAATTCAGTTTCATATGCTGGCGTCAGTGCTCAGATTTTGTGCTAGACAACGTCCATTCTAATTTATTGCTTGATACGTCTCTTTTGTATTATCATTTCTTTGTGGAAACAACAGTTGTGTATATTCAATTTTTTTCTTTAACTGTTGACTGCGTATTATATAGGGACATACATTCAAGTAGGCTGTTGTACTTCCCATATTTCATACTTAATGGTTCTGAACTAGACATAAAAATTAGAAATTGTTGATCCAACGAAATTAATTTAAGATATATTACATACCTTTGTTCTTAAAACATGAATCAATTAATGTCAGTCTCAATTTACTCTAGAAATGTATTATTTGTACTTTACTAGGGCCTGGAAAGATGAATTTTTGTGTCTTTAGACGACTACAGGATGCGTTTCAGAAGTTAAACGAAAAATTTTCGCTTGGAATTGATAACACTCCAAAGTTACTCTTTACACTCAAACTTCCGTTCTGGTGGCATTGAAATAGAGTATAGATAGGGGAGTGTAGTGATAACGGAATGTATTTAAATGCAAAATTCATGAAAGATGATTGTGAGTTTTCTGTTTCCGTCCTTGCGGCTGTGAGGGCGCTCTATCCTTTCCGAGAGGAACCCTAAGATATATATCTATTACACATGCGAAGTAGTTTCTTTTGGTATCATGATATGTTCTATCCAGTGTGCTCAGGATATATATGACTTACGCTTCTGTGGGAAAGAGGAATAATGAGATAAGATCAATTTTTCAGGTCAATTTCGTCTTGCGGTGCAAGAAATTTGATAAAATATTTGATAATGTTGAAAAATTGTACATGCTCCATCACATCACACGCGTTTTTATTGTTCTAAAGAGAATCATTCGTCTGATATTCAGTTCAAAATCAACAGAATCATGTCGACGTTATTTTAAAAATTACAAAATACTTACTATGCCATCAATATATATCTAGAAGTAAATCACTTTTGCCAGAACTACTACAAATACTTACGATAAGAATTGTGATTTGCATAGGTATGATACCAAGAGTAATAGCCCCTAACGTTAATCAAACACGGAACATTATTACATGGGCCACAAGCCTCTCAACTCTTTGCCCTCATCCATGAAGAATATGAAAAATGATAAGAGTTTTAACGTCTCATTGAACCAGTACCACTGTAACAATTGTTTTTATTATATACAGGAGGTTTTAAATTTTAAATATGTTTTCCAAAGTTGTTTGTTTATATAAATTGTTTGTGTGTAACTTAGTGTAATGATGTGTCCAATATCTGTAATAGGATCTGATGGATGACAGGACGTCTCGTTCATATGCGGAAGGTCACAGGTTCGAATCCCGGGCTAAAACAATTTATTTAATTTATTCCAGTATACATAGGTAGATACTATACATAATTGGCATGGCGTGTCAATATTCTTCCATTATTTTGATCAATTTCATATTTTTGAATGCTTGACGAATACATTATTTTGCATCTTGTGGAATGAATATGTGTAGGGATACATAATTTTAACCATACGATACCGATGCCGAAATCGATGCTTCAATAGATAATAAATAAACTGATATGTACCACTGTGTTGAACTATTACTATTGTTGAACGTTGAATCAAAATTCAAATAAAAAAATATTTATTTGTATTATCATTAAGCAAAGTGGTAACTCAGAAGGTAAAGAAAATCATTGTAAAAAATGATAAATCGGTACAGAAGGTAAGTAATTAAAGGTTATCTTTGACAGATTTTTTGTAAGGAGTAATTTAAGTTTTTTTCAAAAGATTTCCAGATAATCGGCAACGCAAGTCGTTTTTATGAGGCCTACGATTGAAAAAAGATCTTCAGAGGAAAGTGAACCAAGTTAATGACAAGTATTCTTGCGCAAGCTTATTCATATTTGGATATTCTTCGTTGTCCCAGTAGTTCTTTATATCTTATTTGATCTGAATATTTGGACATTTTATATAACATTGCACCTCTTCTTATTGTTACACTACTCAATAAATTAATTTCTGTAGATGGTAGGGTAAACGTATGCAGTTTAATGCGCCGATGTAGTAAATAAACGTTTACTGATTATAAATATTTCTATAACACAATTTCAGTGAGAGCTATATGCTTTCTCCAGTTCAAGTAAGTAGGATTATGTAATTCAGATTTTATATACAATGAAAGTCTGACAACATCCAACTTTTATTCATTATTTAGATAAAAAGTTGTGCAATAGAACACAAAGTTTCTTCCACAATAGTTTTACCAAGTAGAAGCAACTACAATCTACATATATTCATTCTATTCTTATAAAAGTGTAACAACCCAGAACTATTCAACTTCCTGGTTGTTTCCTGCAATCCTTTATCCTCCAACGTTCCCGCTTTTCTCACCTTCCCCCATTCTACCGTTTCAATTTCCCGACCTCGCTCCAGCCAGGGCATTATCTAACAATTCGATGGATCCTCCCGATACCCTTTGAATTTATTTAAACCCACGTTTCTTACTTATTTACGCAGTTAAATTTGTGAATCTTAAAGAACTTACCTTATGGGTCCATGTTAAATTCAGCGATTCCTTCCTTCTCCTTTCTCGTTTCGCTTTGTTCACCATGCAGTTACAGCTAGCTACTTTCAGTTTATTCTGCTTGTTATTTACGTACTCTTGAATTCTTGATACCTATATTTACTAAGGGATGTTTTTGTTGTTCCTCTATTTGTGTGGCTGGAAAGACTAACAGTAATATAATCAGGGATGCTAGATCGTCTATTTGATAACCAAATCTAATTAAAACAGAAGAAAATCGATATAAATATAAAATGTCATTGCGAATGCATTCTTATATTCACATTTAAACGATGCCTTCCTATAACTTCTTATTTCCTATACTCTGCCTCCAATTTGATGGTTTCTCCAAAAGTGTAGCGGTTTCTAACATCAATTTCAATAGTACGATGCGAAACAACGGAATAAAGACGGAATAGGTTCGTATAGACGTATTATACAAAAATTGCATAAGCCCAAATTTAATTGCATTGAGTTAGTGGTACCAGTGACGTTGCGATAGGGGATGTAGAGGAAGAGCCCCCCCCCCATGACTGGTTGAGTTAGAACAAATAAACACATCTTTTGATAAGCTGGAGACGATGCAGAGCAACAGAAGCTCTCGATACGAATTACATAAAATAACTGAAAAGGTTGTATAGTATAATAATACTTTCGGCGCCGTTTAAAGCCGTAACTTAATAAATAAATAAATAAATAAATAAATAAATAAATAAATAAATAAATAAATAAATAAATAAATCTTTAATTAGCACTTGGCTAGTTACACAAAAAACATAATTTAAAACTAAAATCAAATGCTTAGGTACATAAGTTAGTTTCGTAGGTACAAATAGACATTTTGTCGGAAGGTTCTTAAATTAGGTGCCTCTTTAATACCATCAGGCAAACTATTAAAGTAACGGATCCCATCATAATATAAAGTTTTCTGCAGGGCTGTAGTTTTTACAGCTGGTATATTAAAGTGAGTATTGCACCTGATGTTATAGTTGTGGAGATTTTTTCTTTTTTGCAGAACATTTAAATACTCAGGAAGAAGATTGTGTTCGATTTTATATATCATGATGAGATTCGCAGCTTTAATGAACTGCCACACATGCAACCAATTTAATAGTATCGATTAAATAAATTAGGAAACAAAATTTGTTGTCAGTGGGGATCGAACCCATAGATGACCCCGGCATTCAGACGCTTCCACTATTCAGCCATGGTGAACTGTCGCACAGAACGGTAATACACTATGAGAGGAACATCCCCCCGCGCTATTCTTCTTACCAATTTTCTAACCTGTAGAGATATATTCGTTAGACATCTAGCGACAATGGTTGATATTATATTCAATCGAACTGACTTGATTTCACCATCATTGAGCTAGATAGGGAATTCTCCTGCCTTCAGTAAAATACCATTAAAATGTTTCTTCGCATTACACTGTAATTCGTAGGAGGCACTGAACTAATAATAATAAAAATTCTTCTTTCTATTTTTTTAAATTATTAATAATACTAACTAATAAAGTTATCGCTCAGTGCCCCTCACGCAGTAAGTTCCAGTAGAATCCGATAAGACTCTGTAATTATGTCGAGTACTTTAGTCAAAAATTAGCTTATCTATTAAGTTGAAGTCGTTTATACTAGCATTACTTACCTAACGCGCATTTTTATTTATTCTCAGATAGAAAATGAGACCGGAAGTTGTAAAAGCTTACAAATATATCAATAATCTTTTGATTACTAACAAAGTATGCATTGTGATTAGTATGGCACTAGTGACCTTCAGAAGATATTTTTTCGAACTGACAAATCTTGGCAAAATTTAGCGAATCAAGTTTTAATTTGGAAAAGTCGTCATATTGCGCCATACCTAGAGTATTGTAAGTTAGAAAAAAGATTCTGAAGAAAATACATAAATAAATATTTCTGCGTATTACAGGTCCCATAACACAGGACTAAGTTAGGAATGTTCTGAAGTTATGATAATAATTGACGCTAAACAGGTGATAATGGACTACCGCAACTCTATGTTACATCTGTGTGAACTTCTGTATTTTTTAAGCAAGTTACGTATCGTTGAAAATGCCGCCTTTGAAGACATTGGCTTCCGATATTCACTGTTCGATCTTTAGAATTTTATTAATCAGTAAAAAATAGCTTATTAAAGGTTCCCCCTATTTTCCATCATAATCATAGAGATCCAAGTATAATAGAGCAAATGGAACAATCGTTTGGCTTTGCAAAAAGCAAAAGTATCATGAGTGTAAATAAAGTACAATTAAAAACAGGCGGAAATGTTATCAGTGTTGTTACTATGTACACTGACCAAGGTCAAATCGACGTTTAAAAAGCAATGTACCATGCAAAAAGAGCTCCAGTATCACAAATTTATAATAAAGAGTCTTTGCAATTGCAAAACCAAGGGTATGATTTTGTTCCTAGTACCCTAGTTATCTAACATCGATTGTATGCTGTACGATAATAGAATTAAAGCTCAAGATTGCAAAGGGAGCCAGCAAATCCAAAGGATATTGAACTTAGTGAAGACATCTTAAGAATGTTTAATGGATCCACTTATTTACTTGCTGATGACGGCGTAGAAAACAGAACTTTAAACCTTGCACGTTTGAAAGGCAGAACAATTTTTCTGGTGTCAGGACTAACAGTCTCAAGTCTGTATGAAAAAGTGTGAGGGTAAGTGCAAAAAATAAAAAAATCATAATAACTTATTGTTTTAACTCATAATAAACAAAAGATATTCAACAAAGGAGCGATAAAAAGAAGTGTACGCAAAGCGGGTATATATGCATTCTGGATATACGAAAATAGGATGGTACCCTTATCAACATCATCATCAAACAGCCTAGAAACTATCTGGTCTATTGAAGTGAACTAAGTGAAACAAACTTCTGGGTGAAAGAAAAAATTAATTAATGTTTCAAAGCAGAGTGCATAACCAGCACATCATTGTCTATTTTTCGAAAACTGAAATTCGAAACTATCGACCGTTAATATTTTGCCAATTTTATTTATTTTCTTACAAAATTATTGAAACCTGTATACTGTAAATCTCATAAATTCAATGTGCAGAAAGAAGTTGACAAAGTATCTGATGAAAGTTATCAATATATCAAATGGCTCCCCCCCCCCCCTTGAAAAATGGTCTCACTACGCCTCTACGTGGCACCATCAAGTACAAAAAATGTTTCTTTAAGACCGTTAAACGGGATTCTGCAGAAACAGCAAAAATTCTAAGATTTAAGTGGTTAAAATGTGGGCACTTCAAAGAAAACCACATATTGTATATCAGCAACAGGTAAGGCTGGTTTTCACCTGGAGACGATTGAGGATACTATATAAATCGGAACGTGGTGAAGCTCAAGAAAATCTCAGCCACTGTCACTCAAGCATCCACATTTTCTACAAATCTCAAACAACAGCTACATATAATAATCATCATTGGAATTTTTATATGCCTCATAATAGCTACTTATGGAATCACAAAATTCAGAATTTCGCATAGAATAATGAAGTAAAAGAGTGCTCGTCCTAAGACCATAGGAATTAAAAAAAGCTCTTCACCCATCAGCCGACAGCGACTGCTGAAAAAATAAACAACAATGACCTAAGAACAGCCGTAAGGCATACTTCTATACCCATAACCCAGCGACCAATGAGACAAAACTTGATTCTGGTCCTTTAAAAAATAACTAAACAGTCCGCCCAATACGACAATTTCTTCACAGACCTCGGGATTCGTTCAGGCGGCGTTGCCAAGCTGCAAAGCTCAAATTTAAATTTCCTAAGGTAACAGTGTTCTGTGCTTTATAAATCTGGTATAGCTTCTATAAACAAGCTGTTGCGAAGACAAACTTGTCTCCATTAAACTTCTGAGGATGAACATCAACAATAGAATGCTCTGACAGGATCATGTTGTCTGCATTGCTGGGAAGGCGTCCCAGAAGCTGGGGGTTTTCTTCCGCTCTAGAAAATTATATTCACCGGAAAAGCTACAAGGCTCAGATCAGGCCATCGCTAGAAATCTGTTCACATTTGTGAGAATGCGCTCCGATGCATACCCTCAAGCTTCTGGACATAGTCTATAAAAGAGTACCTATTAACTACAGTGTATGTTCTTGACCTCAGAAAGAACCTCAACAGTCTGGATTATCAAAAAATGTGACTTGTCTGTAGTCTGCTCCTTAGGTTCTACCATGGTGAATATTCGACCGAGCTGAGTCGCAAAATACTTTCAAAAATCATCGCGAAATCGGTCTAATGTATGGAAGATCCCAAAGTCATTGGAGTTACCTCCTAGGTGTGGAATGAGCTGCCGGGGAACTTGTTTCCTAATGGTTACAATTTATTGCATTTGTCCATTGCCCTTGTCGCACGCTTCTGGAATGCAATACGATTTCTCAGGGTCATAGCTAGAATAGTGTAACAGGCGCCCATGTCAGGGGTGCAGCCTGCATGGGCTGAAATGGCAGAAATGCCTTCAGTGGGAAGGTTTGTTTTGTCTCCATGTTGTTTGGGATGGGGAGGTGAATGTCCAAAAGGGTAAAGGGTACCAATTACAGAATTTGACCAGGACGCCTTGGTTCCTAGCCGCGACTTTCTGCGTTTACGGAAGGTTATTTATACAAAAATCAGTCTTACAAGTATGTCTAGTACACTCATAACAGCGGAATAATGCAAGGAACCCCAAAAAATAGATTGATTCCGTTCATCAATTGGTAGAAATATAGTCGCTATAACTTTTTTGATGTGTTGCTTAGGTATAGCGATTAGGTAAGTTTTGTGGGCTTAATCCTCCATGCCAACAAAATTCTTGTATAAAATATATATATATATAAGTTTCAAATGCTACAATATCTGGGTTGCATCACCTGTAATGCTCTGCAGAGAAAATCTTATGAGATTTGTCTGATTGGGGGTGGGGGAGGAGTAGTGGTAATTTCTGGTTGTTAATGTTTTGAACAGAAAAAATCTGGAATCACTAGCAATAGTTGTATGGTTTATCAAACTTCTCTGCCCTCCACTTATTATCTCACATTGTTTTTAAAATGTAAAAATCGATTACTTTTATGAGGGCTCATGCATTATAGTCAGTAAACTCTTACAAATTATGGCTTATGGGTAAGTTCCATAACTACCTACTAATCGGTTTTCGCCAAGAGTAGACTTAATCTCAAATCGAAATTTTCAGATACTTATACTGTTTTTCATAAAATGCCATTACCTATTTTCCATGAAAATACATCCAATCTGGCAACAGCGAATTCTAATCCCAAGCCTTTAGAAGAGATCAAGTAGGCATTAAGACTGGGCGTGCCCGAGCGCAGGAGGGGTGTCCGCAGGCCACGCCTCTGTCAAGGCCTGCTCAGACGCTGCATCTCTTGCGAGAACGGCCACGTTATAATGTCGCCTGACTACTGCCCTCTCCATAATTTATTTTTAATTATTTTGAACCCATAAATTGGGGCCCAGGAGATGTCCACACCTCATATCAATTATGAAATATTACTCGGTGACGTCTGAGCCGAGACGGAACACCGGATGAGAAATTATTTAACGAGAAAAAATTGGGCGACAGAGATTTCCGGGCTTGTGGAATATTTATTGGTAGTATTTGCTTTGCCGTGCTCGCGTTATGGTGTACGCTGATTGGAGGGTAAATATATTTTTTAGCAGGGTCGGATTACCGTTCTTGCTGCCAATGGGCAGTTGTGAACTTGTTGCCCCCCACCTATTTCTTATACCAATTCCAGACTTTTTAAGCGACATTCAACAACAATAATATAAGATACCTAACCATACATTGAGGATAATTAATTGCAAACCAGCATCATTTATCATTTTTTAAGGTCTAAGTTTCACTTAAATGAATTCTCGCCTAACTTTTACATTAGCAAATTGTGCGATCAAGTCATCGAAGTCCAAAGACAAAATTGCTTAACCGTTAAGGCAATCTTCTGTCATCGTGGAACGCAGATAGTCATTTATCCTCTTCAAACAAGAAAACGACCATTCAGCAGTAAAATTGGTCACTGCGATAGTAATGAATATTATATAAGCAATTCCAACATTCGAAAACACACAAGAAATGGGATAAATCTTACACAGACATATACAAATGAATTCTCAAACCAAGAATATGTTCTTTCATTCAAGTATAGGTAGGTACCATATCTCCCTAAATGCGCAAAGCTATAAATAAATAAATAAATTCAAGTACATATTATTCAATTTAATTCTGGGAAAGTCTTGGAAGTGAGAATACTAAAATCTTAAATTGAGCATATCATAATCTTGGCACAACTAATCTAACCTAGAGGAATAATACTATAGTGTTGACTGAAGTATTTCATGATCTTGGCACAAATACTTCGACTTTATTATATAATTTACTATTGGTATGAGCATGTATTTTAGTGAGCTGTTATCAAAGCTACTGCTGGTTCCTTGACGTTAAAAAGAAGAATAAAAAAAGTGTCAAAACTGTAAAAATGTGACTTATTCCTCACCTTTATCTGCGTCATATAATATTTTTCCTAATTCAAGTTTGAAAAGTGTTGTACAGATAAACAGAATAATTCATTATAAAAAATCTGTACCTGTAATTAAGGTAAAATATATATGTCCACCATTTGTAATAGAACAACTCACATATCACAGATATCACATCAACACCTGTTCACTTGTATGAGATCCTCACAACAGCCACAACACAACACCAACTTTTTAACAGCACATTCATACTGAGGGGTGGTTGGTAAAAATTGAATCCAATAGAAACAAACGGGCGCACAAACAGACAGACGCGTACCGCTGAATTGTACTTGACGAATATGGCGATGCCAAACAAGTAAAAGAATTACTTGGAGGGAATTGCAGGACCGTCGCAATCTTGATTCAAGTTGAAAAAGATGATAACCTTACAAAAAATGGAATACTTGTTAGAAAAGAAGTGAAGAATATTGTATATTTCTTTAAAATATGTATTGAATTCGAAAATATACTTGTCTTGGTTCAGATTAACAATAATTTTGTTATCAAGTAAATTGTCGTGAGCTTATCTTCACGAGAATATCTAAATTCTTAAAATGAGGATTTCTTTTTATGTGTGTAATAATTTTAATAATAATTGTGAGTTATTTTGGCATGACATAATGCGTGAAAATGGACAAAATGTAGCTATACCAGGGGTGAGTTGAGATAAGATTTCTTTAGGGAGATAACGGTGTGAAACCATGGTATGAGTCCAGATTTAAGAAATGCATAATTAATTAAGCTCTCAAATAAAAACACACAGTTTCGCAAATGAAACTTTTTTCTTTCACTGGCGCGTTTCGATGTATAATCATTGTCGGACTGTCAGATTTGACCTTTAATAATGAGTTGTAGTTTTGAATTGAAAATATTTACTCAAGTTAATCCTTCATATGTCAAAAGTATAGTATTCTTACTTCAAGATTATTATAGCTTTGTGCATATTGGAATATATGGTATACTTGAATGGAAACAGATAATCTTTGTCTGAGAATATATTTTCATGTGTGTAGGCTAGTGCGCACGTATGATGAGTCAACGCCGCTTCTCCGTCTCCTCACCTCGCAACAGCAACAGCAGCAGTAGCAGCATCATCGACCCCCCGTTGTCTGACGCGATGTCTCGGCGTCCCTCAGGACCATCTCCGGGATGATGGAAGCGCCCAGTCAATCCCGGTAACGCGCCTTTTCAATCTGCACCGGGTGACGCTCTATGCATCCGTCGCGCCACCGCCTTGCATTCATGCACCCCCTCATTATTTACTGCTTCCAATGCAGGGAGATACGACAGGACTCCTTTTGCTACGTAACAATGTGACTGTAGTCAGGAAACATGTACGAGTACAACTGAGTGGGTGCAAGGTGCAACGAACACAAGACTAAGCCTTTCTCAGGTTTTTTGGAGTACATTGGAAGTAACTAGGTACAACATGTAGAATGATATTTACAACCACCGGAGACCAGACTATGAGGGGGCTTATCAAGGATCCCTTTCCAGAATCCACAATTACATACCAATCGTTCAACCGATCTGTCACGTATAATCAAATCAACAGTCTCCAGTAGCGCGAAGGCTAAAGGAGTTCAATGGGCTCATCCTCACCTGGTCGACCTTCCAAATCCTTAAATGAACCATGTCCGAAAGTTAGTTTCTCTGAAAAACATACAGTATACAGCGTTGAGGTTAATATGAAAAGACATTTATTCTCCATATTGCATGATAATATAGAGGATAGGGACAATGTATCGGGAAAAAAATACTACTCTCAGACCAGTATGCATAGGTATATAGCAGTCACTCCAGGAGCGGGTAGAATATATATCTGCATAATTGCATGAGGCCTCGAACCTCTCAATATGCTAGCTTGATACTGGGGTGCATACCAAGATCATGTAGACTTAGAAAGATGATCATTATACTCAAACCTGGTAAAGTGACCAGGAGGATGCAGTCACTATTTTACCTTTAAGCATGACGTCATTCTCACTGAAGGCCTTATAAAAACTGCTTGATAGGCACATTGGGAACAATGGACGTGAAAAAGGCCACATTCAAAGCGGTACGAAAGTATATCAGGCAACTCAACTGAAGCTGGAGATGGTACATAATTATAGCTGAATGTGCACTAGAAAACAAAGAGTGTGCCTTCTCAGATATACCTCTGACAATATTCCCCTGAACTCCAGAGCATCCTGGAGAATTGGATCCGATAAAAAACAACAAGCAAGATGAATTAA
Organism: Bruchidius siliquastri; assembly: GCA_949316355.1. NCBI lineage: Eukaryota > Metazoa > Arthropoda > Insecta > Coleoptera > Chrysomelidae > Bruchidius > Bruchidius siliquastri. The sequence goes on from OX438530.1 coordinate 32,589,946, forward strand.
CTTAGTGTTGAAAGGGTGAATGGTATCTACGACAATCATAGAAGAAGCCTTGCTGGCTTTAGTCACGTAAGGCAGTTGTGTGCCCATAACTGTAGAACTTTGTGTATGAGCTAATAAGGTTACTAGACAATGATGGGCACAGAACGCTAGTATATGAAGATGATTTGGTTATCCTCGAACAAGGAAAAATCAACAACATGGTGAGAGACAATATGCAAAGGGCTCGTAGTTACAAAATGGACATAACAGGAGGATCTAATTATCAGTCCATCTAAAACGTCCATAATGACATTCACCAAAAGAACAAAGCTAGAAGGATTGGGGCCACTGCAACTTCGGGGGAATCAAATACAGCTGTCGGAAATGTAAAATATTCAGGGCTTATACTTGCTCTAAGTTCACCTGTAATCATCATCTAAAAAGAGTGAAACGGAGGGCGATATGAACTTGGTGTTATCCAGACGGTCAGAGGAAAAATCAATACATACCTATAAGCCTATCGATATTGGACATATATTATGATGGTAAAACTTCTGTATGCGTCTTTGCTTTGGTAGCTAAGGATGAAGCAACTCCATTCCTTTTTTCCAAGTAATTCATCGACTCTGATCACACGCCTATACCATGTCAACTGTGTTCCGCCAATTATGTCTAATATGCTTCACCTTATTTGTATTCTTCTTCTGACTTCCTCATTTCGAATATGTGCCATTATGTGATATTCTGCACGCTCTTCGTAAATAGTCCATTCCTAAAACAAAATGCTAATTTACAAATACAAATTATACCTGAGGGCAGATACGATATCAAAGTCTAGAGAGTCATGTCACCAGGTAATATCGAATAAATTCGGTCGGTTCCAAGGTATTTTGTATTCAACATACTCGAACTTCTAATACTGTTAAAATGTGGAAATATATACAAGTAAAACCGCTTCACAGGTCATTACTATTAATACAGTTAGTCAGTGTGGTGCACTGTTTGTATTGAATTTATTCATGACCATGGATCTACCTAAAATAGCAGGGGCAGCTTGATATACTCGTAAGGATCGAAGTAGCTATAATCACCTGGTTCACATATTGCGAATAATGTCTCCATATAAATAAACTGACATGGCTAGAAATAAACTAAAGCTGAACTGAACGAACTTGGTTACGAACGTGGCGCGCAATGGGCGTCGAACAGCCACGTCAGAAGACGACTACGCGATTAACCGGATCGCCATCTGAACCAATCAGGACTAGCCACGACAATGACACGCAAACCAAAGTAGTTTAAAGATTTTCCGAAGATAGTGATCCAATAGAAACGCCATTACACAAATTATATATACAATAAAAAATGTTGGGAATATCGAATAATTTGTCTACTGAGCAACTTCTTTAAAATGTCTCTGATTATCATTCACTCCTTCATATACTGAAAACTAAGCGAGAAACAGTTTGGGCTTATAGATGGATTGGGGACAAGCGAAGAACTGTTCAGCTTACAGGTACTTCTACAAAGACCTCGAGACATAAACTGTGACAAATTTTTGTGCTTTATAGACTTTGAAAGTCTTCGTAGTCTTTGTAACATGGGGTATTGACAGCAAAAATATAACGATAATTTTTCTCTATTCCGACCAATAAGTAACTATCAGATTAATCAAATTTCTGACAAACGTGTGTGCCCTCTCCTACCCTATTTAACACCTACTCCGACAGTCTCTTCAAGTAGGCATCAGGCAAAATAAATGTTGGCATAATCATGAGCTGAGAGAGTATTAATAACCTCAGATACGTAGCAACGTAGACAACATCATTCTGCTGCAGAGAGACTACAGAGTGTAGTCGATGTTTGCGATTGATATGACCTCAAATTAATCTGCAAGCAAACCAAACCTATGATTATAAGTAAGAATTCTCAGACAGCAGCCAATTTCAGGGTGAACAACTTGCCATTAGAGAGTAAATAGATTTTGTTGTTTAGGATGACACATGGGACCACTCATAAACTAGCGGTATTCCTCTATTTGCGTATATCCAGAATGTGTAAGCCTCCAAAATATAACACTTACACGTACGCTTTTTTGTATAAAAGTACCCAAAATTTTAATGATAATTTTTTTTACATGACCATATGGAATTGGAAATTATACAACAACGAGTAAACCATGTGCATTATGCGATGGTTACTCTTATCGTGAGTTTCGCAGGTATAAAAATGGAACAATCGTTTGGATTTGCAAAAAGTGTAAGGCAAATTAAAAACAAATGGACATGGAAATGTTATTAGTGTTGCTAATCATGATAACTGTGTTATTGACCATCTCAAATTGACGTTCAAAAAGCAGTGTACTGTGCAATAAAAACTGCTCGAGAAGAACTGGACACTCCAGTATCACAAATTTATAATGAAGAGTCTTTGCAATTGCAAAACCAAGGGTAAGATTTTGTTTCTGGTACCCTAGTCATCAAACATCGACGGTATGCTGACGATAATAGAACTAAAGTTCCAGGATTGCAAAGGGAGCCAGCAAATCCAGAAGGTATTGAACTCAATGACGACATCTTAAGAATGTTTGATGGATCCAGCTATTAACTTGCTGATGACGGCGAAGAAAACAGAATTTTAATATTTGCAAGTTCGAAAGGCCGAGAAGTTCTGAATCAATATTTTTTTTTCATGGATGGAACATTAACGAGCTCTTCCATACAATTCACCTAGACACCTATAATTTATGCTGATTCGGGTAGTGTTTATCAGGAGACCAACACAAAAAATGCTTATAAAGTCTATATTAAAGAGTCTGAGGGAAAAATGCAAAAAAAATTAAAAATAATAATTTTTTTATCTTATAATAAGTATAGGTGCGATAAAAAGAAGTATACGCATTTTGGAACATTTTTTTTCATACGCAAAGGGGTGGTAGAAAAAAATTACCATCAATATTTTAGCTAAAAAAAAGTGTACGTAAAGCGGGTATACTCGTATATGGATTCTGGGTATACGCACATAGGATGGTACCGAAATAACAACTCACATTGAGAAAGCAACAAATACCTTTGTATTGGAAGCATTCGAAGTTTGGTGCGAGTATTATACGTACAGCACATCACCAATGATGCAATACCAGAAAGACTGAGGAAATCCAGGGAAATATTCGACACGATTAAATGCAGGGAAGCGGTATTTCCGGGACACATCATGCGCAATACGAAATACTGATTGCTGCAATTGATTTTACAAGGCAAGAGAGGATGCAGACGCATTTTCTAGCTATCAAACATCAGTAAATCAATAGGACACAGCTGTAAAGGGCATTTCAGTGAATATGAAATTCTAACAATACCTTCTCAGGCGATTTTCGAGTTGGCTTTATATGAATTCAAAAATGAAAGCAAATTTACTCTGAATAAAGAGCTGCATAGCATAACTACCAGGCAGAGTAACAATATTCATACCAATTTTTTAAAATATGTTATTGGTAGTAAATCACTTGGACCCAAAATAGCTAATAGACTGCCCAAACAGTTAAAAAATACAACAGATTTGAATCACTTATTATTATTTTTATTCTTAACATCAGCAGAACTGTTGAGGATGGCAGTGAATAAAATACGATAAGCCCTGTGATTTCGTTTTGTATAACCTTAAGATAAAGTGAAACTTTTTTTTCTTATCTAAGCTTCTCCGCGCCTCTGTTTCTACCGCCTATTCCAATATGCGTCAATTGTTGATGCCGCAAGCCTAACGACTAATGTAATTGAATTATTCAACTCGTTATCAATTAATTACAGATCCTATTAAGACTTAATCCTAACGAAATGCATCACATCTGTAGCCATAATAATTGATCAGTTCCAGCTTGTATTATTCACGACAATTGTCGATAAAGTCAATTAGAAGGGGTGAACGGGGGGACGACGGGGGGGGGAAGCACTGACAGATACACAGAATCTCTTTTAGCTTCTAGGACACCAAATGGGATTCACCGAAGAAAAAACAACACTAACCGGAATAGAGTGGACGGAATAGCGATTATTGGTTGGACATGGACGGGGTAATGCATATAAATATATACAAAACTTTCAATTGCGCAGAGTTTCAGGTAGATTTTTTGAGAGGAGTTTTTCTGTTTTGTTTCTGCTCTTCGGTTCTTTCGGAGGGGATCGATGTTCAAAAGGATAGGAAATGGTTTCAATAGAAATGCTTCTTTTGCCCTTCAGGTTTCTTGGGGGGCTGAGGGAGGATATGTCCTCGATGGGGGGTGCAAATTACAGACCTTGTCCTGAATACCACAATTTCTAGCTACGACAAAAAGAAGGGCAACATTTTTTACGGGGTTATGTAGAAAGCAAGAACCTAGAAAGATTTGTAGTTGAAAGAGTAGATTTGTTGAATAATTCGAGAGATAACACCACGAATGAGCTCAGATATCCAAATTCCACGTATTTCATATCACTTCGTGATCTTTCATTCTGTATTTGATAAGCCCTACTACATAATTATGACTTGTACAAATGTATTTTCTCCGTGAGCGATCACCACCCTCAGTCGATGCGATCCAACTGAGCCTGGGCACCCGTATCTCCACTAAATTATCCTCCTCTGTAGGACCTGCCTTGTGATAGGCGCGAAAAGGGTTTCTACTACCATAAATCACACGCTGAGAAAGTCAAAAGTACTGTAATTAATTGTAATGCCGAGCCTGTGGACCCTAGTGCATGTAAGGTGCATCTGTCGGGCTCTGTCACGCCAGAGTAGGCACCCGAACTTGCCCCCATCGACCTAAACAAGAGGAGGACCACGATCCAGTGGCGGAGACCACGCACGTTCTACTCTGGATGCCGACGATTGGAATCAACTTCTAAATCTTTCATAAAGCGATTACAGTGAACCTCTTGATGCAATTTTGTGATGTTCCACACCACACAGTATGTATGTATGAATGTGTCTATGCAACGGAATTTTTCAACGTAATTTTCACAAACCTAAAGAAGTCTGACTTATATGAAAGTTAGCGCTAACTATTACAGACCGATGAATGTACAAGAATTTAATATCTCCTTCCTAATGGTCTGAGGATCATCAGGATAAGAAAATGATTAAATTTCGTAGTATTTATAGAAAATGGTACAATTATCCCAACATAGATGTCCCCTAGACATAATAAAGCTAGTAATTGATATTGAGTTTCAGGACTGCTCGAGGACAAATGTCTATTCACATTGACCTTGAATCACTGTAGATTGTAACCATCGGGGAACAAAGTCCCCGGTGGTAGTTCATTCCACAACGCCAAGGTTTTCCAAAATAATGACTTTTGGAACAGGCCAGTTCGAGGCGTTGTGAGCTCGACTTGGTGGAGATGCTCCCGACGAGCTCCTCCAGTATTTTTTGCACTAGCGACTCTTTGAGTTATTATGCAAGACAGGTCGGTCGAACATCTACCATGATAATATCTATATAATAGTTCCAGATCAGCCAACCTTCTCCGATGTTTCAGACTATGTAGGTCGTTTGCGAGGTCAGGTGCGTCCACAAGATGTGATCGCTTCTGGAATATGTCCAGAAGCTTCAGCGAGTGTTTTGGGGCGCATCCCCATACATGCGAGCATTACTCCAGCGATGGTCTGATCTGGGCCTTGTATAATAGGAGTAGCTGTTCCGGAGAAAAAAATTCCTGGAGTGGAAGATAACCCCCAGCTTCTGGGAAGCCGACCTAGCCAGGCCAGCAACATGATCGTGCCATGACATGTTATTACTGATGTTAATTCCCAGAAGCTTGATGGAAGATGATTCAAATATTGGTCTTCCTTCAGCTCCACTACTGACAGACCAGCATGCGACTTCTAGTCAGGGTTGTTGCCTGAGTCTTCTGCGCGTTAAACTGTTGAGTTACAGTGAGTTGGAGTATTATTATGTAGCATCGAAGTCTAATTATAATGTTATAAGAGTTTTGAGCAATATTAAAACCGTTCTGTAAAATACCGAATACTCCACCACTGACATTGGTAGATCCGCGTCATTATTTCCTTTGTCATTCTTTCAATGGCTTGCGGTATTAACACCCTTCAGAGGGAAAATTTAAAGTTTATGTTGTGGATCCAAAGTTTACATGGACCAGTGGACCTGTATGAAGGAAATGACGTCTGCGAGTGTTCCGTACGGAGTCAGTGGTGACATTATCTTTGACCATTTGTCGATGATGGCGAAACAATGCACACCATCTGGCGATGTTTAAACTGCAATCACAATATTTACGATTATTGTATGTAGATCGTATCTGACAAGATTTCCAGAGCGAGTAATGAGCATATTAGCATATTTTTATAATTTAATTGCCTTTGAATTATTCAGCTGGATAACTTCAGTTTCATCAATATTAGTATCAGGCGAATTTCATAATCAGCTCGTAATTGCACATCCACATCTCATACGTGAACTGTTTTTCTTAGATTTTACACAACATTATCACTGTCTTAGAAAATAGGTAGTATTTGATGTCTGAAAAAATATCAAAATTACTGGCTGTCATTTTATTATATCCACATTATAACATAAATTTCACGGTTGTTTTCATGATAGTTGATATCATAGACTCCACACTTTTTTTGTAATATTTTGATTTTTAATATTACTTAACACACTAGAATGTTATAATAATTAGATCATAACTGGCGACAAATTTTTGTTTCTTATTTTCCTAATTATTATTAGTTGTCCATTTACGGATTCCAGTTAAATCCCATAAAAATAAATTCTCAGACCAAAAATATGTACTTCCATGCAAGTATACCATGTATGCGTAAAGCTATAATAATCGTAAAGTAAGGATACTGTATTTTTGACCATATAGAGTATAATCAGGTAGATATATCCAATTTGAACATAGGAAAGTCTTGGAAGTGAGACCACCAAAATCTCGAATTGAGCATATCATAATCCTGGCACAAAACAGAGAAAATCTAACCTAGAAGAATACTGTAGTGTTGACTGAAGCATTTCATGATCTTGGCGCAAATAGTTCAACTTCCTAATATAACTTATTATTCATATAAACATTCTGTAAGTTTGATGAGCTGTTATCAAAGGTACTGTTGGTTCCTTAACCTTAAAAAAGAAGAGCCAAAAATGTATCAAAGCTGTATCAATGTGACTCCTCTTTTACATTCATCTGCATCATATAGAACTTTTCCTAGTTCATGTTTGAAAGTTGTTGTACAGATAAGCAGAATATAAAAAATATGTACCTACTAATAAGCTAAAAGATATACGTCCATCATTTGTAATATAACTCATCCAGAACTCATATATCACTCATATCCAACCTGTACACTTGTATATGAGATCCTCACTTTTTAGCAGCACATTCATCCTGAGACGGAGTAAAAATTAGATCCAATAGAAATTAACGGGCGCAGAAACCGACATACGCGTACCGCTGAATTGCCGTTGACGCATATGGCGATGCCAAACAAGTAAATGAATTAATTGGAAGAAATCGCAAGATGTTCGTACTCTTGGTTGAAGTAAATGGAGCTCCGTTGGAAATATGATAACCTTCCAAACAAAAATATGGAATATGGAATATGGAAAAGGGGTAAAATCTTAGTCGTGAAGAATATATTTTCGATTAGAGTAGGTATATTTCTTTAGAATGAGTATTGAATTCGAAAATATACTTTCCTTGGTTCAAATTTACAATAATTTTCTTATCAAGGGAATTGTCTCAGATTAAGATCAGATGTTCTTGTCATGAGTAGATATAGCTTTACAAGAATATCGAAATCCTTGAATTGATAATTTCTTTTTGTGTGTGCAGTTAAATGTGTTTTAAAAACTTATTCTTGCAGATAAAATAGTTGTGTATTTAACACCCAGTTTCACTAATAGAACTTTTTCGAGTAACGCGTTTTGATTTATATTCAAATCATCCATGACTAAATATATTACTGTACGGAGATGAAGCCCACTGACGAGTTTCAACAAGTCCTTTTGATGGATGTTGCAAATACCGCTTTGTAGCCGAACACTGGCCAGTGGTAGTGTTGGCTTAACTTTTCCATAGGTTTTGCATGCATGCTAACGTTGAAACGAACGGAGATTTGCCAAAGCTTGCCAAGAAAATCGCAATGTTTGATTTTAAGTCCGCATGAGTTCAAGTGCATTATCCCGCAATGTTCGACAACGCGGTAGCTAGAGCGACATTGGCGTTAGCGCTGTCGACTGCTGCCTCGGTTGCAGAGATAAGCAATTTTCTCGGCTCGTGATTGGGGATTTCCTCATGGGGATAAAAACTCCATCTACAAATGAACAGCCGTGACAAGCGCTATAATTTCTGGCCCGGATGAAAGCGGAAGAAAGCCCGGAATTACTGCGGACGCGTTGCTGCTGGTCACATCTCGTCTCGTACATGAATCCTTTCCGGACTTCACGATACTATATATACTATATACTATATCTAATTTAAATTAACGTTTTTTAATACTAAACATAATAAGATGATAATAGATGCACTAAAAAGTAAAAAATAATTTCATTACACAAATATAATTATTTTTTGATTCGGTTCCAGACAAAAGTAACACACGCAGTTATATAACTTTTAGTTAATTTTTTGAATGGGAGTCGGTTTTGCTTTGCTTATTTTTTAATTTGTTTAATTACATCATTTCTATAACTCTACATTTCTAAGCAGAATTTTGGAAACAAGGCGTGCAATTCTATCAAATCTGTGATTGTACTTGCACTTACAAAGGAACCTGACAAAATCTGGCTAACTTCGTCATACTTGACAATTATATTGTTATATCAGATATATAAGCATGATTGTACTCATATAGGTCATCCGTTATCACTCAAGACCCAAATAAAGATGGAGTGTCTCTAGATTACATCACAATTCATCACGATGGGGGGTGTTGTTGTTGCATATAAATAAATAATTACATAACGTCTTTATTGATACGACGAAGTGTAGCCTTAGGCCATTCATACTTTGCGGTTGCTTATACATATGTAAATTACAATATGAAAAGCGTTGGAAATTAGTTTTAATGTATCAGTGAGCCAAGGTGCTCACGGTTTGCTTACCTTGGAGTATATGTATTAAAAAGTAGGATTGTTAATAGCTCTGACCAACAAATATTGAACAGGTCTTCATCACACGAAGGTAATAGAAATTGTTTGGAATCTTAAATCGTAAATATTGTATTTTGTACGATAAGGCGCTTTTCATGATATGAGCTCATTAGGTGTCATATTTCTCATAACACGTAAGAATACTGTTTCATAGAAGACAATTTTATTCAATTTGCTATGCAAATATTGTTGTATACATAATGTGTATACCTACATCACATCACATCATTATAAACTATACATATACTTTTAATTTTTTTTTAATATACGTCATGTTAATGTGGGTAGCTGAAAACCTCACCACGTAGAACCATGGAGGGAACTGTGGTAAGAAAGTGGATAAAAAAGTCATGTAACTGATACTGCTACCCCTAATGCGTTAGAAGTATCGAGTCGACCTACTTGACTTCATTTTTTTCCATCTCAGCCCTTCATCTCGGCTTATCGTATTTCAGCGTCCCCACTCTTTGGTGTCGGTCATAGATCACGGACTTTCATTTGGGGTGTGCACACAGTGCGACATCCTTTCTAATAAACCCCTGCAAACACCGGAGGATATTTTTCCCGGACGACCTTAAGTCTCGTTGTGGCGGTCTGTTTTCGAGGCTAATCTTCAATATGAAGAAGCATAAAGCATTAGGCACACATTGCGCCGTTTGGCGCTAGTAGTTGAATGGGAGTGCATCTGGTTCTCCAGATCGTGTGTGTTGGAGAGTGAGATAAAACACAGAGAGATATTGAATCAAAAAATGACTATGCTATGTCAAATGTGTCTAAGGCGATAACATGGAATTCTGGGAACATGGGTTTGAGTCCCGCCCGCATCTATTTTTTATGGATTGTTCTCGATCCAAAATTGTGTTTTTAATCGACTCTACCGAAAAAACGGTATTTGATTGCAAACGTACAAGAAAGGTGAATATAATTTTTTATTCTTAAGGTTTTGTTTGAAAGCAAGACATAATTCATTAATTAAGTTCAATATAATTATATAGTGTATAAAAAAATGTATGTATGACACCTACTGACGTTTTCTCTAACATATTATTCCAACCATGTTGTATACACATTTTTTGAGCAGACGATTTTGCCTCGAATTGATGTTTCAAAAGAATAAGATACCGCACTGAAAACTCACGACTGATCGTAAACCCACTGACTATAAACATATATAGACACTGCCTCTCAATCATAAATTTTCGTCTTACTTATTGCATAATCATACATCTTCTGGGCACGGAGGATTGTCAACAGAATTGACCTTGAACGACAAATTCCTAACCACGGTCAAAGGCGTTCTATGGTAACGGTAATCTGAGTACTGAAATTTTAACATTATTTTGCAAATTTATTCACTGAATGAGTTTGATGTAGTGTGAATCCCAGAAAGTATGGGAATAAGGTAAATGAATATGACAGTTAACATTAAACAACTGCAAAAAGTGTAGTTTTTTAGAAGTACAGGAATGTGAAGAATTGAAAATAATCAGACTTGTGATACTTATTTGGCTTCTTGTAGTTGTTTTAAACCAGAGATCCATTGCGAAGGCACCTACTGTCTCTCACACTTAACCTTATTATAGCTATAACAAGATAGTTACCATATAAAGTATAAAATAGTAACAACATAAATACTTACACATACTGAACGACCCGTTCTGTTGGAAGAATTATACTTATTTGTAGTCTGGACGTAATTATAATAATTTAAAGAAAAGTGGTTAGCCTAGATGATAGTAGTGGTTTATACAATGAGAATAATTTATGTCATAAGCAGCTTACGGTGATAAAAGCTTATCTTAGCATCAGCAGATGCAAATTATCAAACCTCCAATTTAAACTGATGATAAAAAATAGGATAATAGCTTTTTTTTATAACCTTGCATGTGTTAAATCAATTAACCAAAACAGCAGCAATGAATCATAGTTAAGTATCTAGCTCGTATTTGAGGTAAATCAACCTATCTTTTCTGATACTACCACCCAGAATGATGCTGACCACTGTGCCTTATAAATCATGTAAAATAACCGAAATGCGAATACAAAATTGATGAGGTGACCTTTTTCACCAACGAAAATCATTTTTCTGGCAAGACTTTCGGGACGCCCATTAACTTCAAATATAATGAACTCAATACACATTATTTTTTCCCGACTGATGAAATCATAAATCCGCATAATTCGGAATATGTGAATATATCTTACAAATATAACATGGATTTACCATTTTTACCACCAAAAATGCACCATTTCTTCACAAAAACTTCATGAATTTGACAACTGCTACTTGTCGTCATCTTGTCACTCACCATTGCCAATGTTGACAGTGCTTTGCCAGCCAAGAATTAGAATCAGTCAGTCAGTTAACGAATGCTACAGGAGCAGATCACAGAAGCTATGTTGTAAATAAGCATAGTGTTCCATGTATCCACAAACATCTCTACCCATTGGCAGGTTGGTCGACGGGATATAAATTCATCTAGTCGTCCATGTAACTGCGTGTGGACACATGCACCGCGTTTAACGTATAGTTGCGGTTGTTTTCATTCCCCCATGGATTCCAACGCCACCCTGGACTCACGCAAACGGTGATAGTGAATTTGTTCTGCCATGGAGAGCTGTGGTTCACCGGAAAGTTAGTTATAGAATGAAGGTTAATTGGAATTGTAGGAGGCATTACGATCTATGCAAGGCAATTATTGTTTAAAATTTGTAGACAACGTAGATATTTCAAAAGTTGTGTTGATGACTGCCAGTGTCTATGCAATGACGTTTTGATTGATTTACTTATATTCAATCGTCTCCAAGTCAGCAGGCGAGCATGTCGCTTCAAGAGCTATTGATACCCCTCAGGGTGATGTCGCTGGTGCGACTAGTTCTGATTGGTGCAGATGGCTTTCTGGTTGAGTGATGTTTCAGAATTGAGGATTCGTAGAGTCCGACAGTGATTTAAAATTTGGAATCCACTGCGTGACACCAAAACAGAATGTCATTTGCGAAAGCTTGCGTTCAAATTGACACAATTTTATCTGAATGATGGAAGAGTTTCAAAAATCATCCAGAACACGTGAACAATTGTCAAAACAGGCATCCAGAATGTCAACATTGTTCGAAATTTGGTTGATGGACTGTCAAGACGGGCATTTTTGTTTATATTGGAGCATCGAGCAGTGACAACACTTAGTCAGTCTTCAGATGTCAAACAGTTAAGAACTAGAAATTGTGGATATACATCACAGGATTTTCCTGGCAGACTTGGGGGTTCCATAATCCCCTATACGCATAATAAATGTGTGTATAATTCTCATTTAAGCCCGCGATGACGTAAGGTCGAGAGTAACTGGTTCTTAGACTGCTAGGAGAAGAGAAGCTTATATAGTTAATATTCTAGAGTATATTGATTTTATTTTCATTTTAAATGAAACATTCTCAACGATTAAGATCAGTTCACTCAAATCAAATGGCCGTAAATACCGTGATTTGTATTCTCTATTCGAACCAATTGTCAAACTTGAAGAGTTCCAAATATTTGAATGTACCACAAGTTTAATTTATTCGTTAAATACTCTTTAACTTAATATGTACTTATCTACTCCGCGTCAATAGTTTTCTAAATGGAGATTTTGTTGTATTAAGAATCAATGAAAAATTTCATTTTCTTCCTTGTTAATCCACCTCGTTTAACCATATGATAAATATTAATCTTTCCGGTTTTGCTGATAATTTTCCTGATTTTGTTAAAAGTTTTTAGTTTGCCAAATGTTTTCCTGTATTTATCATTACAATCATTAATTTTTTTTTGTTTAATAAATATTGTTTTCGTGGCTTGGTCGATAAGATGAAGTATATGGATTTTTGCGTAAAACTTTGGAGCTCTTAATCTGACACCCTGACAATCTGACACATTTGTCTATGTATCTTTTCTTTAAAAAATTACGCTCATAATATTTTTTTGTAATTATTGTTAACGGTTTTTGAAAGTGCCGTTGATCCGTGATTGGGCTGAAATTAAAAAAATGTATACTTTGTCGCATTTTTCTAGAACAATTTTTCAAACTAATCATCTATCTTTGAATAAATCGTATGGGTTAAGTTACGTCGTGCTATTGAATACTACTTCTCTACATCAACTGCATACTCCTCCTTCTGTAGTGCTTTACACATACAAAAGTTCCATAAAAGTAATGAACTCAACATCCCTTTCTGTACTATCTGGTTCATCCATCTATGTGCGAGGTACCACGTGAAGCTGTTCCACCAAAACTGAAAATCGCAAAACGGCCTTTTATTCTCCGACACATTTTGTTTTCACTTTTCTCTCGTTTCTCCCTTGTGTATAAATCTGCACCGTTATTAAATTTCCATGGCCCTAACGATTACAACAATTTAGTCCAGTGCTAATAGTTGTTATAGGAATGCAGGGAAATCGAAGTGGGATTAATAAATTTGAGAGAAGTAGGCAATAAGGACTACATCAGATACCTTTTGATTTTGGCAGCATATACGTCAAAGTGACAACTAGATATGGCACGTAGTTCCTTCAGCTAATTTTTGGTGCGCCTTTACTAGCAAGTAAAGCAGCTTCAAGGTCATATTCATGAATCCACATCTCGATACCAGTAATGATGCGGTTGACGGTTTCCTCTTAAGTGGCCTCTACTCGACGTTCTTTTTGCAAATATTTTAGATCCTTTGTGCAATTCTCTTAACCAAAATATGTTGAGGTGATGCATAATAGTTACTGAGAACCTCTTTTCCATCCTCTCGTGCCAACTAAACTATTATCGAGCACAATCCTCTCAACCTCTTCAACGATATCGTCGTTTACAAAGGTGGATGGATGACTGAGGCAAGTTTTCTAAGACCTCACCTTACCCTTCACTGAATGCTTTATACCACTCAATTACTTGCTTTTTCGATAAAGCAGGCTCCCCAAAACCCTTCTGCCACATTTTTAATGATCCGTCGCCGAAAATCCATTAGAAACACAAAATATCAGGCAAATTCGTTATTCACCCTTTTTTCTATAGTGAGAATCGCCAGAAAACTATTCTTATCACGAATAAACCGGAATCAATCATATGCGAATTGACATATACCTTAAAAACTTCACAAATATGATGCATAAGAACCAACCTAGGAAAGAATTACAGTTTTGGTTCTCGCGCCTAGTTTTAAATCAACCAGATATTATCAATGGATAGAGTGATTTACCAACACCAAAATATCTTGAGATTTTTCCCTCCTTCATACCCAAAAATGAATTAGAAAATGGTTGAGAGCCTCAAAAACACGAAGGAGAGGGTGCTTTTCAGATTCGACTATAACGTCTCCGGCTATTGGCGCGGGAAGTAATGAACAGTGTTGCTCAACCTAATGAAAAAAGGTAAATTAATGAAAATACTCCAAAATGTTGACTTTATAGTAAACAAAGTACACTTTTACTGTGCTAAAAATCGCTTTCTGGCAGAATACGTCCAGTTGGTAAACGAATGGGGAGTTAATGAGGTAACATTCAGGGTGCACAGCCTACTAGAAATGCACCGCGCGTTTAGCGCTCGTTAAATCTAGTCACCTCTGACACAAGCTCTTTTCACCTACAAAGCTGTTTGATTGCAGTTTGTCGTTGAGGAATAATGGTAGGAGTAGAGTGGTGGATAAAATACATGGAAGTTGGAAATACCACTCACATATAGAACAGCAGACATGTTTTGAGAACCTTTATGTACATAGATAATTGTTAGAAAGGGAGAAGCTTAAAGACAATATTTTTCTCATTCTGAAAATTGTGTTCAATTGCTCAACACATATTATTGTTAACAATAATTCTCAGAAACTGGATGATTCAACTCTTGGGCTGTTGTTTCCAACAATTCGTTGATGTACAGCAAGAAGAGTGTTGGAGAAAGGTGAGTTCCTGCCAGGTTGATGGTAAACACTACAAATAAGCAGCAATCCCTGAGAAGACCCGGTGGCACCCATAGGCAGCAAGCTTGATCAATAGTCTTTCATGATGCAGCCTATCAAAACCTTTTGATATATGGAGCGCGATGACATGAGACTCTCCATGAAGCCCTATTGCTCTACATATGTGTGATGTAGGTCAGAATATTTTCCGTGGATCTGTGCTTGCGAAAACCATATTGGCGGTCGTTGGTGATATTATTTTTAACCAGTCTCCATTGGACATGATGAAGGGCAGAGTCACAGGTCTATAGTTGCTGGGTATATTTCTATCGCCCTGCTTCGTTAGCGCTCAACTGGTCTTCCATCTAGTAGGGAACACACCTTGCTGTTAGGGGAGTTTAAATGGTTTGCAAAGGACTGGTGTGAGCTCTGCAGTGCAACGTTTCAGTGCGTTAGCTGGTATTTGGTCTGAACCACTAGTTTTCTAGCTTCTCTGAAGTTCAGTTTTCATAGAATATATTTTATATTTCTTATCGCTTTTTATTCAAGCTTCCGAAAACATCGCAACTTATGTGGAAATTCTACAAATGCTTGCAAATTGCATAATATTTGGTCATGCCAGTCAGTCGAAATATTTTACTTTTGCCATTCTCTACATAAGAAACAATATAAGGGAGGCTTATCCTTCTTCTTGCAACTCCCCATCTAGTAAAAAATATAACATCATCCATAAATCCAGAAAACATTTGAGATCTATCCTTATTGTTCTTGAGTAACTGAAATACAGTCGCAACTGTAGAGCAGAAAAATAATTTAAATCCCACCTTGCATTTACATTTAGATAAAGTGCTTATTTATTTATCGCGAGGGACAGCTTTTATGTGCTCCACAAGAGAAAATGGATATAAATTTGAGAGGAATGTCCTCAACTTTCGCCTTTGCAAATGCAATGAATATGTAATACGCTCTCACACCTACACACGTATGAGTTTTCTCAGAAGCCGTGGCGTATTTCCCTGTTTCTTTTGTATGTACAAGAAAAAGGAGTTTCTATAGCTGGGGTGGATTGTCAACTTGAGATATTCCATGCTTTATCTCTTCTCAAACCAAGTAGGAAAAGTAGAGTAATATCGGATTGAAATAAATGTATGCGATAAGATAAAAGCTGTTAACTGAGTGGAGATGGAGAGTTGCTCAATACTCGACACATCTTCCATCAAGCTTTGTATTAAATAAAATAATCTCCAGTGTATGCTCTCCACTATGCATCAGACTTGCTATAGACATGCATGTTTCGTCTTTAGCCTAGACTCGTCAGTATCACCTGGCGGTATAGCTGTAGAGAGTAATCGGCTGGTATCTACGTAACCCAGTAAAGGGTGTGATAGCAACATAAACTCATTGCCTATTGACAACTTACGAAGCCAAAGACCCTAATACCTGGACTGCCTTGAAGCGGCAACAGATGTCCCTTACGACATAGTGGGGAGCATAAACTGTTTACGAAAATCATCCCTGTTGACAGATATCGTAAGGGACATGTATTGCTGCTTTAAGGCAGTCCAGGTGTTAGGACCTTTGACTCTGTAAGTTGCCAGTGGGCGTCCTGATAAACATTTGGGATGAGTTGAAAATAATATTCATTGCCTTATGAAGATTTGACCCTCATAATACCTCTCAAAGAGGGAGCGGCTGAGTAGCTTTTATCCGCTCACACACTCACTGCGCTGGAGTGCTATAGACTACCAGCTTTTGTAAGAGGTCATCTATAAAAAGCAATTAAGATCTACATCTTTAGTGTGAGAAAATATAGCAAAAAATAGCGTCCAATCGCAAGAGTTTATTGAAATTTCTAAAATGTTTATTCACATGTAAGATGTATGCACAGATGGATAAAGCCAAATATTAAAAAACACATTGTGCGTCTAATCCATCGTATTATTTAATTTGAAACTACAAATGTACCTATGGATAAAGGGCATAAATGCAAAAAATTGATGCAAAATTAAAATGGCATAAACTTTATGACCGACGATCAAAACTTCATAAAAGTTTTAAGTGGAGAAGTTTCAACTGTAATTAAAACTTTAACTATAGTGGAGTCTGCTGTAATGCCGCTGCGTAAACGAGATGATAATGTAAAAACTATATTAGAAAGGTTAGCGTTTTGAAACTTTGTATTTCAGATATTCTGTTGAATTTAAAGCTTAGAATGTCGGGTCTCAAAAACTGGGAATTTTCCTTAGCTAGAGATAATTATATTTACCCTTACTATTAATACCATTCTTCAAAGGTCAGATGGACCCAACCCAGAAAAGAACCGCATGAGTAGAAAACGCGTCTGACATTACAGAGAACCTCCAGGACCTGGAGCATTGAATAAAGGTATATGATCTAGGGGCAGATCAGTATTTTATAGATTCTACCATAGTCTAATAGACACCCTGACCTTGACCTGGAACACCAAAGAAAAGTGGCCGATCTTTCCATATTCTACATATTCTATCATGATAAATATTGGTAAAGTTGTCTGATATAATAACACGGAAAGCCATCAGTACAGTAATCACTAGAAGATCCCAACATGCTCATCCTCATTCTTGTGGAGAACCACAGCGTTCTGGGATGAGCTGTCGTACCAGGTAGGTATTTCCCGATAGTTACAGTTTACAGCGTTTTAAAGTCAATGTGAATAGAAATTTATCTCGTAGTGACGCGTTTGGAGCACCACAGGCTTTCTGCTTTAATGAGGGGATATGAATTTAGAAATAATTATTTGGCTTAGTTTTTTTGAACTGTTGTCAGAATTTCAGAGAAATATCAAAACCATACAATAGTGAAAAAAGGATGTCAAGAATGATGACATCTTACGACCCGTGAAATGGTATCATGTCAGAAATAACTTTGTGAATGGATCACTTTGAAACTGTTAATAGCTGGGATTGAATGAACAAAATATTGAACTTGATAGTTTTTATCTTAAAAATTCCCAAAACTTACATAAAACAATTTCCAAAAATTCCTTTAGGTGGACAAATTAAAAATTTTTCGCGATTACAAGACCTTGTCGTCGATTGGCGTTGGAAATAGAAGTTGTAGCGTCTACTTCAAGTGTCAAGTAGTTAGCGTATGGGTTTCCGAGATACATATTTTTATTTGACCTGTAAGTAAGCACTAACCTTATTTTCACCTACTGTAATACAAAGAAAAAATAGGTGGAGAATGCATCAAAAAATCGAAAAAAATAAGAGTTTCCACAATTCACATAAAGGTATTACATGAAAAAATATATAAATAGTTTTTTGAATAATTTTGAATGGAAATTTGATACTTCGTTCCAAATTTGGACTTAAAAAGCTCAGAAAAAAAATAATTTTCACAATGAATGGATTCTCTGCAGTTTCCTGGACAAAAATAGAATCCTCCTGATTTTCTGATATATTTCACTTGCATTCTATGGCTGAAATAATAAATTTCAGTCTAATAAAAATTAAAGAAACAAGTTTTAAGTGCCAACATCATTAAGGAGAGCAAATAATTTACAATCATTCAACTATTCATAAGAGTAGTTAACATAAACGTATAGTAAAAAGAAACTATGGCTCTTTTCACAATAAAATAATGCTTCTTTCCAATCACCTTATTGCTATTTCAAACCTCATTTAATTACATTGGGTTATTGGATATACAAAACACTGTTAAACAAAATTAAAGTATTCAGATAAAAGATTGTGTGATTAACGCACCAGTTTCACAAAAAACTCTTTCTTTCAGAGTTTCAATTTATATTTGAATCATCGTCGGTCTGTCAGATTTAAATATAAATCGATATGCGTCACTAGAAGAAATATACTTTTATTTGTGAAGTCTTTGTCTTAAAGAAACAATCTTTTATCTGAATCATGCAAGAGTTTCACTGAGTAAGAAAATCTACAATCTACGAAATTATCATGAATACATCTTTTATTTTTTAGTGTGGTTTGCTATTACACGATGTTGTTTCAGTTTTTTACTATAATTTATTTCGTTTTAGAGTATTATTTTATGGTACAAAGTACAAAAAAAAATGGAATACATCCATGACCCTCCTTCGATCCTCGTCACACTTCATCGTTTCCCTATAAACCCTGTCCGGTACTTTTTATCAGGTTTTTTATGGTCATCATCACCAGTACTCAATAAAAACGGGGCCAGTTGTGTTTTCGACGAGGAGAAAAAAAGGAAACAAGGGATGATTGTAACATACGGCGTCGGCGTATCACCGATACTCCAGCAATCTGGCCACATTTCCACCAATGGCGCCCTTTTCATAAACATCTGCGACAGGTTTTTTAAGAGGAGAGGCCGTCTACTACTATACGATGGGCCAATAATTTATCAGACAATGGGTCTAATCAGAATACGTCTGACGTGATTAGGGAGAGATGAGCAACAGTGGCGGGGTAGCGCGGTGTATGAAATGAGAAGTTACAGAGCATGCATTATACAAGGTAGCCCAATACTGTATAAAGGAGAAGTATTGCTCCTAACAATGTTGTTGAGCTTCAAGTACTGAAAACATCGAACATTTTGAAGATTTTGGCGAAACCATAAATATATATAATTTTCGATATTATAGACCTAATATATAGACCTAATGCATCCATAAAAATAAATTCACAGACTAAGAATATGTGCTTTCATTGCAGTATAGCTTATCTTCCTATATGCGCAAAGATTATTATAGATATCTTCTTATAGCACCTTAAAGTAAGAATATTGTATTTTTCATCATATAGATTTAATGTAAGTAAATATTTTCAATTTAAACCTGGGAAAGTCCTGGAAGTTGGAATACCAAAATCTCAAAAAGAGCATATCATAATCTTGGCACAAAACAGGAAATATCTAACCTAGAAGAATATTATAGTGTTGACTGAACCATTTTATGATTTTGACGCAAATTGTTCAATTTCATTATATAATTTATTATCCGTACAAACATTTTGTAATTTTGATGCGCTGTTATCAAAGCTACTGTTGGTTCCTTAACTTTAAATATAAGAACCAAAACAGTATCAAAACGGTACCAATGTGACTCCTTTCTTACATTTATCTGCGTTATATAGTATTTTTCCTAATTCAATTTTGAAAGGTGTTGTACAGATAAACAGAATATATATAAAATATTTACCTGTACCAAAGGATACACATCCCAAATTTCTAATAGAACTAACCCACAGCTCAGATTTCACTCGTATCACTTGAAAACCTGACATCCTCACAACAGCCACAACCCCATTTTTTCAACAGTTTATTAAACCTGCGAAGTGGTTGGTAGAAATTCGATCCAATGGAAAATAAGAGGCGCGAAAACAGACAGACGCCTACCTCCGAAATGCCGTTGACGAAGATGGCGATGCGATATAAGTAAATGAGTTACTTGGAGCGAATCTCAACATATTCGTAATCTTATTGAAGCAAACTCGGCTCCGTTGGAGATATCATACACTTACTTGAAAAAATATCGATTGTTTGTTAGAAAATAATTGGTTAGTTGTGAAGTAAAGAAGTAAATTATATTTTCATTTGTAGTAAATTCCTTTAGCATGAGCATTGATTCGCAAATATACTTTTCTTGGTTCAAATTATACTATAGGCAGATATTATCGCAAGGGGGCTCGTATCAGCGGTCAAAATATGCTCATGTGCCACAATATTTCGTTTGAAACCCTTGATTTTTAGCGTATTGAAAATATTTTTTGTGCAATTCATAGATGATGGAGGGCTCAATACTTGATTGTTCGGCTATCGAAAGGTTAAAATAATATCCGAGGTGAGTAAAAAGACGTCAATATTCATGTGACAATATCTAAAAAAAAAATAAGAGAAAGTTAAAAAGTGCTTCACAGTAGCATAGAACTAACCGTCCTGTATCATCTGCAAGAAAATCGTTCCATTATTTTGAAAAATAAGCGCTGGAAACAAAATATCAGAAACCGATGCAAATTGTCTTTTATTCTAGGTAGAATTACCTCTGCAATGCAAATATGTGAATGATTTTTTCTTGTATCACTCGAGTGTCCTCTTTCTGCAACGCCACTGGCTGATGCACATGCACCAGAAGCTGACACAGGGTGAAACGCAAGGGCCGCGCCACTTAGTTATGTTGGTTATTCGACACTGCCTCCACCCCGCGTAAATAATTAGAATGATAATGGACATCTAGTAAAAAGAGTGCGCGGCAAACAAGGCGGCTTGAGGGGTGGTCGGCGCTCCAGAACTTCCTATGACACTCGAGTGCCCTTTGAAGGGTGCCTGCCACCGTTGTTGATGGATTTGTTTGTGGTCGGCGTGCAGGAAGAGGATGGATTGCGGTCACCTGCTATCTGATTTGATTCACTCAATCTCAGTGGCTTGGATATATTTATACTTTATTTTGTTTTTGAGAGGCATTCGTAGTTGCAAATGGTTTCACGCCCGTGTCATTCCAGACTGTACTGATGTCCATTAAGATATCTGTCAACAAGAGTGAACTAATTTACAGCGACATCTCTTGTTCTTCGTAAATACTTTTACGATGTACCGTTATCTCGGCTCATTCATATCAGAAGCTGACAACTGATATTAATTGTATGCTCTCTACAATGCATTAGACCTGCTATAGACATGCATGTTTCGTGTTTAGCCTAAACTCGTCAGTATAGCCTGGCGGTCTAAGTGTAGAGAGCAATCGGGTGTTATATACGTAACCCAGTAAAGGGTATGATAGCAACATGAACTCACCTAAGTGTCGTCCTCTATCGGGACGCCCACTGACATCTTACGAAACCAACGGTCCTAACACCTGGACTGCCTTGAAGCGGCAACAGATGTCCATTAAGACCTCTGTCAACAAGAGTGAGGTTCATGTTTCTTAGATTGTTCTATGTTTCACTTTGTCGAAACTTCATAACTTAGAACTTCTAAGACTTAGCCTTTGGTTGCTTCTCTAATTTATGATATTTTTGCCAACCGCCAAATACGTATAAATCAATATTTACTGACGTTTCGGCTGCCAAGGTAGCCTTCATCAAAGTACAACTCGGAATGGAAGCTTTATTTTTAAAATATAGTGTCATTAACATTAATATATTTTTTTTTAGTTTTTGAAAAGACTCCATCCTCCAAAGTCGTTCTTTTGGATAACCTAAGCGTTGTGGAATTGGCTACCGTGGAGTTTGTTCCCCGAAGATTATAATTTACAGCATTCGAATTCGCAGAGCTACTGGAGTGCTATAGGCTTTCTGACTTTGTGAGAGCCTGTATACAAACAGAGACTAGGAGTTCAGAAGTATGACGCATTTCTGGTCCTGGAATACGGGAATATAATTCAAAGTGGAAGCATTTTTCTGGTAGTTCTGGTCAACAAGTGGAAGAACTTAGCACCTAACAACCTAAGTAACTTAGCAAGCCATTAAACTATATATTAAATGAGCAATCGCCATATACAAGATATTTTCTTATTTAATCAAAAAATGCAGCGTAAGTTCACCCTAAACAAGGATGTTTTAATCTGTTTTCACTTATGGTAACTATACCATGACATATGTGGGGGGAAGGGTTACTCCGTAACCCCATATTATCGACAGCCTTGTTTTAGAATCTATAGTAACTAATTCTGCTTTATTCTTGAAATGATTCGCCAGGAACTAATATACCAATAACGAAAACAAAAGATGTCGAACATGCTAGCTTTTATATCATGCCGTAAATATTACTCAAATGACTTACTTTTCGCTCTTAATTTGTTTGACCCAATTTAATGGCATATCCAATACCCAACCAATGTTAGCGTCATCAATAAATCCTAACGTGTCAGTTCATGAAGAGCCATAAGTTAAGGTGAAGCGAGTCGGGCGCAAAACAAGAAAGACTCCCGGAAGGGAAAAGGCAAAACAGTAAAGAGGGCGCTACGGCGTCCCGCGGGTTCTGACCGGAGTGATAGACTGCCTGGTTCTCCGCCGCCTACTGTATATCTTTGTTAAAAAGTCCTCCGGTTAGAGTGCTTTACATTTAAATGGATACTGGTGATTTGGGAATCGATCAGGGATATAAGACAGATAAATAGAAGCATATGTAATTGCTAAATTTCCCGGAGTCCGGATCCCTTCTTCGAGTGACATCTCCGAGTCGAAGGTTAGCAACCGTAATAGTTATTTTCATTTTGAAAGTAGCCGCTTCAATTTGGATATAGGTAAATCCAAACCACTCTCTCAGGTTTCGCAACCATGAAATTCGTCTTCTGACTGGACTGCATCTTATCTGAGTTTTGTCTTGGAAAATCAACTGCAGAAGTTCATATCTTTTCCCTGTCATGGTATGTCCAAGAAAAACAGGTTTGTTGGAAACTTTTGTTAGAAAAAGATGATTGTTCTAATATACAAGTGTCAAAAATACATCCTCTCTGTTTTGGGTAATGCATTGTTGTTATCCGCTTGTTTACTATTAGGCTCCATTAATTATTCACGATGAAATGCTCCCAATGCTGTAAAGGGAAATTCAAAAATATAAACTCCCAAGTTCTACCAATAATCATCTTTATTAAGTTTCTGTTCACGAGCGAGCAGCGAAGAAAAATTATAACGATTTGCCAAGGATTCGGCGAAGTTTCGTGTTTGGAAAAATTCTTGTGGGTTGTCTCGAAATTGAATTGAATTTTTGCGTTTGCTTAGATCACTTTTCTGTTTTCGATTACACAAATGTCCATCAATAAACTGCTTTGTGGATTATTAATTTGTATTAAGCGGTACAAATAACTAACTTTTGTGTATTTTATTGTCTCTTCTTTATTCATTCTTTAAAATAGTACCACTTGGGTGGTGTGGAAACTACCTTATTTAGGTTTCATAGAATAGCTCATAAACCTCATAAACATTTAACAAGTTTTGTATAGCGTTTACTCTATTCTCTAAGAATATCAACAAGGATGAAAGTCCGAAACATATACTTTACTTGTATATTTTAATGTATAAATTGTATTTAGTTTATGTTTTACGTTATTTGAATAAAATTCATGTTTAGACATTTTCATTGTAATTACTGTGTTTGTGCCTTATCGAACTCAGTCTTATGGGGGGGGGGGGGAGGGGGAAAGATAGGAGAGAGAGTATCCTTCAAAAAATAATTCAAAATTAACCATGATGCTTAATGAAAAAACAAAAAAAACAAGCGAATTATTGCTAGGTAATTGAACATTTTGGTCTTGTTTTTACCTCCGACTATTCTTATGTAGCCATATTGGTCACTGTATCGGATTTTTTTGTTGTTGTAACGTTTTCTCTATAACACATTAGTATTTATGTTATTATTATCAAGTTTACATTGATGTATAGTAGTCATAAGGTTAGAAAGGTTAGATACGGTTAGTTTATAGCCTTAGGCTAAACTTCGTCATGATTATAGCATATCAAGTTACAGTAAAGTTCATATATTGTCCCAATGCGCAAAAGGATTCTCTCTTAGATCACCGCCATGTTCTCCTACTTCGTCCCCGCCCCGCACTACCAATGTTGGCGTGTAAACAATGAGCTATTTATTAATTACTGTTTCCATCTATAGTTTTTTATATGTCTTTGGTGAAAGCTGACAAGAACATGCGTATGTAGCGCTGCCTTACAGTTAGACCTGGGCTACCAGGTATTAACTTGATGTGTCATTAAAGAACACCCCAACCCTCTCCAAAGCTCATTTACCGCTGTTCCGTAATTTAGTTTTCATGTATATAAATATTAATCTAATCAACTGACCTAATTATTGTCCCCATCTCTTACCGCTGAAAAAACCTTTACTTTTATGGAAGGGTGACTTGCGCTCTACCCCCACACCACACTAAATATTCATAACGTAGCCATAAGTTACAATATTTTTGTCTGAATGTCACCACATCGTATTAAATATGGATGACGTCTAGTGATATTCTGGGTACGAGGGTCACTCGTATCATGGAGTAAGATGGCTTGGAACAAAGGAGAGTAGACGTTGTGGTTTGCTGCCCAAACAAGAGAATATGTCAACTCAATTTCAAGAAAGATTGAAACTGGAGAATGTTATTTCAAAATTTGTAAACAATATGTTCCAGTAACATTGCTATTGCCTTGAGATCATTTGAGTTCCACAACTCTGGTGAAAAGAGGAAGGGGGAGGAAAATATTAACCTAACAATTCATTGATGTCCACAAAAATATGCAGCATAATTTTATTTGTCACAGACAATGTGGCATGAAAATCTGCAGAAAAACTATTTATTTCTATTAGACTGAGATTCTTAAGGAGATTTATGACTATTTTGACTCAAGAAGGATGATACACAATTCCAATCCAATATTATAAGCTACTCAAAGAACATTTTTGAAGCCAATCTGTGAAGTGTATGTGTGGAAAGTATGTTAAATAGTAACAATTATTGTTATTGATGTTCAGAAAACGTTTATCTAGGACGTAGAAGCTTCCCATATTTTTTTACAAAATCTCCACTTCCATTCCAGTTCCAGTTCCAGTTCCAGTTCCAGTTCCAGTTCCAGTTCCAGTTCCAGTTCCAGTTCCAGTTCCAGTTCCAGTTCCAGTTCCAGTTCCAGTTCCAGTTCCAGTTCCAGTTCCAGTTCCAGTTCCAGTTCCAGTTCCAGTTCCAGTTCCAGTTCCAGTTCCAGTTCCAGTTCCAGTTCCAGTTCCAGTTCCAGTTCCAGTTCCAGTTCCAGTTCCAGTTCCAGTTCCAGTTCCAGTTCCAGTTCCAGTTCCAGTTCCAGTTCCAGTTCCAGTTCCAGTTCCAGTTCCAGTTCCAGTTCCAGTTCCAGTTCCAGTTCCAGTTCCAGTTCCAGTTCCAGTTCCAGTTCCAGTTCCAGTTCCAGTTCCAGTTCCAGTTCCAGTTCCAGTTCCAGTTCCAGTTCCAGTTCCAGTTCCAGTTCCAGTTCCAGTTCCAGTTCCAGTTCCAGTTCCAGTTCCAGTTCCAGTTCCAGTTCCAGTTCCAGTTCCAGTTCCAGTTCCAGTTCCAGTTCCAGTTCCAGTTCCAGTTCCAGTTCCAGTTCCAGTTCCAGTTCCAGTTCCAGTTGCAGCTCCAGTTCCAGTTTCAGTTCCAGTTCCAGTTCCCGTTTTAGTTACAGTTACAGTTCCGCTTCCAGTTCCCGTTCCCGTTCCCATTTCACGTACCGTTCCTATTCTCATTCCCGTTTCCGTTTTCGTTCCCGTTTCCATTACTGTTCCGGATCTCGTTCCCGTACTTGTTGCCGTTCCTGTTTTTGTTCTCGTTCGTCCCCGTTCCCTTTTCCTGTTTCCGTTATCTTACCATTGCATTCGCCTTTGGTCCATCTCACCACCGCAGTGGTGATCGTGCGCCTATGACGTCAGCTGGCATGCTGGGGCCACAGGTTCGACTCCCGTCCATACAAAAAAAAATCCCGATATTTCTCTCACCGCAATGTGTGATTTACCCCTCTCCTTTTACATATTTACGCACTTACGGATTCTGATTTATCCGACTAGTCTTCTATATTGTAATCCCGCACTCCACTCCAGTTTATCCTCCTTTACCTTCCAGTAAGTCGTGCCTTCGTACGGTAATATACCACATTAACCCGCGGTGTCGGTCCAGTATGATTGCGGTCCTGGGCGACTATGACGGCGCAAACAGCAACCACTAAGGGCCGCCAGGTGGCGATACGTCACTCGCCTCGACAAGATTCAGCCATTTCACAGCCAACTGTAATTGTCATTTGCCGACGGCCGAGAACTCCGCCAACTCCGTTCACAATTAATGCGGTGGCCGCACATTTGGTGCCGAAACGTACTCTCAGGGAGTGCTAGAGTTTCATTACGCTGGAGTTGTGGATATTTGAAGGTATGCCGGGAAGGGGTTATCGAGATCGTTAGATCAATTCAATGACCTGGATGTGGGATGGTTCTTATAATTTATAATCAAGTTAAATAGGATGTTCTAATATTAAGCATGCAGGATAGCATCTGACTGGTCAATGAACAGGTTTATTATCAACGTACATCGGACGGACGGTACTCAATACAAATCAAGTAAAATCTTAGGTGCGTACGGCACTCGAACCCGTATCTCCAGCATACCGTGCCTACGCCATAGCCGCTCTGCTACCGCACTACAGTACTGATCAGCGGAATGTTGTAGCCATGGGTTCGAATACCATCCGCACCTGAAATAGATTTACAGACTATTCTCTCTCTAAACTTGGCTACTTGATAAGTGTCATTCAAATGATATTTAGATAAAAATTAGAAAGAAAAATTTGTCGCCAGTGGGGATCGAACCCACAACCTCCTGCATTCTAGGCAGGCGCCTTTACCGTTAAACCATGACGAACTGGTCAGGCAGAACGGCAAATGCGTTATGGAAGGTACATCCCCCTGTGCAATTCTTCTTCCTAATTTTCTAACCTGTACAGATCGATCTTTGATTAGACATCTAGTGCCAGAGGCCGATACTATCTTCGGTCGATAACTAGCAGAGTCGATCATTCACTTTCGTCGGCCTGTCTGTACAGAATTTATAAGCTTTTTTATAAAGTAGACTAATTTGTTTCGTCCTAGTCTCAGCAACTACCATTACAGATTACTGCAGGTCAACATTTGTGGATCATGAAAATAATATCTGTCATACTATTTTAGATACTATGATGTCTCGGAATGCGGGTTCAAGTCTTTATTCATTGTTTACACAGTTAGGGATGCTGATCTTGCACTACAACACTTCCTTCGCCTATTACCATGGGAAGTCATACACGACGTTAGTTTTCGTCTATCTGTGGTGTTTAGGAATAACTTTCTTTTAGACCCCCAGCTCACACATGTGTAGCTGTTATACTATTAATCATATACAAAGACTTGTAACAAAATATTATATATTAAGCACAAGACAGATTTAGAAGTTTGAAATCAAAATCGAGCCGAAAGACGTCCAATGTATTACATTTTGATTTAAAAAGACATCCTTCACTACCAAACCGAGTGAAGTTGATTTATCTGCAAGATCCTGAGAGGTGCGAAGATAAATCATGATTATACTTCCAAAGTTGAGGATTTTCTTCGATATTCTACAGCCATAGGCGTATGATACTAATTTGACGTAAGCATGTTTTCATATCAGACATTTTGCACTTCTTCTCATTGATGTTGTAGTACTCATAGTTGTGATGGGGAGGTTAACATCTGGTACCCCAGTCCTCCTACGTGTTTTTGCCTTTCTTAGGAGACATCCGCCGTAGAGTCTCCGATAGTATTACAAAATGTTGGCTTATTGTACTTTAGTCAGTCTTGAATCCATTACTAGTTTGTACATTGAACTTAATTGCCTGTAGCCTAGGCTTCCCTAAGAGCTGTTTCCTCTTGTAATTTAGAGCACAGAACTCACAGAGGCCCTTCCTCGCATGGTCTACAGTAACGGTCTTCGTATACCTAGCTTGTTCAGGTACTCCGTAAGGCACAGTTTCCTGTGAAGCTGAACCAGCTTTTTAAAGAAATAAATCCACAAGCCGTTTTTGAGCAGGTTCCTTAATGAAATGTTTCGTTGTGCTTAAGTCTCTCTCATCCTTTGATTCGGTTCTTGGGAACCCTCAAAGCTGGTTCTGGGCTAATCAGTTAGAAAAATGATCCTTCTCTTTCTCATCTACCTTTTAATTAGATCTGGTACCCACTCCATAATTACTTTGTTTGTTCCATGAGTTTACTCAGTTCCTGTTTTCATTCCCAAAAATGTGCATCCTGGGACCTTCTAACTAATGCTCTGAGTTTCGCCTGACTTTCGCTCATACGCCTATTGTTTATCCTTGCGCTGTACAAGAAATACACCTCTATCTGAAACACATCGGTACGTAAAATCTAGGGTTGTGCGCTCTGCGTTCCTGTTCCCTATTCGGATATTGATTTGACCATTTTGTGTTCCATTGCAAGTTTTGTTCCTTAAGATCCCCTCGATCACTAATTGTAGTCTCGAATTCATTGTTAAATGCAAATTTCGATACTATGTGGTCATTTTTTGCATCCAGACCGGTGCTGCCCTCGTATTTCTGAATCTGGTCAGCCTAAGACCATGTAGATTTTTCTTGGTACTGTTTGCATCCTGTAGTAACCCATTCTTGTCTCCCTCATCATAACAAACTGAATTAAGGGCAGGTTCAGTAAGGTTTCCAGTACTGTGGTTGGAGCGCTCTTCAGTACAGGAAGATATGCTAAACAGGCATATCTTTGCACCATCCTGCTTTCCACAATGACCGGTGCATCCCTAAAATATTCCTCCTACGTCTCTGTGCAATCTGTTTATCCTCGTTTGAAGCTTCTAGAGACACATTTGCCACCCCTAACGACCGCTTCATCTGAATGCGGATTATTTATTCCTCCTTCGGCATTAGCCGTAATCATTGTGAAAGATAAGGCTTTATCTGGAGTGGATATAAACATTACTTTTGATTCGCGAATGGGATGTAGTCACCGAGGTGATTTGAGTTTATGGTATCAGACGGAGACGGAGCAGTTTTTGGTTATTGTATATAACAGTGGGTATACCGCGTTTATTTGCTTCTATAAAAAAGGCTGATGAGCTGGAATTACAAGGTTGCTATTTGGCTTATAGAAAGTATGCATAGTTGTAGTCACTTATCAAAATGAAGCCACAATATAAATAATATAAAATGTATTAAGAGGTACAGTACTATCGTCATCTAGAGTATATAGAAATTGAATTACAGTTTATAGACGACTCGAGACTCTCCGTGAAGGTCAATTGCTGTGCTACATATATGGTGACCTAGCTCAGATCTCACGTGCATCTATGCTCGCGGAAGCCATATTGGCGATCATAGGTGTTGTTTCTGTCCAGGTGACTTAGAAACTGCTTATTTGATGACAGTCTCCATAACCTTGGACAAGATGCCCTTGACCGATCTTCTATCCAATATGGAACAATCCTCTATGGTAGAACAGTTCAAATAGTTTGCAAATAACTAGTTTAAGCTCTGCGGCTACTCAATTTTATATTTTTCGTAGAGTATCAGCTTTATGAACTTCGTGTCAGTCTATCTAAACGCTTGTCTATGTTATTGTGTTCCCTGGGTACTGAAATTGAATTATATTGACAAACAGAATTTAATCTTTGGGTAAAATCAGCAGAAAAAGGCACCACGTAATGGAATGGCGCATAATGAAATTAGTCGACAATATAAACAGGATCGACCATGAAGGTGGATTGTTTGTCTTTCACACCCACGCAAAGTCAACAATAATATTATATAGTCCAGGACAACCTGACATCAATCGCTGCCACATCACTAAAATATCACGCCAATGTCGGAATGTTATAATGATAAAAATATAGATAAAAGATGGTTTCAAACCCAGAAAATATAAATAATTATAAATTGAAAATACAAAACAAAACGATTAAATAGCAAACCGCACTAGAAGATAAGCTATTTTTTATTATTAAGATTTTGTTTTAAAGCAATTAAGAGTAAACTAATTTATTATAACTAAATGATGATTAGCCTAAGATAGGAATAAAGTGATTAACAATTAACGTTGGTAGATATTTGTAACAATTTTCTTCTCTTCCAGTTATGCGTTTCATCATAAGATTTGACTGTTTACCAAGGCTACACAGGCTACTAGGTCCTAACATTAATACGAAAATAGAGTTATCAAATCTACCATACTATTCACCCAGTTTTGCTATTTTTCTAATGAATTCTTTTTCCTTTTGTCTCTCTTGGCGGATTTTTTTTTTGCAAATGCATTTGCACGAGTTTTAAGGGAAAGCCGATAGGAAACCTTATCCATCACCATCAAAATAAGGATAAGGATAAGGATACTAAGGTTTTTTCAGTACTTTCTATTATTTCACTTATTCATTCTCCTTGATAAATTCCACGTCTTGAGATATTTCATAAGTAAGTTAAGTTATAGGTAATACTGATGCACTACCTAGTCTATTTTCGTTGCCTACCATTATGACTAGTATCCAATGAGTGTATTGTAAAATTTGATCTTTCTGGATTTCTGTTTTTGAAGGCACTTATATGTTCTTGGTATCTTGTTGCAAATGCTCTAGTTGTTTGACATAGGTATATACACAGCATTACAAAAGGACAGGAAACCTTGTAAATACCTGACAACACATATCGGGTTCTTGCTCTTTTTCATTTACTATATATGTGTCACCAGGGTCGGATTATCCAATAGGCTAGTAGACTATAGCCTAGGGTCCCAAGACTTGAAGTGGCCCTTGATTGATAAAATAGTAATGTCAGGTTAACAGTAAATTCCATAATTATGGGGCCTTAACTGAATTTTAGCCTAGAATCTGTTGTAGCGCTAATCCTGCTCTGAATATCACCTCAATCTTGTTGCAAATGCTCCCAAAATATGTAATTATTGTGTACCGTTTTCTTTCCCGCTATATATTTTGTGGATCTATGCCCCAAAGAGCTTTTTTATATTGGTTTTTATTTAGTCATTTACTATTTTTGGATGAGGTATATCCATTACTATAAGCTATTTGTTTATTAATTCCCATTTCATTTTGAAAACTTGAGCCGCCCAATAGTAAATTCTATGTATTATCGAGAGCATCTGATTTATGATTTATGGGATGGCACGAATCTGCGGGAATTGTTGTATCTGTACGTATAGATATATATGTATGTTTGATATTTAGTTTTCTATATTTGAGTTTTAAAAAATAATCGATCCAGATGCTTCTTCATCTACTGTATCTGCTGTCTCTTAATTCATTATGATTTCCTTTGAAAAATGCAATGAAGTGATGTGCATATCTGTACCAGAATAAAATATGGTGGCATTTTTCTGACCTAATCATATTTCATTATACTTGAAAAGTCTGCTAAAAGCTAAAAGAGACGAAATGGGACTACCTAGTTTGTTCGTGTGCTACTATGGATGAGCTGGCACTGAAGTGAGACCGATGAAGCGAGTAATGGTGGGTACAACCTGGGTAAACATCAAAAAAACGCCATCAGCGACTTTATCGATACCATTATCCAAGCTGAAACCCCATAACGCGTCCAATCGAAGTGCAAAAAATGTCATCGAGTAGACACACGCCGCGCCTGGCAGATATGCTTTTGTGTCTTTCTCTGTTGTTGAGCCGCGGACAGAAATGATACATTTTATGGGGTATTCAATGCAGACGCGTGTGTCCACGAGCACAGCGGCGTACGCTGGTAAAATATCATTCATAATTAACTAGTTTCAGGCAAATGCTCGTTTATTGGAGACTTAAAACTACTTTTCTGGCCTTGTCAAATTGTAGTTACTTTTGCAGCGAGACAATATACAGAAGCTACAAGATCTTTAGGTCACGCCGTAATCAGTAACCACCACTAATCACATTATATGTCGAAACCCGAAATTTTATGTTAAAGTTCTGCTACAGTCTAGTAGAGAAGGCTGTGATATTGTAGAAAGTGTACTGCATACACTTGATTTTGGATCGATATTGGTAAGTTTCAGATTAGGCACCATTTTGACTAACTCAGGTGGATTAGCTCCGACATTCACTTGTACTTGGGTTATTTGCAATTTCTTTTACAGCTGCTGCCCCTCAAATTTGATAATTTATAAAAAAATTAACTAAATAAATAAAACTTCCTCAAAAGTACATAAGTATAGCTGTCCCTCTTGCAATAAAAATCATAATTTAATGCTACAAAAAGCCCATTTGCAGTTATATACTTATATACAATAATATAAATTGACCGTCGTAGATCTAACGTAAAGCAGATAATCCAACACTGATTACGTCAGAACCTGCTACTACGCGCTGCGAATGCTTCTTCATGTTCATAGCTTGATAGTAGAGAAGGCTGTGTTGGAGACCAGAAATATTCATCTATCGATATATAGAATTTGTTTGGAATCTTTTGTTCCATGCCAAAAGTACCGTGCAAGCTACAATATAAATATGGACTCTCTTATATCTTCAAACGCATGATTAATCTATGAAATACATTACAAACGCCTTTTCTTAGAGTATGGATTTGAGTATGTCCTAATTTGTTGTAAGGTAACCGTTCTTAAAGCTGTCTGCATTGTTCCATACATGGTTCCGTTTAACGGGCTTTGATTTTAATTGGCGCAAGTTGACAATTGGTGAGCTGAAGTTTTCAACTAATTATTTTTAGTTTCTAGGTTGAATAGTTTCCTATTTCTATTTGATATAGTTTCACTGCCTCTTCCTCTTCCTCTTCCTCTTCCTCTTCCTCTTCCTCTTCCTCTTCCTCTTCCTCTTCCTCTTCCTCTTCCTCTTCCTCTTCCTCTTCCTCTTCCTCTTCCTCTTCCTCTTCCTCTTCCTCTTCCTCTTCCTCTTCCTCTTCCTCTTCCTCTTCCTCTTCCTCTTCCTCTTCCTCTTCCTCTTCCTCTTCCTCTTCCTCTTCCTCTTCCTCTTCCTCTTCCTCTTCCTCTTCCTCTTCCTCTTCCTCTTCCTCTTCCTCTTCCTCTTCCTCTTCCTCTTCCTCTTCCTCTTCCTCTTCCTCTTCCTCTTCCTCTTCCTCTTCCTCTTCCTCTTCCTCTTCCTCTTCCTCTTCCTCTTCCTCTTCCTCTTCCTCTTCCTCTTCCTCTTCCTCTTCCTCTTCCTCTTCCTCTTCCTCTTCCTCTTCCTCTTCCTCTTCCTCTTCCTCTTCCTCTTCCTCTTCCTCTTCCTCTTCCTCTTCCTCTTCCTCTTCCTCTTCCTCTTCCTCTTCCTCTTCCTCTTCCTCTTCCTCTTCCTCTTCCTCTTCCTCTTCCTCTTCCTCTTCCTCTTCCTCTTCCTCTTCCTCTTCCTCTTCCTCTTCCTCTTCCTCTTCCTCTTCCTCTTCCTCTTCCTCTTCCTCTTCCTCTTCCTCTTCCTCTTCCTCTTCCTCTTCCTCTTCCTCTTCCTCTTCCTCTTCCTCTTCCTCTTCCTCTTCCTCTTCCTCTTCCTCTTCCTCTTCCTCTTCCTCTTCCTCTTCCTCTTCCTCTTCCTCTTCCTCTTCCTCTTCCTCTTCCTCTTCCTCTTCCTCTTCCTCTTCCTCTTCCTCTTCCTCTTCCTCTCCCTCTTCCTCTTCCTCTTCCTCTTCCTCTTCCTCTTCCTCTTCCTCTTCCTCTTCCTCTTCCTCTTCCTCTTCCTCTTCCTCTTCCTCTTCCTCTTCCTCTTCCTCTTCCTCTTCCTCTTCCTCTTCCTCTTCCTCTTCCTCTTCCTCTTCCTCTTCCTCTTCCTCTTCCTCTTCCTCTTCCTCTCCCTCTTCCTCTTCCTCTTCCTCTTCCTCTTCCTCTTCCTCTTCCTCTTCCTCTTCCTCTTCCTCTTCCTCTTCCTCTTCCTCTTCCTCTTCCTCTTCCTCTTCCTCTTCCTCTTCCTCTTCCTCTTCCTCTTCCTCTTCCTCTTCCTCTTCCTCTTCCTCTTCCTCTTCCTCTTCCTCTTCCTCTTCCTCTTCCTCTTCCTCTTCCTCTTCCTCTTCCTCTTCCTCTTCCTCTTCCTCTTCCTCTTCCTCTTCCTCTTCCTCTTCCTCTTCCTCTTCCTCTTCCTCTTCCTCTTCCTCTTCCTCTTCCTCTTCCTATTCCTCTTCCTCTTCCTCTTCCTCTTCCTCTTCCTCTTCCTCTTCCTCTTCCTCTTCCTCTTCCTCTTCCTCTTCCTCTTCCTCTTCCTCTTCCTCTTCCTCTTCCTCTTCCTCTTCCTCTTCCTCTTCCTCTTCCTCTTCCTCTTCTTCTTCCTCTTCCTCTTCCTCTTCCTCTTCCTCTTCCTCTTCCTCTTCCTCTTCCTTTTCCCCTTCCTCTTCCTCTTCCTCTTCCTCTTCCTCTTCCTCTTCCTCTTCCTCTTCCTCTTCCTCTTCCTCTTCCTCTTCCTCTTCCTCTTCCTCTTCCTCTTCCTCTTCCTCTTCCTCTTCCTCTTCCTCTTCCTCTTCCTCTTCCTCTTCCTCTTCCTCTTCCTCTTCCTCTTCCTCTTCCTCTTCCTCTCCCTCTTGGGTCGAAGATTTGCAATAATATAATCTATGCAAACTATGGAAATTCTCAAGCGCATCCACTGGACTCATTGCTCGTCACTGGATTGTGTCCAGAAGCTTCAGAGGGTCCTTCGGAACGCATCATCAAAATCAAAGATACTCCAGTGATGGTCATATCTCAACCTTGTTCAGTAGCAGTAGCTGTTATGCTGATTACAAACTCATAATCTGATGCGTACATTTTCTTTCAGGTGTTATAGTATAGGTATATACTTTTTGAAGTTACTTCAAATTACTTTTATTGATTAATTCTTACTTATAAGTGGGGCATTGAAAAGCAGATGGACGGATCTGAACTTATGTTTGGCTCGAGCATTGATACATCTATATTGCGTTGGAATAGTTGATATTGTATCCTTGGCGAGCTACGCCAATGTAATATAAACCAACAATGGAATTTTGAACTGAGGATATTACTCGGCACGCTATAAAATGATACACGAATTTCTCGGCTGATTACTTTATAGAAATACCTGGGTGCGATATAATGCAGACGGTGTTTCAAAAATCCTATTGTGCCGTCTTTATGGGATTTTGAGCCCGTTTATAGGTGTAACGTATTGTACTAACGTACACTGTTTTAGGAAGATAAATACCAAAAGGTGAACCTCCATTGAATTCACCTACACACAGAAAAAGTAATTCTCAATTCAGAAGTTGCGATATTCTTGTAAAGATATAGTCACGTCAATAATATCTGATCTCTCTCACTTGATAAGAAAATTGTGGTTTATTTGAATCACGAAAAGTATATTTTCGATTGTACTAAATTCAAAACCAATATACCTTGAAGAAAAGTATAATTTCCTTCTAATAGGTATTCTACATTTTTTCGAATATGAAAATTTGTCAACTTATCAAACTTCTAAAATCCTTTAGGCTTTCAAAAAGAACTCTTCCTTGATCAGAAGTCGCTTTGGTTTGAAATTTGCAGATAATCTGAATGTTTCAATAGCACTGTCTTAGACTTTCCATTGCCTTGAGTATTATTTATGTATTTTTACCTGGTTGCACATACTACATCAAACGAAAGGTTGTGCAACCCAGAATTCTCCTCAAGACAATGAAATTCAGAAGCAGTATTACAAAAGTCGCTATTGCATAACACAAATTGAACAGATTCCAAAGCGATCCCTAACGGACCCGTAGGTGTTGATCACGCACATTTTTAGCCTGGCAAACAAATCAAATACACTAAATACAATGAATCAATTGCAACAGTTGTCGCGAGCAAATGCGATCAATTCGAAACACAATCGAACTAAATTACCATATCGCTAGACACTCCTCATACAACAACGCTGCACCCCAAAACAACCCGTCAATTATCGTAGGCTCGCACCCCAAGCTTTATTTCTGCAAACGTGGAAAAATGCCGCGAAAATACGCGTAACAAATCGGAGGCGGTGTTGACGGTGATGTCAGATATAGCCATATTTTACAAGAACCCGGGAAATGCTTTCATAGTCCAATTGGAGATGAATTGAAGCTGGTTTGCAACATTTGCTGTACTAATGCCCACGTGCGTTTGGAAAATAGTGATGGTAGTTCAACCATCACTATTTTACAAACAAGTCAAGCTATTATTTATTTTTCAAATATAGGTTGTATGTCTGGATGGTAATTAGATATAAATTAATAATGAATATTAGAAATGTGATTTCACCAGGTTTGCACTCTTGTATAGATAAGGGTGCCTAGTATGGAGAAGTTGGGAGGTGTAGGAATTATAAAGTTTGTTGAATATAGTTCAGGAGCCAAAAACCCTTCTCGGCACTTATTTTCTTATTCAGTTAGTAAGAATAAGCATAATTCATATACATGTGAGGTGGGTTTTTCGATACGTCGAGGCGGAAAATGCGTATGAATATAGAAATACACTGCTTTTATTTTTAGAGCGATAAATAGTTCTGAGAGTAAGAAATAAAGTAAAAGTAAAAAAGTAGTAATAATCTATGAGGATGGAAAATATGTGTCGCAGATGAAAAACAGAAAAAAATTGAGACAATTTCCCTTATCGTAGTAGTTTTGACGATCTGGAAGCTGATGTTTTCTATGAAATTAAATTTCATAGAATATATACGTCTGGATATTTTTTACCATTACTAAAGCCTCGCCAGAGACAAATGCTCGTCAGGCGCGATGAATTCGACACATTGAATTATGTAGAAGATCAGTGTCATACCTATTTTCACTTTCCATTATTTGTGAGAAGAGAAGTATTAGTCTTGGGCTGAATTTTAGTATGTCTGAAATTCACTTTTCTAAAGGCCACAAAAATACATGATTTAAGCAAAATGTCTGTCTCATCAGTCAAACCTTTGGATCTCCAACTGTTCGGCCCAACTCAGTTTTCAACACTTGAGATACTTACACCTGATCATTACTTTCAAAAAAATTGATCATCTAATTCAGTGAATGCATAATAATTATGATATGCAGAGCCTTTTGATCCAATTCGAAAATTTCAGTTAGACTCTAAAATTTTCGTTTTATGTTACTAGGAGAACAAACTAGATCATATATGCCGACTGGGAAAATAAGTAACGCAAAATTACACTGCCTTCCGGACGCAGGCAAACATTCTGTCAAAATAACTTTAGTAAGCCCGCGGCTTTCTAGTGCTTGAATCTTGGTGTCAACATGCGAATAATCTCAGTCAAACATTTGCCATAGCAGAATATTTAGAACAAACTTTCAAGTGTTGCAGACTGTGGATGTCAGGAGCGTCCATCAGAGGTATTCCTCTTTTTGCAGTTGTGTCCAGAAGATTCAGGGCGTGCAGAGATGGTTTTATCTTAGCATTACTCCTCGGAAGACACCAACATGATTATTTACATTTTTGGATGAACTTTTGTTGGTTGAGGTACAAGGAAGGTGAAACTGTCTTGTTCCTGTGATACATGGCATTTGTCGCGCAATCGGAACTGAATTTTTATTTGTTTATAACAGTAGTAATTTGACTGTCTAACAAAGTTGTCATCAGAAGACATCCTATTTGGAGAGTTTGGAGATTGACTATCATTTCAAATATTTTCTTTTCTTCATGGCTCGTATATTAAGGTAATCCACTTTTTTATGGATGCCCGGAAAAGCTGGGATACGTGGCAATGAGCAGGTGGATGGTCACTATTCGTCCCAGAACCGGCATTACACTCCCTGAGATGGAGAAACATCGCCAGACGTCTTCGTCAGGTACGGGAAGTTATCGTGAGACCTGTTGAAGGGGATGGGATTTGGTTCTCCCTTAATTGGAATCACTTGAATTTGTTGGTGGAAGTCATGACTGGCCATAACACTCTTAGACTCCACTTGCATATAATGGGCGTGATTGGTGACACCCCAATGTGCGTACGCTGTTGCGAAGAGGAGGAATCCTCAACACATATTATGAGTCGCATCACAGGAAAACTATATTTGAGGCGAGTATTCTGGAACCTGTAGATGTGAGATGGGTGGGATTAACAGCTGTACTCACCTTTGCGAAAAGGGGGAACTACCGAAGATAGAGACCACATAATATTAATTAATTCATAACCCACCTTTCCATCACGATCTGTTTTTCTGAGATTTCTGAATTTTTTCTATAATTTCTGGCAGAAGTATGACACCCTCAAATTTGACCTGGCAACACTAGGTGGTCTATTCCACCGCTCACCCCATTCGACAGCGCCTACTGCCTTCCACCCCGGTTATTGCCACATTGTTCCTACACATATCCCTGACAGATGTGCTGCTGAATAATTGATGTACTCCAAGTGCATGTGATTTATGCCGCCCTACGCGAGGACTGCTAAACGAATTACCCTTTTAGGTGAGCGGAAGATTGTTTCGGCCGTGAAAAATGGATGGAGTTCACAGCGTACGTACACCCGCGATTGCTGTTTTTATTGCCCAAAATTCAAGCAGGTCGCTTTCATAACAAATACATTATAGGGAGATTGAAAAAACAAGTTTGGAGTGAGGAAACTCTAGAAAACTTTTGTGTACTAACAGGGCTCGAATCCAAATCTCCGGCATTCCGAGCTGACGACTCAGGCTGTTAGGCCACCACAGTTCGGTGATAACATGATCTGTTTTGTATGGTACACTCTCAGTCGCACCATTACCTCTCTGTGTTTCTCTCAATCCCAATCACTCACGATCTGGACAACACGCGTTTTCTCACAACAAAATTGTGTCTTTTATCTACCTTTTTGTATTCTGTATTTACAAAGCAACGACTGCTCTTTCACGCGACTTCACTTCTTAAAAATAATAAATAAAATATAATAAAAAGCATGCTATAGTTCATTTCATTTATTTATTCATTCATTTCCAACAGGTTAACATCGAATGATATGATATGATATATATATATATATATATATATATATATATATATATATATATATATATATATATACGTATATATATATATCCCCTTCCGGGATAGTTTTGTCATAAAACTTGAAATAAAATTATTTCAAAGCCTTCCGCTGTACACACTAAAAGCTGAGTCACTGGGTTTGATAAATAGGATACCTAATTGCCGATACGTATTCCATCTTACTGCTAATAAAAGTTATAGGTATATAAAAGTTTTTATGTTTTAATAGCAAACTGCAATAAAGGGTAGTATTAGTTTATATTAAATATGTTTTTGTTCAACAGTTACGGTACGTTCTCTAGCTCAATAGAATTAAATGATTTTTAATAAGCTTGAGATAGAATTTGGTTATTAAAGAATGATTTTATAGTTAAAATAAGCGTGGGGTGCTTGTTACAGTATATCTATACTAACTACGATATTATAAATGGGCTTAACATATCATCCACGCTCTGTAACGACTGACGAGCTACCCAGTTAGTTCAGTTGGTCAGAGCGTCCGACATTAAATCGGAAGATGCCAGTTCAAATCCTGCAATGGGTCTTCTTTTCGGATTTCTAAATGCAACTTTATGTATAAAAAGCTCCATCTTGCGGAGAAAAGCAAGCAATTATGAACCTTATTGTTATTTAAACCTTGTGAGTATATTTTTAGTTTTAGTGCGGTTTGCTGTTCAAGTGTGTCTTTTATTTCCTTCAAATATTTACCAAATTATTTACTAAACTTTTTATTTAAAATTTGGAATCAGATTTTTAAAATCACGAAGGATGCTGACGGAAATATATGTCAGTATTAGTCTGTTGTCGCAATTTCAATATACTATAAAGTATATCTTATAGTGTTTATACAATCCTTACATAATTTAGGTACTCTGCTACTTGTTTTCTGATTACCTATTCTTCTGCTACAGCATCCACCCACTTCCTACCACGCTTCGTCCTGTCCCGTTCTGCGTTCAAATTTTCTTTTTGCTATCCAGACATCGCAAAACTATACGTGCCAACCCTACGTATTTTCCATAAACACGGCCGCCTATAAATATCGCCAGTAAGTTATGCTGAAACAGCAGCCGAATATAGAGATGGATAGCTCGAGTAGACTTGGGATTTCGGGAATCCTCAACAGGATCCGGCACTCGGCCTGCTGATTATCCTGCTCTGTCTTCTCACTATCCGCTCCTGCGGCGCGTTATATTTAAATGTAGGTGTGTGTGTTTATGTATAGGAAGGATAAGGAGAGAACAACGGGTTTAGTACGGAGTTTCGAGACGTGTGAGTGGAAGTGGACGTAAATTATGATTTATGGACGGTGTGACCGCATTAAACATGGAAGTGGACTATGGAGTTGTGGATCTGTGTCTCCTGGGACCATCATCTCCTGAAAAGTACAATGAAATACAAATTCGCATTTAGAAACTTAAAAAAGAACCTTGCACACTTCAAGATTCGAACCACTCACCTTCTATAACTGCAGTGAGCGATCTT
The DNA here is from genome assembly GCA_949316355.1 of Bruchidius siliquastri. Lineage (NCBI taxonomy): Eukaryota > Metazoa > Arthropoda > Insecta > Coleoptera > Chrysomelidae > Bruchidius > Bruchidius siliquastri. Next base: position 32,630,842 of record OX438530.1, read on the forward strand.
TACGAACCCAACACTGGCGCTGTACCTCGAGATGCGAACGCAGAGCGCAGTTAGAAATTCGAAAGAAAACTCGTTTTTGATATTCTTGATCAGTGGTCATCAAATGGCGGATCGCCGACCTATTTTATGCGGACCTTAAGTAAATAGTACATTAGTTATAGGGTGGTCTATTTAACGGTGAGTTTATGATGAAAACGTTCTGATGAAAGCATTTGAATGCAATAAGGGAGATTCAATGATGTTTTTCACCTGAAGACGATTGAAGATAGTATATCAATCGAAACGTTGTGATACTCAAAAATTTAATAGACAATGGAAGTCCGAAATCAAAGTTTTGGAAAATCCACCTTGTCAACAAGTTTCAAGTAACAGGCACTACTGGAGTGTGAAAAATCCGCGATTGGTGGAGAGAAGTGGAACATCAGCGCCCTTCATTGGTGAATGCATGGTGCGGAATTATTGATGACAAGGTGATCGGTCCATATTTTAGTGAACGACTATTGGATGGGCAAAGATATCAAGACTTTCTGAACCACCACTTACCAGAGCTAGAATATTCCGGGAGTTGCTAGATCGGTAATACTCTAATAGATGGATCCGATTAGTTAGTCCCGTTATGTGGCCTGCTCGGTGACCAGAAATAACCCCTCTCTATTTCCTTTCATTGGAAAATCGAAAAGAACTTGCTTATGCGAGGAGCTCCCACTACATTGGAAAATATGAAGTAGCGTATAAGATATGCTTGTAGAGCAATCAATAAAGTAACTCTCTTTGTGTATTATGAAAACTTCATGAAATGGATTGATAAGTGTATTGGAGTTGGCGGGCATCATTTTGAACATTTGTTGTAATAAGGTTAACGGTTTCCCAGATGGTAATTACGTTATTTATGCTTTCGTGAGAATAAGAGTATTTCTGACAAACCATGTAATTATTGGAAAATTTATAAAAAGAATAAATGTTTTATATTTTATTTAAGTTGCATTCGGATTTCAATATTTGTGATCAAATGATATTTGTGTTATCTCGTAGAGTAAGATTCTGCAATAGACAATATGTATTCCCATTAAAATCTGAAGGTTCGAATTAGTTTTTTTGAATCACTAAATGTTACAAATACACAAAAATAGTAGGAAAATAAAAAAATGCAAAAACTTGTAAAACATTCTATTTCAAATCTCGTTCTCTGATAAAATTAGAAATGATAAAGAAAGGGTAGGATATATAGATAAGGTTAATAAAAAAAGGATATATTCATACTTTTTCATAAATAATTCAATAAGAATTAACACAAATTAAAAATGTAAAAGAATGTTTTGAGGCGTATTTTGTACATAAACACACATATAGTATTGTCACTTATCGTCACAGCAGATATTATATTCAGATAATTTGATTCACAGAACTTGTAACAAGTAAGCCAGAGCGTCACCACGACACTGTGATCATCAGCTGTGATGGCGTGATGGCTGACGGAAAGTATATGATCTTGAATTAGGAATCTGGAGTATAATGTGGCGATGGTGAGAGATAGAGAAAGAATGAAACGAAGACAAGTAGGATGCGAGAATTATCTGTAAATGCTGTACTGCAACTGCATGCGCTAAGGTTTATTGACGATTTTTGTTACTCCGCCTTCTGTGAACCGACAGATAACATTTTCTCTTATAATTGAAAATAAAAAAAATCGACCGACCGCGAGAATGCCATGATGACATTTTTTTTGCAAGTTCGTGACCCCCAGGGCGTCAGATTATAGGAATGCATACTTTTTAGCCTGTAATTAATCCCTCAATCTGACGCGCTCGAGTACATCCAACAATGGCTACTACTCTGATCGGTTGCCCTAGACGTCTGGCTCTGTATATTAGGTTTATGCATATCCGCCATTCAAAACTAGAAGTCGGCACGCATAATTTGAACATGAAGCGAAACCTGATGACATATGCATTGGACAGTTATATGTGTATGCTTTCAAATGTAGTTTGTAGTTAATTGTAGCGAAAAAACCAACATTTTTCTTGCATCATTCAAAATGAGTTTTATCCCAAATAAGCAATATTTGAGGGAAGTAATTTTACATTACTTTGTTGCAAAGGAAAGTGCGACCGAAACGTATCGTTTGCTCAGTGAAGTTTACGGTGAACGTTCTCCGTTCGAAAAAACTTGTAAAGAATGGTTCCGTCGGTTTAAAAGTGGCGATTTTGATGTTAAGGACAAAGAATACGGAAAACCACCAACAATAGTTGAAGATGCAGAGTTAGAAAGGACCCGTATCAACGCAAGAGGAGCTCGCAGCATCATTACATGTTGATCAATCAACCATTTCCAGACGTTTAAAGGCTGTTGGATTCATCCAGAAGCTCGAAAATTGGGAACCACATGAATTGACGCCAAGAGATGTGGAAAGGCGGTTTTGCATGTCGGAAATGCTCCTCCAGCGATACAAAAAGGAGAGTTTTTTTGCACCGAATTGTGACTGGTGATGAGAAATGGATTCATTACGATTATCTGAAACAAAGAAAAACGTATGTGAAGCCCGCCTAACCAGCAAAATCAACGCCAAAGCACCAAAGTAATGCTTTGAATTTGGTGGGATCGAAAGGATATCCTGTCTTATGAGCTGCTAAAATCGGGTGAAACGATCACAAGAGGACGCTATCGACAACAACACATGAAACTGGAGCGAGCAATAAGCGAAGAACGGCCAGAATATGCAACCAGACATAATTTTCCATCATGACAACGCTCGGCCTCATATTGCTATACCGGTTAGAAACTATTTGGCAAACAGTGGATGGGAAGTTTTGTCTCACCCGCTTTATAGCCCAGACCTGGCCCCGTCTGATTTCCATTTGTGTAGATCGTTGCGAAACGCGCTCACTGGAATATATAGATATAATTTTTTGCCTCAAAAGATGAGGAATTCTATTGGCGCGGAATACATCTCATACCCGAGAGCTGTGAAAAAGTTATAGCTAGCGATGGACAATATTTTGAATAAATTGTTTTTTCATTTTCCAATTAAATAAACTGGTTTTTTCATAGAAAGCTTAGACATGGTACTCGACCGGTTGCTATATGTCAGTTTTGGCATGCTTGAGCGAATCCCAAAACCTCCTATTCGGCTGCCCTGTCTTCAAACGTACGCCTCTTCTAGGCTTGGGATCAGCTGTGATGGCGTGATGTCTGATAGAAAGTATATCATCTTAAATTAGGAAATTAGTGTATAGTGTGACAAAAGTGAGAGATAGAAAGAAGAGAGAGGTGCTTGACAGGTTGCTAGAAGAGCGAATCCCAAAACCCCCTATTGGGCAGCCCTGTCTTTAAACGTACGCGTCTCCAGGCCATAATTACAGCCAAAACGGCCCACTTGTACCCATCCCATATTCTCGGCAATCGCGTCATGAGCGCGCAAGCAATAACGGCTAACGACACGTCGACAATGCCGTTGACAGCTCGCCAGCAGTGCCCGCCCGATGATGTCGTAACCTGATTGTTCATTAAAAAGTGTGTAAAGCGGTCGTTAGCGTTGATTGTTACTGCCGACGCCATTCGGTCGTCACAACGATACGCTCGCTCGGATGTTTTTCGATAGGGTTTTGCGTTCTCGTTTTGTCGGGGATTGAAAACAATGAGGATTCGTGCGAAATTGTAAACGAACATATTCGCCTCTTGTTTCAGGAATCATATCATCGTGGACTGAAATAGTATTTACTGTAGTGGAGGAGTCAAATAGGAGATTTTAGAACTCACTCAACCATGCAAGATTGACTCATGGAGGCATACCTTGCACCCTGCCGAGTACTTCCAGTACTGTCAGCGAGGCGTGTTTCCTATTAGATGCAAAGAAAGGGCAAAAGAAGGTTGTTTAGACCTGTGACTCTGATCTGCATCATAGCCAAGGTTATGGAGACTGTTATCAACGTGCAGCTTCTGAAGTACCTGGACGAAAAAAATATTATCAATAATATCTAATATGGCTTCTGTAAGTATACATCCCTGGGAGATCTTCTGGCCTACCTTACCCATATGTTGAGCAGAGCGATTGAACTTCAAGGAGAGTCTCGAGTCATCGCGCTCGATATATCGAAGGCTTGAGAGACTTTTGATCAACCAAGAAGGATCCTTATATGTGGTAGTGTATGGCTTCTGCTTCAAAATAGCAAAAAATCGATTATTGGGAATACTCAGACGCGTCAGATTAATGAATGATAGCTTAATTGCACGATGAACAGTGAGCATTCTGATAATCTGACGACTAACTGTTACGCAAGGAATTGGGATGGTTGCAGACTAGACTGCAGTCAAATTATATTTTATTTTGAAGGAAATGCTCCAAGGTTAAAGTAAAAATATAATCTGCCGATGTCCACAAGTTGGAGTAAAAAAAATATCAATAAAGTTTAGCGCGTGCAGCTGCAGTGAAGCATGAATCCCCCACTCCGCACCTCCTTCTCCCTTTCACGCTTTCTCTATCTCTCACTCTCTTACACCGTTCTCACACTATACCTCAATTCCTAATTCAATAAAATATACTTACGGTCAGGTATCACGCTATTATAGCACAGCAACAATTTGTTGGAAATAACATATAATCCTTTCTACAGTTTCGCTGATGACAGCACACTTATTTTCTGCAAGGAACCGGGCAAACCAATACCATCCTAAGATACCGTACTTTGGCGAGGGCACTATGGTGTTCAGATCAATGAGGACATCGAAAATATTGTTGAATGAGGATATACGAACGGAGTCCAGTTTAAGGCGCAAAAGATTCGGACAGTGAGACCTAATACTTTAATCATCTTCCATCAAGGTTCTGGGAATTAACATCAATAATAACCTGTCATGGCGCAGTCATGTTGCTGACCTCTCTAGGTCGGCGTCCCAGGAGCTGAGGGTTCCCTTCCGCTCCAGAAACAGCTGCTGCTACTATACAAGGCCCAGCTCAGACTATCGCTGGAGTACTGCTTGCATGTTTATGGATGCGCCCCAAAGCGCTCCCTGAAGCTTTTGGACACAATCCAGGAAAGAGCAATACGTCAAGTGGATGTGCCTTACCTCATAAATGACCTACACAGTTTGGAACACCGACGAAGGGTAGCTGATTCGTCCCTATTCTATATCATCATAGCAGATGTTCGACCGAGCTATCTTGCATAGTAACTCCAAAAGTACGGCAAATACTAGTGGGGCTCATCGGAGGCATTCTCTTCAGGTCGAACTTACAACGCCTCGAACAAGCCTGCTCCAAAGGTCGTTTTTTGGAGAACGTTGGCGTTGTGGAGCTACCGGGGACTTTTTTCTCTGATGGTTACAATCTACAGCGTTTTAATGTCAATGTGAATAGATATTTATCCTAGCGCAGTGCTTATGAAGCGCGATAGGCTATCTGGCTTTGCGCGCCAGGTTATGTATAAAAAAATACAGTACACGTCATGATACGTACAACGCCTTGACTTATTTGTTTGTGGTTTCAGTTCTGTGAATTAAATTATCTGAATTCAATATCTGCTATGATAGTAACACTGTCAATGTGTGTCGTTTGTTGAAAAAATAAGCCTTAAAAGATGACTAAGGTTTTTATTTTATTTTACTACTTTTGTTGAAATCTGTAAAGGGACAGATAGCATTTCTCCACTTCTTCACCAGAGTCCGAGGATCTCTCTTGCAAATACGCATTCAGAGGTGTGATCTACATATTCGGATGATATTTTCTATGCATTTTACTGGTGACATTCAGCGATTCCTTGAAAATCATAAACATATTTTTTCAAATCGTCAAATTATTATGAATATCACTTTAAATAATCACCTAATTATGAACCAGCACAGCCAGAACATCAAACTGAATCATCTGTACGGAAGTTTGATGCCTTTGAGTATTTCGTTCTGCCGGGAATTAAAAATAATGAGGATTTATGCGCTATCGCCTCTTGTTCCAGGAAACCGGTCATTGTAGTTGGCGTGTATGGTGGTAGGTGAAACAGAGGAAGGAATATGTTTTTGTCGATCTTTCATTGACTTGAAATCATCATCCGCGTGATCCACCAACACTTAACGATCCTACCGCAATAATAGCTTCTCCGTCTGGAAACTCGGCGTCCCAGCGCTTCGACGGCGTCGGCAGCGGCATCGAACGGGCGTCGGCGTCGCGGGGCAGCCGCTCTGGGACCGGGCGCCGCGACGCCCCCACGGCACCTGCCCATTGGAAGGATTGCCGCCAATCTCGGACCCGCGCCACACCGGCTCTCCACGTCTGGAGGTGTATTCCCCAGTGACTGCGATGCCCGCTGATCTAACAACTGGCCGGTACTGGATATCTTGCCAAAACTACCATATTGTTGAAGAGCTAGTAATCAGAAAAATTAGAAAAAAATTGGGAAGAAGAATTGTGCGGGGCAATATACCTGCCATAGCGTATTGGCCGTTCGGTGTAACAAGTTCGTCATGGCCCAATGGTGAGGCGTCTGCCTAGAATGCAGGAGGTTGTAGGTTCGATCCCCACTGGCATCAAAATATTTATAATTTTTCGGATCGCATTGGAATCCGATGAAGCTCTGTAATTACCGTATTGTTATTGTAAAACACTAATTTATGTCAACTCATAAATAAATTTTCTAAGCTTACTTATACCCAGATCATCTGGTCCTTGACTGTTTAACTTCTAAAGACTGACTGACTGACGTTTGTTACCGCTATCTTCAAATAGATCTACATTCCCCATCTCGAAAGTACTGTAACAAAAAACATGTCATTAACAACGATCTAAATTTCAATCAACAACTGTACACTTTCGATATATACAGGGAGATCCTTTGTTAGCTACCAACATTGCATTATTAATTAATCAACAGGACTAACTGTAGTAAGTGTAACGCGGCTCACGAGAAACTTAAAAATCAAAGGAAATTCGTAGATCAATACAAGAACATCTGTGTTCGCTCTAAGACAGTATGATGATAAAATTATGCTTTATTTGAACAAAGAACCATATAGTTTCGATTTCAATACTCATTCCAAATCAATTTACTCCAAAGAATAGTCTGCTTCACAGCTAAGGTTTCAATAATTTTATTACAAGTATTCCATATTACTTTAGTTAGGTTATCATATTTTTCAGTGGAGCTCCATTTACTTCGATCAAGAATACAAACAACTTGAAAATTGCAGAACCTCCATTAAGAATGCGGTAGTCTTGGCTGCTTTCCAAGTACACCTATACGGGTATTAGCTCCAAGTAATTTATTCATTATATTACCTCGCCTCCTCAGGATGAATGAGCTGTTGAAAAGGTGTAGTGCGGATCTCATATCGTAGTGTGTCAAATGGAACAGCTGTGAACAGGCTTCATTACCAATGGTGAACGTATATCTTCTGGTTCCAGTACAGGTACATATTTTTTATATTCTATGCTTATCTACAATACTTTTCAAATTTGAATTAGGAAGAAACCAAAGAAAGAAGTCACATTCCTAAAGTTTGAACGCATTTTCTATCCATCTTTTCAAGGTTAAGGAACCAACAGTGGCTTTAGTAACTAGTCATCTGAATTAACGAATGCTTAAACAAATGCTCTCACATTCTTGTTTCTAGAAGTTTAACTATTTTCGGCAACATTATGAAATGCTTCAGTCAACATTTTTAGTATTCTTGTAAGCGAAATATTTGTTGTTTTGTTCTAAGACTATCATGTGCTGGATTAAAGATTTTAGTGAGTTGTTTCCAAGACCATCCAATGGTTGAACTGATAATATTTCTTGAAGGTAATCCTATATGGTCAAAAATATAAAATGATTATAACTTTACGCATATTTCAAGATATGGTATACTGTAGTCAAAGCACATTGTCTTTCGCCTGGGAATTTATTTTTATGTGTGGGGAGAGCAAAGACTAGGAGGATGTCTTTGAGTATAGGAGGCGTTCAGGGATTTGATGTTGGTATATTTTTTATTATAATAATTACTATTTTCGTTTCATATGTATCATGGCGCCTTGGTGACTGTGCGCAAGGTCCTGCTTGGTAGAATACACATAGACCAGTATGCTGATTTCCCTGCACATATTCCTTCTAATTGCGCATCTACATCACTATCGAATCAGTGGGGACGGTCTGCGATGAAAGACGTCGAGGCAAACTCAAGCAAGTTAATGGGAATATTGAGCGTATTTTGGCGTCGGAAACATACCGTGGTATGAACCTAATTGCTTACATTTTCATTATCATACTGCCAAATCTTGTCGGTCAAACATAATTTTGAATGTCTTTATAACAGTCAGCAGGGTTGCCACGATGTCACCGTAATTTAGTTTTCAAAGCTTCCATGTCATTTCGACAGGTTCATTCATCCCCCTCTTTGTAGGGAAGGACACCAAGAACCTGGCAGTATTTTCTCATGGTACACGAGCTCCGTATACTGAAAAGTGTTTTTGATGTTTCATTGAATGTACCTCAGGTTAAACCATATTACTCATTTCCGTCGGCCTGTCTGTACTATGTTCGATGAATCTTGACAGGCTTATAACAGTGCTTAACATTCTGAAACTAGATTACTATCATGGCAAGGATGAAAAGAACGCTCAAACTTTATTTCTATTTCTTTCAGAGGCTCCTACTCAAGGGGCAAAAAGGTAGGAGAGGGGGATGAAAAATCGGAGCGGGTTATGGAAGGGTGGGAATCTTAAATGTTTTTTTGTAATTGGTGAAAGACGTTATACCATCCATGAACTTCCAACCCTGGCAATCATACGCACTTGATGCCCTTGCATGAAAGAATCGGAAGCTGTGGTTGAAGAGTTAGATGTTTCTCAGGCAGGGATCTAAGAACAGCTGCAGATAAACTTCAACGGCATCTAGACCTCATAGGTGCATGGCTAAAGGAATGGAAAATTAAAGTTAACGACTCGAAAGCCTCGCATATAATGTTTACACTCAAGAAAGGCAATTGCCCAGCAGTCAGCCTTAACTAAATCTATATACTTCAAAAAGAAGTAGTCAAATATCTGATGAGAAACTGAACCGGAAAACACATATAATGAAGAAAAAAAATCAAATTGACCTGTGAATCAAAGAAATCAATTGGCTATTAGGTCGAAAATTACACTTATAGATTGAAAATAAGCTGCTTATCTACAAAACCGTTATAAAACCAATATGGACATATGGAAGAGCACTATGGAGTTGTGCCAGTATCAAATATCCTCCAAACCATCCCGGATGCACCGTGGTATTTATCCAACCATACATTGCACAGGAACCTCAAGATTCCAGATATATCAACAGAAATCCATGAAAGAGCCAATAGACACCATACGAAATCACAAAATCACACCCATCAACTACTTAGACCACTAATACGTGGAATAGACAACAGACGACTACGGATACTCTGGCCAATTGATCTTGTATGAGGAACTGAGGCGAAGTCACTGAATGATGCTCCTCACAGGCACGTATTTGGGGGGGCGTCCAGGGGGTCCGGACCCCCCCCCCCCCCCCCAGAAACAATTCATAATTATATAATACCGCTCACTGAAGATACGCTATTTTTTTACCATGCACCGACCAGCAGATTAATTTGCAAGACCGCTTCAAGACTCCAACGACAGTATTGTCAGCATTTCAAGCCCTACTACTAAGGTTTGCATCATCAAAGCTATTGGCTACAAGCCTTATCTATATTTTTTGATGAGTATTATTCAGTGTCTGCTCTACAAGGTGACTATATGTGGTGCAATCAAGTTTATAAAAAACAAACCTCGCAGAGCCGGATATATGATGGAGCAAAGTGTGCATGCACATAGCCCCGCCGCTAGGCCAGACCCGCGCTCGCGTAATTTTTTGACGATAAGGAAATAATTACCTCACAGACGCGTGCCGACGCAGAAACTAAAATACGTTCAATCAAACTGAAACTAGTTAAAAATCACCTAGCTCAACTATATCGCAATGGAAGCTAGTTGGGCTATCGTTAATTTCAATTAAAAAAAGCATTTGTAATGGGAAAGATTTTTCACAATTTATTGACGAGCTTGCTGCGAAAGAAGCAAGCAACCTTAAATTATATTGAAACATCAAAGTTTGTTTTTTGGTTTCTCTTAACATAGTTTCGTTAATTTTCAATTTTCTGTGATTTTATTTTTATAGTTATTCTTTATTAAATGGTACATCTTTATATTTATAATGAGTAAATAAGAGTAATTTTTCTTGGCCCCTCATTTATTTTTGCACACAGCCCCGCAAACCCTAAGACCAGCTCTGAAACCTCGGAACACTCAGGTCCATTGAAATATATAACAAACACTATTTTCCAATCATCTATCATCACCATTTTAATCACCCTACCAGTGACCACTGCTACAGTTGAGAGGTCATTTTCATTAGTTAAATGCAATGTTTCTTGTCATTTTTTCACACACACACACACACAGATATATATATATATATATATATATATATATATATATATATATATATATATATATGAATGCTTAGAATCTGGACCCCCCGAAACGAAATCCTGGATACGTGCCTGGCTCCTCACCACGCCATTCTTCATACAGTAGATTAAGAAAATAGTACTACCTAGCAAATTAGCTTATAAAATATTAATTTCTGATTGCTAAGAAAAGGAGCAAAAAAAATTTATAAAAATATGGAAATGAATGATGGATGGAAGGAGTATAAGTATATTCATTAGGTAAATTACATGGTTTGTTTAGAGTTCTGTAGTACTGGACAAGCCGCCACTGTCAGTGATCGAGAAACGGTAGTAGCAGTAAATAATTATGGATTTGGTGCGTGTGTGCGTAGCCCCATCCCCAACCAGCAGCAAGTGCAGTTTGCCGCGTCCCTGAGGACGAATTACGAACGATGTCCGAACGTCAGTCTGACGTGCACTCGCCAATCGACCAGTTATTTACGGTCATACCTACATCGGAATATAAATTATGTTACGCGGAGGTCGCGTTAACTATAACTTTAATCGACAATTGCGCGGCGCGGCACAACCATAACCCCCCTTCCCTTCTCCCACCACCACGTCACTCTTCGAAAGATATCGACGGTAAATCAAACGATATGAACGCTAGTTCAGTTCAATTGGATTGTATGCGTTTTATCAATATGCAAGCTGTAGTACTGAACTGAAAAATAGGTCACTTTCGACCCTTTTCCCGACCATGAGGATCACAACTAAAACTATCATGGTGATTCCTTTGTGTCAACCTTTCGATAAAGGTCATACCTTTCTGCAGAGAAGACCTCTTTTGTGTCAAATGCCGTTGTGTTGAACACAGCTCAGAAGCCGTATGATATGGCGCACTTTCCTAGGAAGTATGACGAGTCCTTCTCCCAGCACTTCTGGCAGGCAGACCTTTTTTCCACTACTATGAGTCACAAATATCTGTTCAATCTGCAGTGACGATAGAGGATCCCTACCAACAGGTAGAGATGTTCCCTCTTCCAATCTCCAGGCTATTATTTCTAATGTATGCTGTAGATGATACGCAAATGAGGTATGTCTTTCAGGTTGACAGTATGCAAAAGACTCAACTTCGAATCGGAAAAAAGGACCCATTAACTAGCTAGCTAGGTTTTCTGACCTGACCACGATTTTCCCCTACTACCATTGCAGTTACAGAATGGCGAATGCATGGAACCATAATATGCTGCACATTTGATCAGTTACTGAAAAAAATCATTAAAATCCGATTATCACCTCTGCTAGTAGAAACCGAACCATGAAGTACTAGATCAATATGAAGAAAATTTAATTTTATCTAGGAAGATGCTAAGAAGAGAGGGTAGAGGGTATAATAAATGAGATATGTGTGTTTGAATATAAGAATAGTTGGCAGGTGGGACTTATGCTTTAGCGGAAAGAAACGAAATTTATTTAGCAATTTCTAAATAGCAGTTTCCAAATCAATATTTTCGAGGTTATTTGAATTTCTCGAAAGAACTGAAAACGATAGAAATACAAGAAACAACCGTCAATTTTAGGCTCTACATATATTTCATAAACCTGCCTTGAATGAAGGGTATAGTTAAAAAATGCAATAGCATACAGGGTATATCATTTGAAATAACAATTCTATGTTACGCCTGACCTTGATAAAGCATCCTATATAGTATTGTAATATTTTCAGAAACATATTTATGTGAAATATTTCCAGAATCATTGGCAGTATGTGGAAATTTTGGAAATATTTGAAACCAACTGAAAACTAAGGCTAAATGAGAAAACGAAACATTTAATGGAAAAGCACATTAAAAAAATTAAACACAAGACAGATGAACATAAACATAGAGTTAAATGTGAAGAATACAAAAGATGTTTGAAGATATTTAAAAAAACAAGCATTTTCAGAAAACATTCAGTCCTGCGAGGCAAGTCGAGGAACAGGCATATCTTCATTGCTGTCATTATCATCTTCAGTGTTACTTTGTTTTCTCCAATGCACTATCAAGGAGTGAAGATGAAGACCACACTATACAAAACATAAAACAGTATTGTACGTACTGTTTATACTTGTCCGCAGCCCACCTGAGCGGCTCCCTCGTCGAATACCGCCTTGCTTCCTGCAAGGTTGCCAATAGTTGAAAAATGGCGGTAAATCTCAGAGTCCAAAATATTCGTGATAGACGTACCCTTTCAGACATTATTTACCTAGTTTGATATTTCAACTGCATGAAATTATAAACATTTATGTGAAAATTTGCTTTTAATTTCCTAAAACGTATTTTGAACATTTTCCCAATATTTCCAATATTGTCAATATTGGAAATTTTCAATTGTTCCATTTCCATGGAAATATTTCCATTCACAACACTAATCCTGTATAAGCGAAAATAATTATGCGTAATAAGGCATATGATTTTGAACAATTTTTGAAAAAAATATTTCCAGCTTCAACAACGACTCAGCTGTTATCCACCGCCCACCAGTTTATGCCACTAGTTCTTGACTCAAATAGATATTTCTTCTCAATGAAGACGAAAACTTGTTTTCCGTGTACACAGTTGATCACGAATGCGGCATCTATTTTTGGCCCGGTCCTAAGGGTAACCCTAGAGGGACCTCTTGCGGACTGCAATATCTAATCGAACTGAACTATATTATACTGGACGATAATAGACGCGAATGCGATCATACTGTTTTTGTATATCGTGAACGATAATTGGAGAGATTATGGTCGCTGGAATTACGCATAAATAAAGGATAGTTAAAAGCATGCGTTTATCTATTGTGCCAATTATCAGAGTCGTGCCTAGAAGGCTTTTTCTCCCCTGACAATAACATCATTCAGGCATTTTATCTTTTGTTTGTAATTATTTGGGTTCCAGTAGGTAAGATTTTTATTCAAATTATATCTGAACTACCAGATGTGGATTGTAATCTGTAACCGTCCTGGCCATGTAGTCCTCAATCTGACAATTATTTGGAGGGGTTTCCTTAATCCTAGCGGTTTGAAAAGAATATTATTGCGTCAATCACTAATTATGACATATAAAAAATGCTTATAAAATGAGATGTAAAAAGAAATAGCTTAAATTTTCAAACAAATATTTCTTCTATATAGTTCTTTTATGAAATGAGAAATGATAAGTAAATAAAAGGCAAAAAATATCAACAAAGAACGATATTTTTTATAGCTTTATTGATGGGTTACAACTACAGATTTCCGAAAAAAGAATCATAAATAACAAATCGAACTGAAAAGCCAAAACATAATGTAATATACTGCCTTCCCTTGTTGAATAAAATATTAATAATTGATTATTATTATTTTATACTTTTTAATGCTGTCAAAGTGGCCTTTTGTTAATATTCCAAACAATAATTTATATCTTTTTATTGTCGGAGATTTTAAAATGAAATGTTCCAACATAGACCCTTTTTCAGAAACATTTTCAGTCAAATTTATGAAAAATAACAAATTTTATGTAAATTATTCAATGAAGTTATTTTAAAAAATCTTTGCTAATTTCTCATTGAAAATTCAGAGTGCAAAGTGTTTAATTCTCTGAATCAAATTGATTAGCAATTATTTCTAATTATTGTCATTGGTCCTTAAATCGTATGCAAATTTTCAAATTCGTCAACAAAGTAAAGTCCTAATAGTCGTGGTAAGTAATAATAATTAGATTAAATAATAAAGTAGAGTAAATAAATGCGGTAATATCCACATAAGGGCAAATGATAATTACAGAATACCTCGTATACAAAACTAAATTCATACGTTATCTACCCCTAATGTAGCCCTCCAACTAACAATGTAGACTGAAATGTACAGCTCACCGTCTGACCCTCATTACAATTACATCAAAGTTGGCTGGCGGATGGCCAGATAACAAAAGACTGCTCTTCGCATCCCGCATAATGCATTACTTACCTTCGCTGTCATATTAGCCTTGGAAATCAATCATTTATGCCTTGGGATTGAAGCGCGCGGATCGCATCAACGAACTTGAGATCATCGGTCATTTCATATTCTGCGGATGGGGTACGAATAAATGGGGATGCGTTTATTTTGACTTTACGGATGGGGCTCAAATTAGAACAGATGGTTACATGTGTTATATATCAGAGGAAAAGAAATCCAGTACTGCTGAGGATCGAACCTATGGCTGTAGGTTTCTGTGCTGATGCATCAGTACATTAAGCCAGTATACTTTGTGGAGCAGGTACGAATACATCTAAAGGGCAATTTGGGGTGATGGACCTAAGGTTATATGTATCTGTACAAATTTAAGTTATAATTTAAAAAATCTTAAAAACCACGATTTAGAAACAAATCATGGTTAGTTAGGAATGTAGCGATAGATAATTTTGCAGATATTATAATGATTTTTGTTCAAAGGCAACTGAGCTTAGTTAATAAGACACGTGTTTTTAGGCAAGATTTTTGAAATTTGAGTATTCATCTTCATTGTTCCGATAGTTCTTTGAACTTATTTGATCGGATTATTTGGACATCTTACTTAAGATGATATTATCTTATTATTGCTTATGAAGTGGACATTTTTTTGTAGAGGTGCATCTACTACTGCTTCTTTAATCAAACTTGTACAAGGATTCCAGATACCACTGAAAATCTTGTCCTGATCTTTTTGTGACTTTGGCTCTGAAGGAACATCATCCTTTTTCGTATTAATCACTTCCGAAATAATGAATGAGTGCCTGTAGATTGTACGCTATTTGTAGGGTGGAACTAGGGTTGTTGCTAAGATAGATATTGTAGATGCAGATGCTCTTACTTGGTGAAACTCACATCATGCAAATGGAATAATCCTATATTTAACACAAACGTTTTCTAACTCTAAATGGCGATATCTGTCTGAATCCAGCTACCAATTATCCTACAAAACATGAATATTCAGGGTTATAATTGTCATCATCGTCGTACGCCATAAGTTGATTCTTGATCTGTCCTAAAGCTTTTAGCAAATTGTTGATCAGAGGTACAGTGTCTAACAAGCAAGCAGACTCTCCACTCATGGATTTTGTAGCTTCCTCAAAGATATTATTTTTTTGCATTTCTGTGAGGATTTTGCGAGCTGATGTTAAGTGACTGGAGTGGCCAACACTAAATCTTGCCTTTTTGGTCATAACATCATCTATTTTCTTCTCCTGCCATAGTAACCATCAGTCCTAGTTAGTTGCAAAGAGCAAGGGTAACGTACTTGTACGTCGTCTTTTGGTTTTTTATTCTAAATTTTGAATCCAAAACATCTTTTAATAATTGCATGCTTTCCACTATGCATCAGACTTGCTATAGACATGCATGCTTCGTCTTTAGTCTAGACTCGTCAGTGTAGCCTAGCGGTCTTACTGTAGAGAGTAATCGGGTGGTATATATGTAACCCAGTCAAGGGTGTGATAGCAACATAAACTATCTATCATCTCCAAGTGTCGCCCTCTATGGGGACGCCCAATGGCAACTTGCGAAGTCAAAGGTTCTAACACCTGGTTTACCTTACTTATTGCGCCGGTGCAAATTTGCAAATTTATCAGATGTTTTGAAGGGCGATCAAAAGTGCGTTAAAGTATTCCGTTACATATACATACGTTTCAGGTGAAGCCAATAAGGAAATTATAACTGATAAATCAATAATTATTCAATTATTATCGATCCGTAATGTCTCTGCTGCACTATATATAACAATAGCAGAACAATAATAGAAAAACAGTGTTCAGACATCCGTTCAATCCCAGTTATATAGATCATCAAAACTTTTACTGCGACCTCAACGATGACAATAAAGCCTTTATTTGTCGAGCAAACATATAATAACCGTTTCTGAACGGCATGGCACACGTAATACTGTTCAAGGCGTATGTCTACTTTTAGGGTTCGCAATATCCTCTCCCTGGAAGTAATTTGTTTCCATTTGTTTTTCTCAGGCATCGTCCCCAATGAACACCAGTGGCGGATGGGGGGATCGTTTTGAAGGTCGAATGGTCAGTGGCTTGCGCAGGCAAGGGGTACACGCATGAGGGCCTATACAATACAATCCAGTTTCTGATTGTCCGCTCGCCGGTGTTTTCAAGAGCAAAAAAAGTCCTCCAAGCCTGTGGTAGCAGTTTAGTCATCCAGTGATTTGGAAAATTAATCCAAATACTCCCCACGCCAAAATTATCGAATTCGAGAAACATCACGAAAAAACGTTTAATACATTCCCGTCAGTCCCTCTGCCTGTTTGTACTTTGTCCTGTGTATTTTCATAAAATTTTGACACTACACACATACAAAGAAATTCTCATTTCAAGAATTAATTTATAGTATTATATTAATTAAATTCTTGTAAATATATATTCACAACAAGAACATCTGATCTCACTCTAAGGCAATTTACTTGATAAGAATATTATTATTTATTTGAACCAATAAAAATATATATTCGGATTCAATACTAATTTTCAAGGAATATACTCAAAAGAAAAACATAATTCTCTTCACATCTGAGATTTCAATGCTTTTCTGCCATGTATTCCCAATTTATTCCAACGGGGCTCCGTTCACTTCGATCAGGAACATCTTGGGATTCTCTCCAAGTGATTCATTTATTTGTATCGTCATCAAGGTCACGTGAATAGACATTTATGCTCACGCAGTGCTTATGAACCGCGTGAGGTCGTCTATGGAAAAAATTAGACGCTGATGTGATATATCATTTTTGAACAAGTTCTGTTACCAATGATGCCAATGGTTGCTAGCTTAAGTACAGCTACATATTCTTTTATATTCAGTTTAACTGTACAATACCTTTCGAACTTAAAATAGGGAAAATACTATATGACGTAGAGAAAGGTCAGAGAGAATTTACATTGGTACAGTTTTGGTTCTTCTTTATAAGGTTGAGGTACCAAGTATAACTTTGATAACAGCTCATCAAAACGACATTATAATATAAATATAGGTTTAATTTTCTCTGTTTTGTACCAAGACTCTGCTTGAATAACTTATTCTTGCAGAACTCTTAACAATCATAGAATATGGAAAAATCTTCTATCTAGGTCACATTTATCGAAATAACCAGGATCACATCTTGCAACTAATAATAGAAGACAGAATAGAGGCAGGAAGAGGAGTTCGTAGAAAATAAGCATCATGGCTAAAAAACATTCGCATTCCAATTTCTTAAACAGTGCAGGATTTAGAAAAATTATCTAGAATGATTGCCAACGTTAAGGAGACAGGACAAGACCCATAAAGCTCATCTTAATATTTTTCGGTTTATAAATGTAATTTTATCGATCCCGAAGAGAGCCTCATTTCGAAATTAATCGGTACATCCTGTGTAGATACTGTGTCCTGTACTGACCGCTTTCCACCTATTTTTGGTTGCAATCCTAATAATATAAAAATTCCACGATCATTCAGCTCCTTTTATACGACGGCCGCTGTACGGAGAGTCTTCAGGTGGACGACTTTTTAAGAAATTCCAATCCTTTGTTGGCTTAATCACATTCGACAGGCGTATTTCAATTAACCGGTGAAAAGAGGCCGCGTAATGGTCATTGATAAAACTGCCAATTCGGGATCTGACGAAATAAGCCGAACGAGGACAAAAGAAACCGCATGTGAGGTAAAACACAAAGAAAGTTTTATTAAGTGTTCGGGTACTTGTAGAAAACACCGGGAAACAAAAATGATTGTTCAGTTCGACTTTTTAGCTGTTTTTAAGTAAAAACAGGTAAATGTGGTTGTGCGTATATACGAAAATATGGTGTGTTTATTTTGAAGCCACTAGCTTGACACAATATTTTGTAAAAAATATTTTTAAACAAGCAGTTTAGCTAGTTCTTTCTACAAACAAAGCTATTACAGCATTCCTGAACATGGTGTATGTTAGTATGGATGTGAATAAGGAAACTGTAGGAATTTTCATTGATCTGAGCAAGGCCTTCGATCTGGTGAATCATGAATAATTATTGCAAACATTGGCTCTATATGGTATAGAGGATTTCGAATCTAACTGTTTAGGAGCTATTTAAACAAAAAATACCAGTATGTGTAAATAAAGAGCTGTAAGTCGGGGATACTTTCCTCAGAAGTTGGAGTCGTCAGGGATCTATACTTGAACCTCTATTGTACATCATATTTATCAATTATTTGCATATTCACAAGTGTGTCATGTATGCTGATGATACATCCATTCTCTTCAATGTAAGCAGTAGTGCGGAGCTAGCCAGATCCGCATCACAATAATTTGTCAGATTTCACCAATGGTTCTCACAGAGAGGCCAAGTATCAAACCCAAATAAAACAGTTCTCCTACGCTTCTCTTACTGTTATGACTTGTTCCATAGCGTGTTAGTGAAGTCTCATGAGAGCAGTATCAGGCAAACCAATTCAGTGAAATTTCTCTGAGTCCATTTCCAACATAACTGCAGATGGTATACTCATATCGACTATATTTGCAATAACTTAAACCAATATAAATACTGCATTATTCAACTGAGATTTTTAGAGGACGTATCATTAGATTTGAGTTACCATTTTGCATATTTTCGATCTCACATGAAATAATTATTGTCCGGGTTGCTCTCGTGAAGCTAATAGAGTTTTTTGTTATCCAAAAAAGACTGATTCTTGGTTTGCATAGCATAGCCAGCTGTAGAGTACTATTTGCCGACTTAGGAATACTAACCCGAACTTATACATATCATGTTGTTGACCGTGTTACCTCAATATTTCAAATCTCGCACAACATTGAGCCTGAAGATGCACAGCACTCTCGTTGTTACCTTGTTTCTATATCTATGGTTGACTGTTCTGATCTAGCCGGACATGAAAAAATGAGTCTTCGCAGTTTTGTGAATTGGCAGTCTATTCAACATGCTGTTCCTGTTACTTTAAGAAGCATTTCATGATCAAAATAGAGTAACAGCTTAAAAAAGTTTTCAAAAAGGTTTCTGCGATTTTACTCATATTGATAAATATCTTTATCTATGCTGTACTTCAACTGTTTTAGTTAGGTGGAGTTTTTCTTCGCATGTTTTTTATGGTTGCTTGTCTCTTTAGAGTGTTCTAACGTTGTTAGTATTTGTTTTTGTTTTATGAAACCGAGTGAATCTGCTTTGTTGTTTGTCTTGAGAAAGGAAATGAGAATTTCGGGAAGCTTGACAGAAAACAGATGATTCATATCTAAGGGTCCGCATTTAACCTGACTGCACCTCAAGATCCCAATTGCTTCACATTAACAATATCAGTCACGCTCTTACTTTGCCTACAGATATGAGGTTTTACCAAGAGATCTGCTATCGGTATGGACTTCACAACACCAATCCCTTGAAAGCACTGGACCAAAGAGTAGCAATATATATATATATATATATATATATATATATATATATATATATATATATAAATATACGTAAAGTAAGTTACAGTGCATTTCATACACTTAACAGGAATAAGTCATGTTTTAACCATATACGTGTTAGTTTAGTTTGAGTGATGTTGTTTAATATCTTGTATATTGACGTTTATTGATTGTTTTAACCTTTTTTTGACTCATCCTATGTCATCATCAGAAGATCTTTGAATAAGGGCTATTATTATTATTATTATTATTATTATTATTATTATTATTATTATTATTATTATTATTATTATTATTATTATTATTATTATTATTATTATTATTATTATTATTATTATTATTATTATTATTATTATTATTATTATTATTATTATTATTATTATTATTATTATTATTATTATTATTATTATTATTATTATTATTATTATTATTATTATTATTATTATTATTATTATTATTATTATTATTATTATTATTATTATTATTATTATTATTATTATTATTATTATTATTATTATTATTATTATTATTATTATTATTATTATATCCCCACATGATCATTAGCACAGAAGCATATTGGCTTTACTGACACAAACTGACAACCAGGTCAGCCCTGGATTGCTACGAAGCACTTGTGGATGCCTCTACCAAGAATAACATAACAGTTAGCTGAACTAATTTTCCAAAAGCAATATTACCACTGACTGATTGGCGAAGAGGGTGGCTTAGTCCAAAATTCTTGGCTGTGCCCGTCAGTGCTATGAAAGCTCTACTGAAAGAAATCAACCATAGTTCCATAGATATCCTAGTGAAGAAGAAGCGAAATATTAGTCCATGTCCAGACATCAACTGCGCTTTGCTATGAACATTGCTACATAACATTAAACGTCTGCTGTGCAATTGCCCAGCTGTCCTGCCAATCAAAGAATCGATTCTTGGCGAGCTTTGGACCTCTATGCCCAGTGTAAGGAATCTTCTGGTAGGTCGTATCACTATATTATGCCATAGTTTTGATCAACCCCTGGGGAGAACGTACATGGTGACTAATGAGGTGAGCATAGCAGATTTCCTCCAAGGATGCAGAATTCAACTAGTTTTCAATAATCTTCAGCCTCCGTGGATAAATAGTTTCGTGCGTTCTATATTCGCGCTTATGTTGATCACAGTATAAACATATTCCAATACTAACAGACAGATCGTTTCAGGTAGCAGTCCATACAAACGATGACCAAGTCAAGAATCAATCGCGGTCGGTCAGCGCATATCAATTAGCCGGTCTCGTCCGGGCTGCAAAGAAATCCGTGTAATAATCAAAGCTCGTTAACGGGCTGCCGGTCGAAATTTTCGCATTCACCGATCTGGCGGTAATTTGTTGTCGCGTACGGTTGTTTTTGCCATCGGGGTTTCGTATATGGTAGCGCCGGCAGTCGCCAGTTGCCAGTCGCCACTCGTTTGCGACCCATTACCGTCAAACTGCCCTATCGTGACGATCTGAACCACGGCACACTTTATTAGTGTGGGGGAATTAGCTGAAAAAATCATGAAAGTTTCTTATAAAAGTTGGAGAACGGTACTTCATCACAGAAATTGTCTGAACCATCAATCCATCCATCGATATTCACATCGACAATAACATGTTCTGGCACAATCATGTTGTCGGCCTTGCTGGGTCAGCGTCCTAGAAGCTGGGCATTATTTTCCTCTGCAGAAACAGTTACTGCTCAGATCAGACCATCGTTGAAGTACTGCTCGCATGTGTGCTCCACAGCACTCTCTCCTGAATCGCCATATCTACTGAGAGGCATTGCAATTGTATGGGAATGTCAACAAGAAATGATGAAACTGGAGGTACACAACAAAGTAATTTTCGTGTGGGTACCAGGATACTCAGAAATTATCCGCAATGAGATGGCAGATGATCTTAACACGACACGACACTGTGGTTTAAAGAAGAACCTGGATAAACTAGTGCTTCACAATGGCGATCTTGACTACAGACCATGCTGGGAAGGAACATGAAGTCAGCCTTTCACATGCTATGTGTCTACTATGCACCAGATCACAAGAGAAAGCAGCCTTTTGGGAAGCCTAGGCTAGAAGCAATAGAGGTCAGTACAGTACCAGTAGGGAAACTGTAGAAACTAGTGAAGGATTCAGAACTACTATGAGCAATAGGAGTAAAAGCACAATAGGCCTAAAGGCTGCAATGCTAACCAATAGATTACGTCGGACGATTCCTAGGAAAGGAAAACATGCTTAAATATATAATAGTAGTACGTATTAAACCGGAAACAAAGCCTTGTTGGTGTTCAACGACTTTAGACTTTTCATTATTCGTCTTAATTGATCCTGGACTATACAGTGTGTCGGTCAAGCGATAGCACATTATACGCGCTTGCAAGCCAGAGTCAATACGAGACGGTTGCCGACTGCCGACGATTGGAATAACAGCGGCTTTCGTCGCAATAAGCGTTTAATACACTACCTTTAATTCCCACGACAGATGAGATCCGACAACAACGGTGGACAAACAGTCAAGGCGGCAGAGGCGATGGAAACAAATTGCAACGAGCCACACACAAGGAGATTGATAATGGGCAGGGGTCCCCAAAGGGGGGGCATATGGCAGGGGGCTTTGGCCAGATGAGTGAAAGTCTTGAGGGGCCTCCCGCTTTTGGCGTAAAAATATACCTGGAGTCTTTGATCAGTTCTCTAGGTCATAGATTCTCGGAAGAAATTGATACCGCTATGTGTTTTGTATAATTTGCATCCCAAACATTTATTGAAATTATCGACATGAAACTTTGCTGACATAAACTAAAGTCGAGTTAGTAGCTTACGAGCACTAGTAATCGAACTCCGACTAAACTTACGCAGGTAACTCCTATCGGTGTGCTACAAGGGAGGGATATCAGAACTCCTGGAGTATCGAGTATACAAAATAACTTTTCCAATTAGCATCACTGACACAGTACAATTCAAAAAGCAGGTCCCTATCACAGAAAGTATTGGGCGCACTTACTGTGATATGGCTAAAATCAAGAGCAATATACTGCTGATATTATATTCACCTCCATAGACAACACCAATCCCAGGAATAGACAGATGTATGAAACTGTATCTCAAAGAATAAACCGTTCAGCTCAATTTTGACACTGAAAATTGGCAGAAATCATCTTCCTCTTCCTTTTAGTATAGGCGAATCGCCGGTTTTTTTTCGTCGTCATTCTGCCTATTGCATCGCCAAGTTGTCACTCCATAGTTTTCGAGGGCGTCCTGGACTCCTGCGACCTAACGGTGATTTGTCGCGTGCGATTCTGACTACTCATCATCGTCCATTCTATTGAGGTATTCGTTCCATTCCTCCTTTCTACCTAGTATCCGCTCATTAACATTTCCTACCATGCATGTTCTTCTTATATTCTCACTTCTCTCTCTGTCTAATAACGTTTTTCCAGTTATTATGCGGAGTACTCTCATTTCGGTTGTCTCTAGTAGTTGCTTAGTTTTCGCTGTGTCAGGTCGAGTTTCTGCAGTGTATGTCATAGCTGGTCTGACCACTGCTTTGTAGATTTTTGACTTGGTTTCTACTTTAACATTGTTATTACGCCATATTGTGTCATTTAAACATCCTGCTATTCTTGTCGCCTTTATTGGATGTTCTCTTACCTCCGCCTCAACATCACCATAACCTGATATTTCTATGCCTAAATACTTAATTTTCATCTCCTGCTGGATAACTTTGCCTTCAACTTCCAGTTTGCATCTTAATGGTGTTTTTGATGTTGTCATGCATTTAGTTTTCTGGGCCGGAAATCAGGTCATACCATAATATCTAGAAACTTATCTTAACGAATGCATCAAAGTCTGAAACAGGAGTAAGGTCAAACTACAACCAGTTAATAAGATTTCCTGACCAGTCCTGTATATATACCGGGGAGTACTGGGCTTCGCGAGTGCATTGAAAGACCGGCAAATATTATTCTTCCGGATTCAATGAGTCCACTTGTTCCTGAAGCGACTGCATCTCGTTGATGGAATCCTGAAACAAAGTCGAGAAACAACTGCTACGTCAAGACTTATCTCCAAGCGTTGCTCACTATGGCGCTGCTCATTGGCAACTTACAAAGTCAAAGGTCCTAACACCTGGACTGCCTTGAAGCGGCGACATCTGTCAACAAGGTACGTCGTAATAGTGTTTACGAAGAACAAGAGATGTCGCTGTAAATCAGTTCACCCTGATTGACAGATGTCGTAAGGGGCACCTGTCGCCCGCCATAGTGCGCGACGTTTGGAGATGAGTGTTGATGTTGCTCTTACACACTTGACTGAATTACGTATATACCACCCAATTCCTCTCTACAGTTAGACCGCCACGCTATACTGACGAGTCTAGGCTAAAAACGAAACATGCATGTCTATAGCTGGTCTAATGCATAGTGGAGAGCATACATTGCTTGCAATATCTTAACAAAACAACAAAATTCCTATGGGTCCCATTGCCCTGTGGCATAAAAGGGAGTCACTATGACACTATGACACTTAACGATCATCCAATCAGCCCACTGTGACCTCAAGCCTTTTTATAAGATCATGTACTTAATCAGTGACGAAGTAAAACTGGATATTCGCACCAGACTGGAACTTCCTGGCACCTCAAATCTAACCCACGTATAATTGTTTACAAAAACTGAGGCACTAGTTTGTTCAACATGTGACATTACACTAACCTTGAAACACATTTTGATTGTGAGTTCAATCTACTTCAACGACAAGCAGCTGCATCGAATGCCACAGGATGGACTGCCATCTTTGTTTTCATTTTTGTGCTATAAAACTTCACTATCTTTACAATTTGTTGATTGTCTATTCGTATCTCATGGTACCTGTTTTTGTGGTGATCCCTACTCTCAAGCTGGATCAGAAAAAGTTGTTTAATTTTATATTGTCACATTTGTGTGTGTTTCCTATGTATCAACAATAAATCCTTATTTTATGAATATATATCTACAGAAGATCTATTATTGAATAAATTGATAGCATTAAAATTATACCGGTAGCGTGGGCTACTAGTTTGCCCCCTCCCCTCTTTGAGTTTCGCGATAGGAGCGCTCATGCTCATATCCATTACCCAAAACGAATCATCTAACAAGTCATTACTGGTCCTATGTATCTTGTTAACCCCGGGTCCAACTGTATTTCTGTCCTTCTGTTCATCCTGAAACTTTGACTAACTCAAGACGACTCGCTAACGTTGTACAGCTACTCGAGTTGACCGCCGACTAACATACTATCTCCAGTGGCGTATGAAATTGGATTGATATACAGACCTACAAGTCCACATAATATCTTTCTCTTCAGCAATTTTATATTCAATATAGTATTTCGCGAAAATCAGTAAGTTCCTGTCTTCCTGTCCATTAAGAATGTTATATGATGATAGTGGATCCGCAAGATTATCCTATTATTGAATATTAGTTGAGATAAATTTGAGCACATGGGGTGCTAGGGGTGCCAGCCCTATTTCATTAGTTAAATTTTTTCAAAGTACCTTTCAATAATATAGATGAACTATGTATTTTTTGCTTTAATTTATTATAAATTATTATTGCATTCTGTTAGTGTTTTTAACAAACTGTGAGTTAATCTGGAGAAGTCGCATTTAGAGAAGTATATTGATGAATATATATCAATATGTAATAACACAGTATGCGTTCCTAGTTTTACGAATCGCCTTCGAAACGCCTTAGAACTCGCCATTTTGACTCAAATATTCACATACCCCTAGTTAAGCGGTAATGGGCATTTCAAGTTGGTTGTTATGTCTTAATGGTCGAGGTCTAACATTACCTCTAAATATGAGTTTATCATGCAGGTAGGTTGGCAAGCTGGTTTGAAGAACTCTGTGCACAGATGTTGCTAAGAAATATTGATATAGGTTGTCCACTCGCAGCCACTGCAGCTCATTGATCTTATGACTTACGTGACTATACTTGCGAAGTCCATACACAAACCTGCAACAACTGTTCTGGATCTTCTGTAGTCTATACTTAGTGACATAGTCATGTTCACATAGACCTTAAAACGCTGTAGATTGTAACCATCGGAAAACAAACTTGTTGGCAGCTCATTGCACAACGCCGAGGTCCTCAAAATTATCGACTTTTGGAAGAGGCTCATTCGTTGGATTTTGGTAATGATGCGCTCGTTTAGTCCATCTGATGTTTGCTGTACTGGCAACTATTAATGTTATAATGCGTTCGAACATTGTCATGGTAGTATCTGTAAAATAGAGACAGATCAGTTGCTCTTCTCTGATTTCCAGACTGTAGGGGCCTTCGTGAAGTCAAGAGTATCCACTAGACTCATCCCTTTATTCTTACTTCAGGTCTGGTTTTGAGAAACTTCATGTGTGGGGTAGGTTGACCAACATACTAACTAGTGACATATTTTTATTAAAATTTGTTAAACATTTTATTTGATAATGTAATCAAGTATATATCAACTTTATACCCAAAAACAAAGCGGTAATATAATAGTAAGATAGCTATAGTATATTTATTTCTCTTATGTGGCTGCCACATTGGATTTAATTCTTCGCTAGCTTTGCTATAAACGTGGTGATTATAAGCGATGAAAGCTGCCTCGAACTTTCATTGATACCAGAACGTGACACGGAATAAACAACCAACAGCCATATTAGCAGAAGACTACGTCACTGAACTGGAACGTCGTCGGAACCAATCAGAACTGGTCACAAAATAAGGAGGGGCAGAGGAGAATAAATAGCTGCGAAGGGATATCAATGCTAATTCACCTGAAAATGATTGTAAATAGAAAAAAAAATGAAACGTCGTGGGACTCAGAATTATATAGACAATGGAAGTCCGGAACACAACATTTGAGAGATCTAAATTGTCTACAAATTTCAAACAACATTTTTAGAAAAATGCTGAAACTCATTTGACAATGATGCTACAAGTATATGAAATAACTACCAAGCTAAGATCAGGAGCAGTCCTAGAGTAACAAATATATTTGTAGGCTTGGTCATATAGAAGATAATCTAAAATCTGTTTGTATATCATATTCATCAACACTATGCTAAGCGCGCTGGCAACGATCAAATAAAATAATGGCACGCCACTGTCGATGTATGCACGACGAGATATCAAACAGATTGCGATAATTGGATTTGGCCCGTTGGAAGCCACCACCCGTTTTACGGCTACTGCTTGCAAACTAACTTGCGGACTTGTTTAATATTAACAGGCCGATGGGCATCCCACTTCTGATGGGCTAATTAAAACGTTTGCGGATGCTTCCATTCGACTCCGGCGGCGGACGACGCCTTGAGAGGCGATATCGCTGTCGAGATTGTAGACATGGCCACGAGGCGAGATTATTGGTGGCATCCACGACCACATAAGGCGCTATCGCTTGTAAACACCAGCTGGAGAAGTTTGATGGTGCTCCAGGTTAGTTATATAAATATTACCAGAGTCTGGGAGAGTACTAAAGTACTCATGCGAAGCTGACGAAAGGATGTCACATATACATAGTGCCGAGGCTAGGGCAGTGTAACCGGTGAGTTTTTTATGCTCCTTGGGTTTTTCTGAGGGGGTGGGGAATGTCCAAATGGGCATACATTACGGAATTTGTATTGGGAGCCACAGTTCCAAGCTACGACACTGTCTATACAGGAACCGAAACAATAGCTGTATCGCAGCAACTGTTCATAATAAAAAAAACTGGATGGATACTGTTCTCCGCTTGGAAAAATTATTATATGATGTGATAAAATGAGAATTTTATGATGCAGCTATTACGAGTCTGTGTTCGAGCGAGATTATTTTCATTGATATTGAGTAATAAGGATGTATGGCCTCTGTTCATTCCTTGAAATGTCCAAAATTGCAACATCGCTGAACAAAAAAGAACCAGAAGCTAATTATAACCCTATTCTCAGAAATGGTCGAGAATGTGACTTTTGCAGTTAGACCCCTCAAATGCGAGAATTATGTTCGAACATTTACCATGGTAAAATCTATAGAATACGTTGCAGATCAGCCTCTTTTCTTAGACTTTCCAGGTCCTCTGAGAAGAGAGGCTGTTTGTAATCTGTAGCCATAAGGAAGGCATAAAATAAACGCCAAAACATCGAAATATTAAAGAAATAAGCTCTGCATTTGTTATTTATCCCTAAATACGCAGAATCGGTATTTGCTTCCATTTAAAAAGTTGCCTCCTCATTTATGTATGCTCTGAGTCCATCTACTTGACGTTTCTTTGGTGTAAAAACACAAGAACCCAATTAACACTATGGAAGTAAACATTTCTAGGATCTACATGGTACCCAAATTCATTGATATTCACATTCTTTCATATAGGAAGTGTTGATGCAATATTTCATTTCGTTTGCCTCACTCACAAGCCATTACCTTTTGACATCAGCTCATAATGCGTTTCCTAGGATCTCATTCTCACCTTGGAATAACACAGACATCCCCTTTTACCGCAGTTGGGATCGGAGTGGCGAACTACAGCATAATAACGACCTCTGCACCGGAAAAATAAGAACCTTCAGAATCCCACCCCGGAGGGCAATACTCGACCGGAAGCTCTTACTGCCCGCCGATTGCCTCGCTTAACACGCTCCCCTTTTGCTACACGCTCACATCATGTCTTCTTAGGCTAGACTGCGAACTTGAAAACATTGTAGTAGTAGTGACAATTCACAGTGGATGTTTAATCTAACTCCGAGTTATACAGTCTCAGTTAAATATATAAGAGCAATTAGATGCTGTCAAATATATCGTCCTCTGCTCTTCAACCTGTCCAAAGCGTTTTCCGACAGCTGTGAGTATAAGAGGTGCCGCTTCAGGTTGAATAATAAATTATAGTTCAAAATACAAGATTTTAAAGCTGATCGAACTAAAAAGTGAAATACAATTCTTAGAAATGAGAATAATAAAATAACATATGCTAAACTACGTATACTGTCTGCGAATATGTTTATTTTGAACTTCAAGCAACGTAAAGAATTGTGTGAAACTCTAGTTTTGTCTTCCTTGAATTAGAGTAATATAGTTTATTATTATTATCTCGATCAAGTTGCAAACGATCTCTTACAAATAATTCAATCTATGGCCTACGTAAATATGACCACAGCTCATTGAAATATGTGGAGTTGATCTGGATGAAATTTTGTAATCTTATCTATTGCCATTATATAAACTTTGATCATAAATTGCTACTTACCAGCCAGATTATTTCCAGGAAAATTATTAATTTTTCGAAGAGATTTGCATGATAGAAATTTCAGGAATTCTGATGTTTTGTCTGTACCTAGGTATTTTACTTCCCATTTTAAACGGTGTTTCACTTATGTATCTGTTCACCTCTACAATAATCTTAATGTGCAATTCAAATACATGAAATTATCAAGTCTCAGAAAGCACCTTAAGGTTAATCTACTTAATTACTCATGATGTTCACATGTTTCTAGGTCTTAGTTTGTCGTTTCTTTTTCTTGTCTTTTCTCATATGCCTTTCATAATAATAATAATAATAATAATAATAATAATAATAATAATAATAATAATAATAATAATAATATAATAATGATAATAATAATAATTTATTTATTATTTTATTCTTATATTATGAATTATTTTTTAATTTTTACTCCGACTAACTATAAATGCGTGTATTTTGTTCTTGTTTATAAGCTATCATTGATTAATGTATCCTACTTTGACATTTGAAGTCGCAACTACGTGCCTGCTGGAATTAGACTTGCTCTTCAGTGGGTCTGAAGGGTATTCTCCATTTACGGGGCTTCAGATGAGGCCCGTATTAATATATTTCAAAGATTCTTCTGTCAAACAAAATTGCTAAATTTACACACTGTAATGTGTATTTATATGTTATAGTTTGTATGTTTTCTCAAAATATATCCATATAACTCCAATAGGTTCAATACGAAACGAATACTTTTTTTCCATAGCGTTAGCTCGCGAAGGTTTGTACTAACCCACTTATATTATAATATTCGCCTATAACCTCAACTGTCAGTATCTCTGTGAAGACAAAAAGGAGATCAAAGGATCAAATTTGAGAAAAATCCATAAAAAGGTGCCTGCAGCTCTCCGCTGAAGGGATATCAAAGATAAAAATTCTGACGTGGCAACACCTCCCGACAATACAAAACAAGGATATACATTCACCCTATAGTGGCCAGCGGCCTTTTATCCACATAAGTACGCTATTGTAGTCTGACAGATTCGATAAGATTAATGGCGTAGACAAGAACGTACCTTATAAGATACGGCGTCAGCACGGAATGTTGGAGACACAGGTTCAAGTCCCATTCGCGAAAAGGTTCTTGTTCGCCTCTTCTAACCCCAATTTATGATGTTGATATCCCTTTCTAAGAGATATCGATTTATAAAAGCACTTAAATATTTCATACGTCATCAAACTAAGGGCCCTAAGGAGCATTTGCTATTTCCAACTTATATCGAAGTGAATAACCCATGAAGGCAGCACAAGCTGACATGACTACATACCATTATAGATCCATCTTGTAGGGCTGACATGTTAGCAAATATGTATACACTGATACCCAAAATAGCAATAAATCCCTGGACAATGCTTGCTACCTATCAGAGAAGCATTATCTCCATAATGTATTTACAACGACTCGTAAATCATCGAGATCGCGTTACCGCCTGAAGCTTCACGGTCGTTAACCAGATAAAAGCGTTCTTAGAAGGTGCGGAAATAGAAGGGTTACGCAGTTTTCAAGAATTATTGCGGTTGATAAATAAAGTTCGTACGATGTCGCTTTGTTTTCAGGTGGGCCTTCAGGATATTTGTCTCGATATACCAAGTGGACAAAAAAAATCTTAGAGGCAACTTTGACAGTATGGTATTTCCGGATAATTATTATTGTTGTTGATTAATCAGGGATGAGTTTCTGAATATTCAGCACATTTATGTGGTTAATCAGTTTTGTAAGTTCAAAGGCAGTTTCGTCGCGAGCTTAACGTTCAAAGACACGGGAGAATTCCAACCCGGACAACAATAACGAGGTAGGTTAGAGATTCTGATAATACAGGCAATGTCAATTCAGAGTTTAGAGGTGGTTTACGAACTGAAAGAACCCCGGAAGTGATCGATGTTGTCAGACAAGCTATTCAAAGAAGCCCACAGAGATCAGTATGAAAACATTCAATGGAACTGCAGAAGCATACTAAAATTTCTGCATTTATATTTGCATTTCCACCCATACAAGATACAAATCGTTCATAGGTTGAAAGAAATCGGTAAAATTGTCCATCTGGCTTTCTGTAGGCAATAACAAATCATGTAAGTGTCGCCTTCTATGGGGACGCCCATTGACAATTGACCAAAAGCTATACTGACGAGTGCGGCTAAAGACGAAAGGTGCATGTCTATAGCAAGTCTGATGCACAGTGGAAAGCATACACTCTGTATGCAGTTTTTTTTCAAATACTTGGAAATGAATCAATTGAATATTTTATTGGTGAAGAAGAGAAGTGGATTTGTTAGTAACCAAAATCACAGTTACTGGGCCATGGGAAATCGATAACAGCTTCACGGAAAACAAATGTACGATATTAGAGTCACCACTTTGTGTAGTGTACGATGTAGCAGTTACCTTTAATTCTGAATATTATGTTCATATGTTGGAGACGTTTTTATGGTCAGAATTATAGAGACGTGGCCAAAACCAGCTATGGTTACAGGAAGATGGTGCCAAGGCGCATATGTCACGATAAACCGGAATGGTGTTGTGGAATATGTTTCCTGTTCACTCTATATCCAGGTTTGGCCGATCAAATTCTCCCGACCTCCTAGCTCCTGATTTTTATAAGTTACAAGGTTTTATTTAATTGGCAATGTATGTAACTATGTCTGTTCGCGAGGCGTCTGCAAACGTTGCAAGACCTTGAGCTGTACATCTCCGAAGAAATACAGGATGTTTAACAGACGTAACAAGATATAAAATTGTTCTTCTAAAGACGAAAGTTATGTCAAATTTCTTTCAACTGAATACTTTTTGTCCTTTAAAAAGATTTTTTAAAATAGCTGATACCTGCACTCTGTAGTGCGGTGAGTATTCCTCACGCGCCACTCTTCACTGTGCCACTTCAATTTGCTCTGTTTCTCTGCATGATTTTGTTGCTCTTTGAGCCTAATAGAAGAAATGTCAGTCTGGTGCTACAGTAGGCTAGAATATCACATAATATGTAGTGAAATATGTAGGGTGGGGCAGGTAGGGCACATCCTGGGCGCCGTTCAAAGGGGGGCGCAAAATTCGCCAAAGCACTCAAAAAGTGAGGTAAAATATTATAGAATTATTTTGCAGCAAATAAATGGTTTATTGACGCTGATCTTTGAAGTCATATCAAGAAAAGAACAGCAAAAGTATCGTAATGTATTACGTAGAACAATTCTTCACTGCATCAAATTTCTTGCCACTAAAAATCTTGCATTACGAGGTCACAGGGGGTCACTTAGTACATGCGACAGATCCGAGTCTTGTAATGCTGGTAATTTTCTTGGGCTAATAAGACTTCTGGTCATTATCGAGCTGGTCATGAATAGCCATCTTATTCCAGTTGAAAATCATGCTGTACCTACATCTTACTTTTGAACTGCTATTCAGAATGAGGCATTCATTTAATGGTTACAACTGTTCGCGAAAGTGTATTGCGAAGTATTCTCAAATCGAAATACTATGGTCTCATGTTTGACTCAACCTCTGATCAGGCACATCGTAAGCAGATATCAGAAGTAGCGAGATACGTAGATGCTGATTTCAAGAAAAAATTAGTCCGCATTAGAGAGTCCTTTCTTGGTTTCAAAAGGACGCTGGAACTTCACCTGTCACAATACTTAAGCACAATGTTACGACAACGCTGCAAAGAATAATCGAAAAGGAAACATTCTGGTAATATTTGTGAATTGTGACAATCATTCACACAATTTGGTTGGTGTACATGCAGACAAAGGTATTATGATGGTTACGTTTTTTGTAACTATTGAAAGTCTCTACAAATGTTTTTCTTATTCGAAACTTGGTCGGCAAAAACTAAATAACTCCGTACCTACCTTTAGTTGTAAAATCAGAGTCTGAAAGTGGATACAGCGCAGAACTTGAAGCTGTTAAGCCAGTCGAATAATATATTTAAGATTTACTGAACGTCTTTCAAGACAGAGAGACGGTGGCAACCAAACTAGTGAAACAAGAAGTGGGGCAAGGATTTTCACCTACGATTTTCACACTCTGTTAGCATTTTACATCAATGTGCTCACTTCTACTGACCGTGTTTTTACTAACGAAACAGAAAGACTAATTAACGATGCTCTCGAAAAAGGCTTCCGTCTCATCCAGTAATGGGATGTGATGACTAAAAGGCATCAAACGTGACAAAAAAAAGGTATGACTCGTGAGGGTACCATGGATGCTTTGTTAACTCCTAAAGAAGAAATAAAACGCGTTCACCCATCTACATGAAATAGACTTCAGATTAGGGTTTCTTTCAGATACATCTAAGCTCTGTCACGACACTGAGAACTGTGACAATTCAAAACACAGATGTAAAAAATTTGAAGACTCTTATAGCTGTGATGTTAGCGCAAAGCACTTGTACGAAGTAATATTGGATATTCGTCTTCTATATCCTAACAAGAAACGTTATGCATAAATAATCTGGAAAAACTCCTAGAATTTGTGGTGTAATATGGAGATGAGAATGTTTCTGTTCAAATTTTGCGTACAATTTATTGCAATATCCATTGCAAGTTGTGAGCCAGCCTTCAATGAACTGAAATTAATACACTTATTTGAGAGCAAGAAGGAACTAAATAAGTACATTTTGAACATGTCATAGACCTATTTGCCTCCCAGAAGACAAGAAAAGTGAAATCTTTGGCTCAGGTTATTGCAGACTAAAGGTGGTGTTCGTTACACAGTAATAAAATGTCATGTAAGAATTATAACTGTTCTATTGGATGTTTTCTATATTCAGCTTTCAAAAAGGCGCCCCTGGGTGTAACTGTTAAATAATACATTTAGTATAAATTAATCATATCGTTAAGCTATCTGGAAACCAGCCTCTTCGACAGCTGTTGAGATGTGTTTTGAAGGCATATCCTCAAAATTTTTAAGACCATAAAATACACAAATGAACATCTAGTGATGTATTACATCGTTCAGAGATTCACATCCAACTACCAAAAAAAAACTTATTTGCAAAACAAGCCGGCTAGCGTAAAGAAAAATTAGAATATCCACTGCCTGAGATCATAAAAAGCTGAAAGTAACAACAATTATATACTGGAAAGGTTCATAGTCAGTAATATACAACCACAATATAAATCAAAATACAATAAATACCTCATTTCATACTAATCCACCCAAAAGTCACAGCACAAAGCCGGCTAATCACCGTGTAATCCCATCGCCTAACCAGATTACAAGCAGAGTATTGAAGAACGGCACCTTACAATGGAAATAATTATATATTTACAACCCTACCGCTCCTAGTTGTAAAAACGTCGGCACAAACACCATCATACTCAGGTGTGTCATGGACGGCGCACAGTGGTCTGAGACGCCCAAAACGCTGGTCAAGACTCGACATTTATTTTACTTATCACTTTATATGCGGTAGGCGGTGAAGGAGGCATCTCTGTGACTACTGCTCCAATAGCAAAAATACAGGGAGTCTACGAAACCCTAGGTAACAAATGCAAGTCGCAGCTGCTATGTACAGGGTCGAACTCGAGTCAATGTTAAAGGTGGGCAAAGAATTTACTATAATATGGAGCATAAACCTTTAGGTTTGTATGACAGTTATCAGGGAGAGAGCATTTCTTTGTGATAATTTACCTTTAAAACATTTGTCCTAAAATGTATTGAAAACAATAATGCAGTTGTTGAGAGAAACAGTTAAGTTTGAATAATGCTCTGCCTTTAGAAACAAGAAATAAAAACGCATGGGAGTAGGTATTAACGAAAAAATAGTTTCACTTAGTAATACATATCCCATCACTAGACACTAGATACTGAAGTCCTAATGACGATTTCAAAATTTTTAAATTATGTGAAAGAAAGTGCTACGGTCATGCCTCAGGAGGGGGGTGGAAGCCGACCCTCTGTATATGTGCCTGATATGACTATTATTGAGTTTGAAATCGAGCTTGAAATATATCGGCTCTTGTTAAATTACAATTCCAACAACAACTCTCCGAAAATCACCTTGAAACTGCTGTTTGCGCGAGACTCCGCGATTTTCAATGATTCGTTATGAGGATGAAGGTCTGAAAATTGGGAAAATCAAAAAGCTAGATGTTACTTTCAGCTATTCTCATTGTGATTCACTTATATGTGTGTGAACGCAGGGTTATTACAGTTATCGATGAAGATAATCGCATATTTTTTATTAGAACATTTTCTCAACCTTCTGTCGCGTTAATATTGCTCACACTGCTTCCAACTGCCGAGAAAGCAGTTCATTTGTTCTGTTTTTATTTTAATTAATGAAATGTTGTAGGACTACGGAACAACCTGAAGATGGTTTGAATTTTATACATCGCAATTTGCATTGCGAGAGAATTCATCGACTATGGAGTGTTTGACAACGGATACAACTGAAAGCTGGTCGTATGAGGAAACGAATTTTCTTTCATATAACTTGATTCAACAAAGTAATAAATAGTTTGTAATACACTTTTGAGAATCTATTAATCTATTTATGCTTCACACTACGTTTGTATACATTATTTAACGCCTAGGGTGATCAATAATGGCGAAGGGGTGAATTTTGTTTATTCTGACATGAAATTTGTAATCAACTAGCCCGAAAATCTCGAGTCTGATGTTCAACTTCATTGTTTTATTAAATATGTGGTATTTTATGCGAGGAAGTGGTCAATAAGGGGTGTAGGGGGTAAATTATCGTAGATTTGACATAAAAATCGTACTCAGCGATCCCAAAAAACCCAATCCTGCATATCAGCAACCTAATTTTATCATAAAACAAGAGGTATTTTATGCGAGGGGTGGTCAGTCAGGATGAATAGGGTAAATTATCATGAAGTTCGTAATCAGTGACCCAGAATAACCTGAAACTTATATGCAACTTAATTATGTTCTTAAATATGCTGTATTTTATGCGAAGGGGAGAGTTTTTATGAACTTAACATAAAATTTGTAATCAGCGACGTTAAGAGATCCGAGTCGAGAGATTTAAAATCAGTGAATATGATTTTTTCAGTTCGAGCCAGCTTTTTGGAAATTTCATAACATTGTACTACGTTCAAATATATTGAAAGTAGTTGATTACTTTTTCTCCAGCTATACACTTTTATTTCCCACCCTAATGAACGGGGGAATATTGTAGTCGCAAAAAAAAGAATTAGGGATTTTGAAGAAGCTGCTACGTTAGCAGTGTGACACGGACGAGACAGCGTTATAGTTTTTGAATGCCGTCTTCGAGATGCGGAGTAAATCGATAATAATAAAAACGCATACAACTTTGTTTTAAAATTTGTTTGATGTGCTAAAAGTTGTGGGTGGTGGTTGTGAGAGGAGGAAGAAATCAAAATTTTTGTGGCGTTGTTAAAAGTTTATGATTTATAAATGTCTGACGCCGGAAATCCTCCGTACTTATTGCCTTCAAAACAGTCTATAGACAAAGTGCTTCACAACGTTTCAATTGCTGTGGTATCCTCAGTCGCCTGCAGGTGAAGTCTGAAGAAGTAAGAAAGCTCTAAATCTTGACAATTTTGGGAATTTTTCAAATTCCTTCCAAGGGCCTATCTAGAACTCAGTTTTGGGGAGGGGAAGCATGGCATGAAGTTTGTGTATGTCTTAACCATTTTTTTGGAATACTTTCGTCGAGGTAGTTGAGGAAGGAGGTATGTTAATAGTATTATCATTAAGAAGGAGAACATAAATTGCAAATGAAATAGTGGAGTCCTTGGCATTTTCGGAAGATGAAATAAAACATGGATTGATGCACTGATCAGTCTATTGAAAACAACGGGCTAAAGGTGAGCTTGCATTTGTAAATGAGATAAAGCAGATAAATACGATGTATTTTCACTCATTCAAGAGCGATACGTATTATTGCGCGCTTACATTAGGCCGACTTTCAGTTCCATCAGTCATGTTATGCGCTTTCGGAAATCGCACAAGAATCATGCAATTGATTTTGAGTTAACGCTAGATTTGTGATTTTTTTTTCATTTCAACGATACCAGACTCATATATATTCCGAAAATCAGAGATGTTCAAAAATATGGAGAAAATGGCAATAATTGCACAAAATCTGCTGAAATAGAAATATTGATTGCTATTTTTATTTGAAACGCAATGTATGGGAATAAATACCAAATTAACACTACGTTTTTATAAAGATATTACGTAACCTTATTTAATTTAGATTATAATCATTCCTTCCTTGGAAAAAAACAAATGAATTAAATTATTGGAAAAAAATCATGTGGAGGGTAACCACCCCTGTTAATCCCCCCCCTGCATACGCCCCTGATTCGCTTAAACTTGCAATTTCATATCTTCTAAAATCAATTGTAAGATGTCAACAGTTCCTAAATTTGATGCGAATTCTGGTTTAGCGCCGTCCCACTTGACGTCATGTTATTATTGTAGAGTTGCAAAACTTTCATCATGCGTTCCGTAGACAGTTGTGTCCCTTATGAACCCTAGAAGCCATCAAATCGTACGTCGTAGCAGGCTGAATGACTGAAATGGTGCCTTGTACGCCCCTGGAAGCTCTAACAAGCGAAGAACACATCTTCACACGCTGTTAGCATGGTGATATTGAAAAATTGATTTATTGCCAGGCCCATCCACGGACCGGGCGGGCACCTTTTACACGGCGAATACGCTTTCATGCATATTTTACACATTTTCGAAAATTGGGT
This sequence comes from Bruchidius siliquastri, assembly GCA_949316355.1. Taxonomy (NCBI): domain Eukaryota; kingdom Metazoa; phylum Arthropoda; class Insecta; order Coleoptera; family Chrysomelidae; genus Bruchidius; species Bruchidius siliquastri. The sequence goes on from OX438530.1 coordinate 32,668,665, forward strand.
GGAGCCCAGCCAGTTTTCCGGCGATTGTCGGACGATTAAACAGTTTCAGCTTCAGGGGCGTCAAAGAGGGCTGTAGAGCATAGCTCTTTAAACGATACACATACACTGGTATGCTGATTTGCTTGCATGATGTCGTTATGGCCGTGCATCAACGTCACGATCGAAGGAGTGGGGATATACTGAGATGGAAGACGTTGAGGCAAACTCAAGCCCTCTCGATTTTGCTTATAAACAACCGTGAGTCGCCGCGTTCAGAACATTAAGCTGTAGAGCAATAATACTGTGATCAGTTTTGACACTCAAATCGTGTTTGTCGGGATAGCATCTAGGAATCAGAGACCTGCAGTTCATGGCAGCAAGAAAAGCAATGCCTTTTACTAGAGTCGCTTATCAAATATACTTCTAGCAGCCAGTAGAAAAATAAGTCAAGAGAAACTCAGGCACTGACTTATTCAACCAAATCTTCAAGTAATACCAGATGCATTGCCAACATTAGAATAGCAGTGCAAAATTTGAAAGTATTTTTAGAAACGTTACACTTCGAAGTATCTTAACAACCAAATGTTATAATGGACATTAGGAAACCAAGAAACTGCATCTGTACCGTGCGAATGCAGAAAAATATATTTTCGACGTTGACATTTTCAAGGTTTTTTCAAGGTCAAACTTGTTTTCTAATGGGAATACATATTTTCTATTGCAGAATCTTACTCTACGAGAAAAAACAAATATCTTTTTTTCACAAAATTTTGAAATCCAATTGGAAATTAAGTAAGTAGATGAAAAATACAATATTTATTCTTTTTATAATTTTTCCAATAATTACATTGTTTGCCAGAAATGCTTTTCTTCTCATGAAATCATAAATAACGTTATTATTATCTAGGAAACTTTCAAATTTACCATAACAGATGCTCAAAATGATGTCTGTCAACTTCAATACACTTATCAATCCATTTTATAAAGGTTTCATGACATCCAAGGTAAGCTTCTTATGCGTGCCATCAACTTGTCTAATATACTAGGAGCTTCCCGATTAAAAAACTGCTTTTAGATGGCCCAATAAAAAGAAATCGGGAGGGGTAATGTCTGGTGACCTACAGGTCACATAATGGGACCACTTTATCCGATCAATCAATTAGGGTATTCCCGATCCAGCACATCCCGGTAAAATTGTGGCTTAACGAGCAGGGCAGCCATCATATTGAAACCATATACTTGCCCTTTCCTGAAATGAGATATCGTCTATTAGCTCTGGTACATGGTGTTGTAGAACGTCTGGATAATTATTCACTTCTTTCAACCATCGCAGATTTCCCAAACTCCAGTAGTGCATATTATGCCGATTCACTTCAACATGGTATGTAAAACCATATTCATCTGATGACAACAAAAGAAAAAAAACCTATTTATGGCTATTTAATTCCTTTCCCACTAAGAAAATACGACTCAGTCAATAATGTTCCAAAAGATTCTAACGGCTGTCTACCATTGCGGTATTGAAACATTTCGAAAAAGAAGAAATGATTAATTTTCTATCTACTTGAGTTGCAACCGGATTAAAAAGTAATTTGAATTGGTTTTTTCTAGTAAATTAAGATTCAGCAATAAACACAATATGTTCTCATAAGAAAAACATCATTGACCTTGGAAAAAACCTTGAAAACGCTGTTGATGTTGAAAGAAAAAGTCATCATCAACTCTCCCCCACCGTACTCAAGATTTTTCATCTGAACGTTTTCATCTAAAACTCACCGTTTTCGCGCTATACGGCTGTCTCAAGTTAAATAGACCACCCGGTATATTGAGAAACGAAGAAACCACTAGTGGTAAGTATTAAAGAACACTGACTGAACGCTGAAAATTGATCACGCATGGAAAGAATAATATAAAATGTTGTATTACGATGCTCAAGTCATTGACAAAGAACCTCACCGGAATCGACAAAAATTCAAACAGCAAACCTAGCAAGGAAATGAATCCAATATGAAAGCCACTCATAGTAAAACTGTAGAAACTGCAGCTGGATCGAAGAATCTTTAAGAAAAGGCTAATGGTGCAAATAAATTGTTGATAAATCCAAAACAAGGGATATACTGAACTGCCACAAACAAACATTAGTGCAAATTCCAAGGCGGCAATAGGATGTCCTCCACTTGGGATCTAAAAGCAAACCGTATGGAAACCGGTTTAGCCTTGCCGAAAAAACCATTTTACTAAGCGTTTCTTTATAATGATTGCATGATTAGATTCGAACTGCAAATATCTATTTATCTGTAAGTATCGCTATACTATAGATTGATGTTACAAAATAACTATTACTCCTCTCTATAGATATGTTCAAGAAAAGAAGGATTTTCAGTTTAAACTGTTAATTTCTTTGTTGGGTATTTACTGTTTCTTTCACCTAAAATGGAATTTAATGTAATCCATAATGTCTATATTGAAAAATATCGTCAGCGTAGTACCACTACATCACTGAATTAGCCATTTTATTGTATATGTAGTCTTTTCGATAGGTTTCAAAAATATGTTACTTTAAATAGAGTAATAGTATCAACAATGTACAACTTGAAATTACCAGAATTTGAGATACAGGGTGCTTGATTCCTTTTCCATCCAGAACAAATGGACTAAATCGCATTATTTTAATTCCTGGTAAAATGCGAATTATCCTCGGCAAAGTTGTAATTGCTAAATTCGACGTAACGGAGACTAGGGACTCCGGCATGGTATGCACGAGAATTAAAGATGCGTTAAGTCCAATTTCGTTCATTAGACCCAATCTGCATTCACCCTCCGAGACGCGCTCCGTTGCTCCACCACGGCCTCTTTCTTTCCCAGCAACCAGCATTTTTATGAGCCTTATAAATTTGTTTAATTGCTCGCCCTTCTCTTTTCCCCTTGAACGCGTTTTGGTTTCTTCCAGATTAACGGGCTTGCTTCCTTTAGTGAACATTTTAACAGATCAAGAATCTTGCTTGGCGATAAAAGCAAATTGAGACATAGAAAAGAATTCAGTAAAGTAGATTGGCTCTGATTGAGCTTGTGTAGTCTCCTAAAAAAGCATCAAGCAGGCTGCCTTTGCACATCCAACACAATGTTACCACATTGGAAATAAAGCTTTCAATCGAATTTTGGAGCTATGATCTTTTGAATTGCAATAAAAAAAATGTTGTAACTACTGAAAAACCATAAGAGAGCGCCGGAAACCTGACATTCACCCTTCTCCGTCAGCTGGACAACGCATCAACGGAGACTGTTTTCTACTGAATGGAAGATCGGTCGAGTGCAACCTACACATGAAAAGGGCAGAAAAAGTATACCTAGAAACTAAAAACCTATTAGTCTATTCTGCATCATGTCCAAGGTAATGGAGGCTGTCATTAACATGCAGCTTCTGAAGTATCTAGACAAAAATAATATCATCAACGATTGTCAATATACTTTCGCAAGCATAGATAGATCTCAATATTTGGATAGTTTCTTGAAAGATCGCTCCTTATTCCTGGTGGTGCATGGATATGCTTCCGATATGTTTACCGTCAATGTGCAGGTTCCTCAGAGATCTGACCTCCCCTCTTCAACGAATGATAATATCTAAAGTCAGATATCTAGAGTTCACCTGGAGACGATTGAAGATAGCATATCAATCGAAACTTCGTGATACTCAAAAATTTTATAGACAATGGAAGTCAGAAATCAAACTTTTGAAATAATATCTAACCTTACCTACAGCTTCCTAGATGACAACATTGTTTCCTGTATTAAACCGGACGAACCACACTTTCCCGAGAGACCTTACTTCAGCGAGAGCAGCATGTTGCTCAGCTGCATGGCGACACTGAGATAATTGTGGAATGGAGATCTGTACATGGGGTTCAGTTCAACGCGCAGAAGTCTCATGCTGGTCTGTCTGTCATGGAGATGGAGGGCTCTATTCTATAGATAATAACATGACAGATGTTCGACCGAGCTGTCTCGTGATCAACACCAGGAGGAGCCAGTACAGCAAACGCTAGAGGAACCCAACGGGTACATCCTCAACAAGGTGGGCTTGTAGCTCCTGGAAGGAGCCACTTCCAAAAGTCCTTCGTTTATGGTTAAAGTCTATAGCGTATTAAGTTCAATGTGGATAGACAGTTTTCTTCTGGCAGTCTTTCTTAACCAGGAAGCGACGGGAAAAACCTTCCCAAATTCCACCACGTAGGGGTTAATAGTGATTGAACATCAAAAAACAGCTCCAAGACACGACATGATTCCCATGAAAATCGTTTTGCTTACTAAGAAGGGAGCCGAAAGTGTGAGCGGTAAGGGGAAGCATACCTTCCTTTGACTTGGACCGGATGAACAATAGTCTTGAGTAGGTAGCTACACGTTTTTTAGTAAAAAACATATCGATTCTTTGATCAATTCTCTGGGTGACAGATTATCGAAAAATAATAGCCTTGCTACAATTGGCATCCTAAGTATTTATCAAAATATTTGGTATCAAACTAACAATAATTCAATAGGTTTCATCAAGTTGCGCTGTATGACAGATGCTTTATGAAACAGGTGTTTTTTCAAACCTAATATATGAAACATGATTTTGGCGCCCCTCAAAACTACAGCCTGAGCAGATGCCTCTTTTTGAACCCTCTCTAGAATCAGTGCTGCCCGGACCATAATCCCAGCTTGAATTATAATGGGACACCAAAAAATCGCTCCAAGACGCGTCATACAGGCGCTTTCCACAAGGATCGCATCGCTCTCCAACATTCCCACTTCCATAACCGGGAAGCGACTGCCGCGATCTTCCCACATCCCATTCGATCCCTGCGCTCCCGTCCGTCAGAAAGCCGCACCAGCTGCCCGACTGCCGGCTTGCCCGCTTCCCTACCAGAGGGCGCTACAGTCGAAGGCGTGTCGGCGCACGGCTATTGGCCGTCCGGAGCACGCCCCCGAGCATCGTCCGCGGTCCCGCGAGGCGGGGCCACCCCTGGGAGGCCGACCGGGGCCTCACTACGGTCCCCGCAGTCGGTCTGCGACCCCCCAGCGTTCGCTACGTCAGTGCGTTGCCGCGCGTCTCGCGAGATTTTACTAGTGCAACCGTGCAGGTGCTCAGGACTTAGTGATGATGATTGGACTGTGTCAAGGCGATATTTTGGTTGGCGCCAACTCTTAAGGTATTAAGGTGAGTGCCTTTTTGGAGTATACCTATTTTTTACAATTTATTATGTAAATTTAGAGCAAGCTGATTTGAAAAACTACGTATGATCGAACATGTGGAATTGACCATTATAGCTTCGGGAAGACGTGAGGTCTGTTTAACTAGGTATATAATGTTACTAGCCTAGCAAAATACCTATATTGTTTACTATCCACCCTTATTTCTGTATGTACGTTATATGACAGTTTTTGGCAAAAAAAATTTCTGCGAAATATAGATAAACCATATTACGATTTCGACCTGAAAAATTGTAGAAAATGGTTCAAGTCAGTTTGCAAAACTATCCAATTTTTCTAAAAATGGGACTGAAAACTATCTAACACTAACATTTTCCCAACATTGAGAATTATGAAAATTGGCGCCGGTTTTAGATTTATCATACCTTATGAATTTATTAACTTTGAAGATAAAAATATTGTGTAATTAACACACAGTTTCACAAATATTAGTGATATTTTACAATCTTTTTACCTGCATGATGGAACAGTTTCACCGCGTAAGAGCATCTACAATCTACATGATTTGTTAATTTTCTGATTAAATTATTCTAACGATTTTCTGCAATTTATTATATATATATATATATATATATATATATATATATATATATATATATGTGTGTGTGATTGGCGTAAATTATTCTTATTTCATTTTTCAAAAATCATATGAATCGATTTGTTGTTTCATTAAATTATCTCTCATGATTTTCTACAATTTATTAGATATATATTTGGAGTCACCTAACTTGAAATTTTGTGAAAACTCAGGGTTTAACTAAATGATGGTATTACTCTGCGTTCTTCCTTCTATCTATACATATTTTTATGACCTCCAAGAAGGTCCCAATAAATTTCCTTATTATTCTGTTTGTCACTCTTTATCAATCCAATAAGACTTAAATCACAAATACAATTAATCTGGATACTTGGATTTGTTTTAGTACGGATAATACTCCAAATATATTGATGATGCTTTAACAAGGTGAAACATTAAGATAAACCTCTACAATTTATACTCAAGATTTCAGAAATAAAATATGATTTTTAGTGACGTGTTTCGCCTTAAACTTTTGTCAGTCACAATCGTTTGTGTTTTTAACAAATTGATACTATATCAACATTATTAATTCTAAAAATATAAAGAATATCAGTCTTAATTCAAGTTCAAATAATTGCTGTCTTACTTCAAATAACTTGTCGTTCTACATTAAAAAAGTACGTAAATCAAAAAGTTTGATACTAACTAAACTTAACCTTATCCTATGGTTGTCTCTACTACCCAAATGTTATTAATGTGACAATAATTCTGCTAAAATAATAAATCAGTGGCTGCTTTTGGTGACAGGTTTCATACAAAATATTTTAAATATTACATGGACAAAGTTCATCAATGTGAGGTGATGATTTTTAGGTTTTTTTTATTACTAATACCGAATATTTTGGCAGCGATACAAAGTCTTATTTATAAAACTTCGTCCATAAGGTGTAGAATTTTCGTTAAAAAAATCCACCAAGTCAGAGCATCTGCAATCTGCATATAAAATTCGAAAGTACCTTTTTTGCAAAATATAACATCCATGCGATATATTGCAAATAATATGAAACGTCATCTTGTTCAGCTGTTCTTATATAGCAGGATTAACAGTTCCTAGTGGTTGTGCAGTAAAATGACATTCTTTAAACAGAGTTAATGATCTCATAACTGATTTAAGATAATTATGTATCTTAGTGATCGTAGTAAGCAAACCTTCATCTACTCACGTTAGTAGATTTCACTTTGAAAAGAATATGCTGTCGTTTCCAGGAAAATATAAATCAAAATGTTTACGTTAACTGCACAAAACATATAAAACTCCATATCTCGATATTTTTTGAGGGTTGATATGTCTTTCAATAATCTAGTTAGTTACATCGGTCTTAGAAGCCTGTCAGTATAATCATAACTATAAATAATGTAACAAATTCACAAAATGATATCGTCAGTACTTGCCATTAAATTGAACTTTTCCCTGTTAATTTCATCTATTATCTGCAAAAAGCATGTTATATACTGATAAAGTTATCAACAGATGAACATTTTCTTATACTTGCTTCATTTTTCATAGCTTGTTGCGAAATTAATTTGCAGTAAGTAGTTGCGACATATTTTACTCGCAGCAACTATTTGTCAAAAGATAAACATCTTCCATAATCGCGACCATTGAATTTTCAAAATGAAATCTTTTCATCTGTTTTGTTTTGTAATTTAATAAAGGCGGCTGAGGCTGCCGAAACGTCATTGAAAATATTAATTCATACATATGTGGTTTTATTCAGCTAGCAGCGAAAAATATAATGATGGTAATTCACATATTAAGATCAGAATAAAAAAATGTTTAAAATGTAAAAAGATCAATTTTTTAAAAGGCTTCCTGCCCAAAAGATTATTCATCAAAACCTCGCGAGATACAAATAGGGTTACAGTTTCGGCAACTTGGATAGTCCCCTTAAATGTTTGCTTCTTGGATGAATACAAATAATGATAAAAAGGAAATTAAAACGCCACAACTTTTTGTAGAGCTCTGCAAGTCTGGAATCGTTTTTTTTCTGGATATTCTATAGCTTTCCTTCTAAAATTTACGTGCTTTGGCTCGAGGATAGATTTTTTGAGCCACGTCATTCTCCCCATGAGTTTTTACGGCTCTAATCTGATCCTTCATTCGAGTGATATTTCCTCATAAGATATCAATACCAAGTCATGATCATTCACTGGTTTCTAATTGTAGATTAATTCAATAACAATTTAAACAAAATGATGGATACGGGCTGCACAAGCCAAACCATATGCACTCATTTCTCAATTTCTAATATTCTTCATCAGAATATGAGTTTTCTGATGAAGAACAAATCATTCTATTTCATGCATACCTGACGTTGAGAATCATAAGCTTCTTTTTTGAAGTCGTTTAAAAGCAATAAAATTCATATCTGTTGTACATCTCATGTGGGTGGGGGAGGGTCTCCGAAGCACTACCTAAGACTACTTGACACAGTCCAGAAACGAGCAATTTTTAGTGTTCAGTGGATGTGCCTGACCTCCATATTCTGAAACATCGAAGCAGGAAGGCTGGTCTGCCGATGATAATTATAATATATAGTAATAATATCATGTCTTTATTGCATCACTATAAACCATGATACAAAAGGTGAGGTCCAGCGTCACGGCCAATCTACTCAACGCGTATATACATAAACTCACTTACGCTATACACAAAACTGAAAGTAAATATTACATGGTCTTAAGACGTTCATAATGTATTGTTAAATTGTTAATATTCATTGTGCACTACATAACAAAAAAGCTGTATTAAAACTGAGTCAAATTTTCGATGATTTGTGATACCCTAATGGCATTTTGTGACTGATCATAATGTTTAACTGTGTTATATGAGTAAGAGTGTTGAAACATATCTGCTATGAGATGTTTTGGTATGCATAACATGATTGTAAATCTCAAGTTCCTTTTATATACATTTTCCCTGAAGCTCTTATTAGAAAGATGAAGTGGTGAACAAGCAGTTATGATCATCGTTATAAAATTAAGAATAAAGTAGAGAAATAGATCATTGATTTCCAGCCATAAATATCAGTTGTTAAAAATGATCATATTTTGTAAGATTAAATGTTAAGCTAATACATGAGTTTTAAATTTTTCTGTTAACAGTAATTCGGACTAGCCAAAGGAAACATGTAATATAGAATCTTAGGGTCAATGACAGACTCACCAAATCTTGTCCTTGAGAAGTTTACGAAATTTAAAATGAATATGACGTTTTGAAGTGGGTGAAAATAGCGTTCCAAGATCCGTTACAAACTTACATACATACATACATATACGTGAAGCTGAAGACAAAGCGTGTTAAAAAAACTAAAAGAGAATTTTTGGTGTAGGTGTGTTTCGGGAAGCATCATCAACATACGTATTTGTAGCGTAGTGAAGATCCGTAAACAAGACGAGGTCGGACGGCGAGGTGCCGGTAGTACCGGCCGGTGAACGCAACGGTGGCGGCGGTGGAGGAGGCGGGTACCACCATCCGGCGACGGCGTCTCCGACCGCGACGGCCGCCGCAGCGGCAGCAGCAGCGACGGCAGCCGCTGGAGGCTGGCCTCCCGGACTCAGCCTCGAACTGGACCCTGTCGCTGCGGCCTGGGGCAGGAAGCTATATCCAGGTAAGGTGTTTCTGAAGACGCATTCAAGCAGCATTTACATTGCATCTTTTTTGGAGCACATCTAAAGTGGAGTCATCCAGGGTGGTCATCCTTGTTGACATATTTTTATCTAGATCCGTGGTTTCACCCACTCTCATTGTTGGTTCTTGTCTGTGTTGTATGGTACAAGAGAAAATGTCCCGTTCAAGAAGGAATTCAAGGATTATATGCGAAGGCATCGATGAAATTTCACGTGGTCTGATAGATGAACTGAAGCCAAATCACAGAGCATTGCGGGGTATGCCATTTTCCGAACATGTGATATGTTATAATCGCTGCATTTGTTATTCCACAAACAGTAGTACTGCGAGTATGTTTTCAGAAATACTACCATATGTTTATCTTGCTACTTGAATGAAATTGTTCAATAGAAATGATATTAATTTTCACGGAAAACGTTCAACATAATAATCTTTAACGTACACATAAAAATAAATTCTCTGACCAAGAATATTTTCTTTCATCCAAATATGTTATATCCTCCTATATACGCAAAGCTATAATGATCTTAAAGTAAGAATACTATATTTTTGATCATATAAAGTAAATTTTAGTGAATATATTCAATTCGAGCCTAGGAACAGTTACAGATAAAAACAATATGAAAAACATGTAACTGTAATTAAGTCAAAAGATATACGTCCACCATTTGTAATAGAACTTATTCAGAACTCACATATCACTCCTATCACATCAACACCTGTTCACTTGTATGAGATCCTCACAACAGTCACAATCCCGTTTTTTTCAACACGTTTCTCCTGAGAGGAGGTTGGTAAAAATTAAATCCAATAGAAACTAACGGGCGTGAAAACAAACACACGCGTACCGCTGAATTGCATTTGACGCTTATGGCGATACCAAACAAGTAAATTGATTACTTCGAGAGAATCCCAGGATATTCGTGTTCTTGATTAAAGTAAATGGAGCTCCGTTGACAAATATTATAGCCTTACAAAAAAACCTGATGGAAACAACATCAAAATGATGCAAATTTGTTTACTATAGAAATCCCCACGTAAAGGTAGAAACGCTTCATGAGTACTGCGAGAGTATAAATGACTTATGTTTAATGTTTAATGTAATGTTATTGTATGAAACCTATAAGCGTTTTATTTGAATTAGGAAGTGGCAGTTCCCGCGTGGCCGGTCCAGGTCTGATGTTCGGTCTTCACCATCCCGCCCACCATCCGCAGGATGCAGCCGCAGCCGCAGCTGCAGCTGCTGCAGGATTGCACCACCACCACCAGCCACGAGGACCTAGCCTCAAAGAGGAACCCATGCCTACATCCAGGTCATGGATGCAAACTGCCGTAGCTGATCAGAATGGGTAAGCGACTGATGATGAAGTTCTAACAGTTTTAGGATCGTCCAAATTCTGTTTGCCGATGTGTTGGAGAGCAAAGAAAAGTAGATTAATGCTGTGCTTTCAACCCAATAATAGCTTCTTTAAGTGCCTATTGTCTATTGATTTTGGCTATCACATTAGCGTGTACCGCGTATTAGCCTATCGTAGTTTGTTCACTGCCGTTCAGAGCAGTTCCGTTGGTTTCAAGCATGTCACATATCAGAATAAGAATTAATCGATGAATCCAAATGTTTTGTGGTTTGATATGGAATATCGCGAATTCTGGAACATATTATACCTTTTTAGATTCTAAAAATTCAAAAAATTTTCACGTTTCCAAAAATCTCAGTATTCCTCATACTCCAACAGTTCAACTGCATCAACAGTCCTAAGGTCCGAAAGATTTGTACGAAATACCGAGTTAACCCGAGTTGACCCTACGTTTCAATCGTTTTCGGTCGAAGCTAAACAATCCATTGGATTCAGCGGAAAAATTATAGTTGTAAACTTAACGTTTAAACTTCTAATGAATATATAGGGATATGCTTTGAAAAAAAAATAGAAGTAACAAGATACTTTCATCATACAGGTCAGAAAATCATTATCTGGGTAATTTAAGGGCCCTAATTACGACTACAGCTTCCACTTCCGTGTTTGGAAAGGGATGCTTTGTGGTGCTTGACTCTCCACAAATACCCACCACACGACTTGTTGAGCCTTTCTAATGGTCATATTTGGATTTGGAGCACCCAAATATATAGCTAGTATCATACAGTAAAGAACGGACAACCAAATACTCTTTTAAGCTACGTACTGAAGTTATCTTAGCCAAAAAGCTGTATGTTATGGTCGCATTTTGAATATCTGATGGAATATAATGCACTTTATTGACCGAACCATAAAGCACTTGATCAACCGAACAATGACATTCTATCTATCGTACTACAAAGTATGAGACGCTCTATCTATGGAACTATCATATCTACTGTGCCATGAAGCACTTTATCTATTTAATTATTAAGCACGCTATCTACCACACTATAAAGCACTTTATCTATCGACCTATTAGACATCTTATCTACCGTAATCATCTTATCTACCGAGCTAAGAATCACTTTATCTATCGAATAAGAAAACAGTTCCTCTAACTATGAAGCATTTTATCTGATGAACTCTGAGAGAACTTATCTACCGAACTAGGAGGCACCTTATCTAATGAACTATGAAATACTTTATCCATCTGACTATGAGGCATTTTATCTACGGGACTATGAAGCTCCTTAGCTACCAGACTATTACATTCTACTGATATTTCAGAGACGAGAGCTGGTTATAAACTTTCCTCAATGTTAACACCGACGATAAAATTTGACAGTACCGACAATCTTGTATAAAAACACTTTCATAATCTTTAGGATTTTTTTTCTATTCAATCCAACTTAACCAAACCTTTATTGACCAGTAGACACAATGGGCCTATGGCACCATCCCATCATAATTTTTTTTTTCTTTTCTGGCATTAGGTAACTAATGTGTGTAGGACATTGTGTGCGTATAAGCAATCCATCCCTTCCCTATATGGACTTTTTTGTATTCGGCTTGCAATTTATTTTTGCGTTAGGGCCTCTGGGGCAATTATTCGCGCCGAAGTTAGCGGGTTTTTATGGTATTTACATTTCAGATAATGTCAGTTTTTCGGTCATTTATCCCAAACCAGTCAATGTGATATCATTGGCGTATGGCCCGCACATAGTCGACAAGTGAGTAGGAACACAGGTGTAGTTATGTTTTTTTTCGTTAGAGGGTATAATGCAACTAAAGAGTTGAAACTGATGAATTTTTTTGTTTTACTCAATATTGCCAAGGACGCAGCGATGACGGTGAAGAAATGAGCCTCCCCCCTCAGTTACTGTTCGAGTTCGCATAGTAGGCAAGAATAAAATTTGCAGATCTAAGGATTGATGTTGAGTTGCAGGGTTTATCAAATTTTTCAATTTTTCAGTTGATTTTTTTGTTTGTATGTTCAGGGGAACCCGAAATCTAGGTGACTTTTCCGGGACCCGGATTATATGCGCGAAGGCCCCTTATTGAGTTGTAACACAGTAACAAATCTGCTAAGTTGGAACAGCTGCTTAGTTGGCTCGTAGTATTATGAAATTCAGACAGAAACCAGTGGAAGAATATATATAAAATATAAAGGCAATTTTTGATTATTATCTAGATATCAATTATGTAAATTGTAGATGCTAATACTCCGTGAAACATTCCTATCATTCAGATAAACAAAATTAGTCAGTAACTCTATTCATTCAAACAACGTATGTGGTTCCAATTAATAACCAGCTGAAGGTATAATGAATCATAGAGACAAGAACAGGAACAAAGTTTTAGAAGTTACATTAATTGTAAAAGACCTTTCAATTCACTGTGCAAAACCACATGGCTGCCGAATCTTCGGAAACAGAAAATCAAAACCATCAACCGTAATCAGTCTGTAAATGATTTAAAATTAAATTAATATATTATTTCATAAATCCGTCATGTAGAAGAAATATTAGATCACGCATACGCACCCATCCAGTGGTGTGAGTCATCTCCACCGACCGCTTGCTGTGTTTGGGAAAATACCAACATATCGAAACGTTCTGAAGTGCAAATTCTGAATACGACAAAGGGCGTATCAGTTTTGGGGTGGGGGTAAGAGGCCCGGCATGTAGTTTGTTTATGTGTTCGACATTTTTTGTAATACCTTCGTCGATGTAGTTGAGGCAACAGAAGAAGGCATATTTTTCTTAATTACCTCCATTAATCCCCCCTCCACCACCGGTGTATACGCCTGTGAATACAACGAAAGTACAAAGCGATGTTATTGCCAGAGACATTTTATAAATAAACTATCAACGATTTGTAGCTTGTATTCCATACCTGCACTACCCCTCAATGCTCCCCTTAGGTACGCCGCTGTCCGATCTCCCCGGTTGTATATAACGAGCAGAACAGTCTAACGGGCGTCGAGGGTTGATTTCGGAGTGATTATATTGAAATACTGTTTTGGCTCCGGCAGCGCCTACTGATTTACGACAAAAAGCGCGGCTAAACGAGCTATTTATTTTATGACCAGTGGCAATCGTTGCGGTTTTAATGAACGGCGGCCTTCTTGTTATTATGACGCCTCAATCAACGTAGTTGTTGATTTTTTTAATATTGCGGCATCCCTGATAATCATGATGCAAATGATTTGGTGATATGGTATGATGTAAATATGACTCGAAGCAATGTAATCAAAAGTACGTCAAACCTGTAACTCCAGCTGTCTTGTCTCTTAAGGTAACGGCCTTTTATGAAAATGTTCGCTCTTAGACCACCAGTTATAGTTTTTAGAATATAATTTAAAAAAAATGTTTTCATTCTTTATATCACGATGTTTCATAAGAAATATTTTTTTGGCTACTGTGTTTGCCATTAGAGCTACGGAAACACCCCAGATAACCTCAAGTATTGCTGTCAAATTTTTTTTACATTATTCCATGTCATAAGATATATTCTATGTCTCAGCACGAGTCTATTTCGTAAGCAGTGTTGCCAATCGTGTGATTTGAATCGTATTTCTACCATTTTTTTGCTTTGTGTATGGTATACGACCATCTTAATGCGATTGTAGGTAATGAGACGAAATTTTTGAGGATGATCTAAATATCATCAAAAACTAAATTGACTGAATTATCATTTTTCTGCACAATATGTATGATTCTCAGAAGAAAATAGTTTGGTTTGGTTAACAACGACATAAAGAGGCATACAAAAACCTGTGATGCCTCGTGAAACGAGATATTACCAAATATTCATACATTTTTGCGTGTAATATACATAAATATATATAAAAACGTTGAGCTCTCATCTCCGATAATCACATTTTATAGAAGCTGTAGATAAAATGTCACCAAAGTAATGCAAATTGTATTTATCCATGTTCAATGTAAGATTTTTGCATTAAAAGGTATTTTTTATGAACAGCAATATTTTGGGACAATATATTAGAGCCCTCGATTAGACTAGTATGATCATTTGGAAGGCTTATATCGGCAACTATACCGACAGGCGGATTTCTATAATCAAGACATGTGACAAGTGTTTCTCCGAGTCAGGTTATTTTAACCTGCTCTTACCTGGAAAATATACCTAGATGGAAATGCATGAAGCCTCCGAGAAAAATACACAGTACTGCCATTTGAATGATATTATTGGTTACTTTGCTGATATTTCAAATATGTTTTTTACAATTTTGTCTACCTTTTCCGAGAAATTGGATATTGTGCTTTGTCGCTTGTTCACTTGCTCACCTTTGATATATCCGGTTCTGTTTCTTTTTCATCATAGGTTCTCTACGTGGGCGACACCTCCCCTTTGTACGCGTTAGAGACTTTCAGGGGGGCATTAAGAGGCCCCGAGAAATTTGGGGGCACCAAAAGGGTACGGAGGGCGTATGGGCAGATTAAAAATAAATTGTCGAAATGGGATACAAAAAACGCCCTTCACGTACTAGAGTAAAAAAAGTAGGTAACTGAATAGAAATCGGTTGGACTGAACACGGCGGCTTACGGTTGCTTTTAAGGAAAATCGAGCCTGATTTAAATAATCTTATCAAAATCTAGCAAAATCAACCTTTTCATTAGATAAGTTATATATTCAATGTCTTTTGAAAGCTAACCAATATAATTAAATATGCGGTTTTAATTGAAGTGACGTTCCGTATGGGTTTCCAATATTTCGTTTCCAGCGCTAATTTCTCAAGATAATGGAAGGACTTTTTCACATATGAATATTTAATATTTGACTCATGTCTGATGAACTTTTATCTTTATGTTAACCAAAATAACCGGAATATCAAGAAAAGAGCTTCGCACGGGCCAAGAAACCCTCCTCTTCCTACAATCTGCGTAAAAAATGCTTATAATATGTTCTAAATCAAGCGCTTGAAACGAAATATTGTGGCACAGTACATAAACATATTTATACCACTGATATGAGCACACTTGGAACAATATCTAAAATTTTGTACAAGAAATTGAAGAAAGAACTTCACACGAGAATATTGGAAACCAATGAAAAGTGCCTTTCATGTTAGGTAGAGTCCCCTCTTTAGCACAGAAATAGAATAGGGGTATGTAAAAAAATGGGGGGCTCTAAAAAAATTCTTAATATGGGCGAAATGGAAAAATGAGGTTCAGACCATATGTTGATTGAATAAATATGATACTCGCCTACCTATCTACCCTGAATTCGAAATTTCCTTCAATATGCCGCGTTGAATCGGAAGCCGACGATTCCACACCGAGTATAAATTCCCGAAACAAATGACAGCGATAAAGCCATTAGCGCTCACGCTGCGGGAGGCCGATAATACAGATCGCCGTCCCCCCATGGAGCGCAGACATCCTTACACCGGAACACGCAGACTATACACCGGAGCTCCCGGACCGGCAAACAGATAGAAATCGCTATCAAAAACAAACGCGGCGTTATGCGATGCTACCTGCCTCACCAGTGAAATTGTAGACGCAGCACCCTAGATTGAATTTAACATAGGCGAGATTATTGTTGGAGTAGCGACATTTTGGGGATTAGTTAGACATTACTTAAATTGATGATCTGCTTGACTTTTTTTGACAATCAGCAGAAAAATAGTATATTTTCTATATTTCCTTCAATACACCCGCTCCCCTTTAACTGTTAGGTAATATAAAATATGGATGGGGCTGTTCCTCATGTAATTCTCTGAAGATCAGTACTAAGTTAAATTGCAAATCATCTAAAGTTTTGAAACTACGATTTTTCTCCATTTATTTACTAAAAAAACTGCATATAGAGGACTAAATATTTTTTCTATGCTTAACCAACAACAGTACAATTTTTTTGTTAATTTATAACTTGGAAGGTTATTTAGAAGATTGAAAAAATGATTGAACAACAGTGTCTGGTTTGGATTACCATAAAATCGCAATTTTGGCCGAATTTATGATATTTTATAGGCAATTAACAATGTCTATATAAGCCCCAAAGCTTACAGTATTCAACTCAAGTTTATAACTTCGATTTGCTTACAATTTTTAACTGGATTTAACTGAAAGCTTGAAAAGGAAGCATTATGGGATGACGATAAAAAATCGGATAAAATTACGATTTTATTATTATTCCGACGGCATACTAATAGTTTTTTTACATTTGTCCAAGACATTTTTCCAGTTATAAACAAATTCAATGAAAAAATTGCACTTTTATCTAATTAAGCATCGAAACAGTAGTGACACTTAATTACTAAAAATACAATGTGCCGATTTTGCCGAATTTTCTTTGCATTATCAGAATAAGCAATACGTTGTCTCAAAAAATATACAGGCCACGATGTTGTCTTTGACTAAAAAAACCTGCATTTTGATGCATATCTTCTACCAAATAGGTATTCAAGGAAGTAGAGAAAAATGTAATTTTTTTACTAACTGTTAATTTTAAAATCAAGCAAAATGGGTTGTTTCACTACACTCCAAAATGAAGCGATTCCACCATTCACTTCTCCTATGGAGGTAAAATTAGTTTTTTGTATTTTCAAAATAAAATGCACCGGGAATAGTATATTTTTTCTGAAACTAATATACTTTTTTAAACATTTTGAGCGATTTTTGTACAATTTTTTGATTTTCTGAGTACCTTCATTGCTATACTTATCTGTTACCGTGGTAATTCAACATTGGATTTCTAACTTTGATGATAATTTCTCAGATGCTATTGGTCAGATTACTTACGAATAAGCACATTGGCTCAAAATACTGAACTGTTTCCATCAATGAACTTTCTAATAATAATTACCAATAACAAAAATTTTTGTATTGAAAACGTATAAAAACGTGGTTGCTGCGCCATAGGCTCCAATATCATATTCAAAAACTTATGTTTGAAGACGTATTAATTTTATTCGAACATCCTATTCTGGCGTGAGGTCTGTGATCCGAACAAACAGAATTAATAGGAACAAACGAACGCTGGCATTTACCGCCTTCATTAACGGCGCTATATAAATTATCGTGTCGGCGTAATTCACAGCACTCCGGGGCATATTTTATTCCGGACACACCGGAGTTTGTCGGCGCGACGCGGCGCGCTAGGACACGGCCAACTCGGTCTCCGGAACTCTCACTCTTTTCTCCATTGCCAGACCGCATGCCTCTGATTACTGAGAAGCTTACTATGTTTTTATTGTGGAAGGAAAATCAGATGAATCAAAATTAAATAAACAAATATTAGGTGACAGTAATCCGGAAAACGATTCTCATTCCAAAATTGTATTTAATTTACATTTTTATATTGTCTTAATCTTAAGTATGATCATTCAAGGATAGGCATTTTAATGTCATTTATCTCCTCAGAATATAATCAAAATCATACAAAACTATCAATTCACTCAAGAAGCACGGGACAAAAAAGTAATCATTTCTAAATTAAAATGTATCACCAACGATACGATATACCTCAGTGATCTATCCTCTAACCCTATTTGTAAAGTATTGTTGGTGGTGGTGGATGTATTTACCATCCACGTCGGCCCCCTCTCCAACACTGTCATCATGGTACAAGGACACAGATAACAGCACCCTTATTTTCGGCATGGAGCTAGGCCACCAACTACAACCATGTGATTGCATAAAGCATAAATGATGTTTGAGTATATAGATATGTTCAAAACTCACTAAATCCTGCTCTAAATCAATCTACAACACGTCAACAGGTATCAGTTGTGAGAAAAAGATATCACTGAAGTATCAAGAAGTATTCAATTGAAAGTTTGGGAGAACCTAGAATCTAAATGCAAGTGTCTTATTACTACATTTGTTGAGTGTCCTTCTAGTCTATGAAGCACTGCAACCACTTCCTAAAATGTTCCAAGGCACGTCCCAGCAATTTTGGTTCAATATATAGAATAAGGAGAGATCAGCCAGCCTTCTTCGATGTACAAGACTGTGGAGGTCATTTGTAAGGTCAGGCGCATTCATTAGACATATTGCTTGCTTCTGCATTCTGTCCAGAGTTCCAGTGAGTGCTTTGGGGTGCATCTCACACATGCGAGGCGCTGTAGAGCTCGGGGTGGCGAGGGTGTCTATAGATCAGCTACCCTTCGTCAATGTACCAGACTGTGAAGGTCGTTCGTGAAGTCAGATGCATCTACTAGACGTACTGCTCGTTTCTGGATGGCAGTGGAATCCAACGAGAACATCCCCGCACCCCGATTTTCTACGTTCCTGACCACAAACATCACACATGGCGCTTGGCACACACACACACTTACAAATATGGCTTATTAATGTAATTAATTAATCCGGCATGCAAATAAAACGCATAACGACAAATTAATATTTAGTTATTTTTAAAAGGTAAAAACATGGAAGTCCCATTAGGAAATTAGTCGCTAGCTACACTCCTCGAAATGATATTAATAATTGTCACCAGGAGGCGGTAATTGCGGCCGAACGAATGTCTTATCTCCATGAGATCTGGTGATTATACGGTATACGCAGCGCGAAAAGTGTTACAACTTACACTGGGACTAATGAATCAGGTAGATTAAATACAAGCATGGTCAGGAAGCATTGCAACTGCGTTCTGTTAGTCACTGAAGTGCATTTTCCATTATAAGTGCCCATTACTGAGGTATGCGTAGGGAAAGGGCAGTGTGACGGTCGGTTAAGCAGGTCAGTTTGGCTTATTTTTTCATGGATAGCCTCTCGCGAAGGCAGAATTCCAGTCTTACATTTTTTACCGGAAGACGTCTCAGAGGGGAGCTGATAACTAGTTCCAGAATTTTAAATGGTACCTTTGGTGTGGAAATTACAAACATTTATCAGCTCTAAGGCGACAATCACGGTGAACAAAATTAGAAACTGAAAAAAGAGACATCAAAACAGATTGGCGATAACATTTTCTTTAAATCAATAGCACTGCTTCTATTGTCTTGAAAGCTTTGCGATTCACATGGTTTTGCTTGAATATGTTGCATCCATTGAAACGTTGTGAAATGCAAAGCTCTCCAGACAATGAGACTGCAAAGCAATGCTATTGAAACATCTACATTGTCTACAAATTTAAAACAAGTTTATTTGCACCATGTATTTGACTACAATTTAGGATCGTGGACTCGGGCTACATCAACTCACCAGAAATTATAAGTTTTGTGGTAGGAGTTTTTCGGGACTACGAAAAACAAATTTGTATTAGGGGTTTGCAATTGGAATGTTTATCTCATAAAAGTATCATTTATTCCAGGACGACGGTGGGCCGAGCTCATTTCGAGAAACAGCCGCCAAGCAACTTGCGGAAATCAAACTTCTTCCACTTCGTCATCGCTCTCTATGATCGGTCTGGTCAACCCGTTGAAATTGAGCGAACCGCCTTCATTGGGTTCATCGAAAAAGATCAGGTTAGTCTTACTAAAATATCAATGTTTTTAGAAAGTACTTAGATTTGAGCAATATTAGGGGCAGATACTTGATAGAATAACAAAAAATAATCCATCTCAAGCGTTTCCCTGATGAAATATCAAGTTAGCTATCTGCGTTGCCATGCTGGCAACATTGTCATGCCATAACATGTTGTTGTTGATGCTAATCCCTCCAGAAGCTTGATGGAAGATGATAATCCATTTAGATGGCGCCAAACCTGCTACGCCAACCAAACGTCGCAGTGAGGATGTATCATGTTACAAAAATGCAGTAACAAGTTATACTTAGCAACTCATCTGCAAGTGTCGCCACATATGGGGACACCCATTGGCGACTTACAAAGTCATAGGTCCTAACACGTGGACTGCCTTGAAGCGGCAACAGATGTCCCTTACGACATCTGTCAACAAGGGTGAACTGATTTACAGCCACTGCCTTTATTCTGCGTAAACCTTTGACTTCGTAAGTTGTCAATGGGCGTCCCCATAGATGGCAAAACTTGGAGATGGGTTGATGTTGCAATCACACCCTTGAGTGGGTTACGTATATACTACCCGAGTGCTTTCTACACTTAGACCGCCAGGCTATACTGACGAGTCTAGGCTAAAGACGAAACATGCATGTCTATAGCAGGTCTGATACACTCATGTCATAATTAACCTATAGAGAACAAACACACCTAGCAGGTTAAGAGGATGGCCAGGCAAGATATCAGATGTTATGTTTTCTGTATGCTTCTAGATGTTAGACAGACCGTCAACTTAACCCATTCCCAAAAAAACTTGAGGCATTTGAGTTCTGGTTATACCGCAGAATCCTGAAGATTTCGTATATGTTACAAATCACAATACAAATCCTATGAACTGGGATTTTGAATTGACTAGAACTATTAAAATTAGAAAACTGGAGTATTTGGGTCCTATCAGATTTGCACTATTACAGTTTAAAATCTCATGGCTGAAAATCTATGAACTTGGTTCCCAGGAACTTAAAATATCTATATCCAGGTTGGTTGTCAAAATTCGTACTGAACAGAAACTTTAAGAAAAGACCAGGCAGATCGGCAAAAGCTGAAATGATCTAAGTAAATTTTTAATTGGAAAGTTTGGCTTTCATAGGATCAATATGTCCACAAGTCAACGCCAAAAAGCTTTCATAAAACGGATGATATTCCTTACTAATCGATTTCGAACCATCAAATTATCTATCGTTTTCCTCTAACCACTTCTCAGTTTCTCTAAAAAAGTAGTGCATGCCGGGTTAACAGGAATATCGCTTTCACTACATTGCAATGAGCATTAAAGGAGATAGACGTGAAGAGATATTTGCTGCCTTGTGTACGTCTATGAAGAATACCGTCGCGCGTCATCCCTTCGTAACGCTGGCCTCCAGTCCATGATAAATGCCCGGCCCAAAAAGCGCTCTAATCTTCTGCATCGCCGCGAACACAATTGCTCCCCACCAACGAACCCCCAACCCTCAGACACGGACCGTCATTTGCTGCAGCACAGGCAAGGCATAAGGAGACGTTCTGCCATAGAATATTCTATTCTTCCACGATGGCACGGGAAGTACTCAGGACACTGAGATGTTGTTGCACTTAGTAAACATGTTCATAGGCAGTTGTGAAGGGTAAGGATTTAAGGGATGAGGAGGATTGCATATATTATGTATATACACAGTTGAAATCAATAACGTGTAATAAGTTTGAAACAAAAGAAAAACGAGAACTGCACGCAAAAGAAGAACATGACAATAGCTGCCACTAGGTGTTTCGGACTCATCGGACCTCATCAGAATAATCAGAATATCATAATCAAGGACTTAATGTGCAAAAAAACTACCTGGAAGTAATACCAGGGCACCAATGACACAATTCTAGCATCTAATGGACGCCCACTCGGTGTCAAGGGGCAGTACACTCCACATCGTCACGCATATCACTGTACTCCATCTGTACAGATGTTCCATGCCAAAGATGCTATACAATCTAATGATATCTTTGACAGCACCCTTGCATAGAACCGGGCACAGTCAAAATGTCGTTCAGATTAATGAAGACATTGACATAATCGCCGAATGACGATCTACAAATGGAGTGAATTTTAATGCACAAAAGACTCAGACCACCCTGACGAAGAAGTCGCCTGCCGGTCTGCGAGCTATTGAGATGAGGGGACACCCACTACTTGAATAATCTTCCATCAATCTTTTAGGGATTAATATGAACAATGATATGGACTGGAAGGATCATGTCGCTAGCTTTACTAGGTCGGCGTCCAATAAGCTGGAGGTCCTCTTCCGCTCCAAAAAACTGTATAAAGCTTCTGAACGCAATCCAAAGAACCTGCACAGTCTCGAACATCGAAAGAGGGTGGCAGATTCTGTAAATACTATCATGGCAAATTTTTCTCCGAGCTGCCCAGCACAACAGCACCAAAAGGCGCCCGCACAGCACACACTAGATGAGCCCAGCCGGAGCATCCTCACTAGGTGGAGCTTCCAACATCTCGAACGAGCCTCTTCCACAACTGGTTCTTCCTTAGAACCTTGGCATTCTGGAATGAGCTACCAGGGAGGTGTGAATAGACCTTCATCCAGTCGCAGCGCTTTTGGAGCATCATAGACTGTTTGCCTTTGTGAGAGGCTATCTATAAAAAACTGACGATGCTAATATAGTAAGCTTAACTAGTTCGGTTATTTGAAAAAGTGGCTTAGCGAACGGTAAAACTGCGTAGTGCTTATAAACGGCCATTTGTTTGTGTCAGTTCGGATACGTTCCTCGACCGGTCTACGTCAAACGGCGCCCTATGCATATGCACGCACCGAAGAAGGAAAAACCGTCGGAAAATCACCCCGTTTCCCGCCTACCCCCGATCCCCCGTTCAGCCATTTTATTTCCCGCCCGGCTTCCCCCACGTGGTGGTGACCGCGTAGCGTATCGTACATTCATCCCTTGGTACGTATACCGTGGTTGCCATGACAACGCCGTCGTCGGTTCGCCGTTGTTTCTTCTTTCGGAAGGACCTGCTCTAGGACCGACCGGTCCGGAGACGGGGGGAAGGAAGTCTCGGGGAATAACTAAAGGGCGAAAGGAGACGGTGAGTAGTAGTCGTATGCGGGGGAGAGTGTCATGCAACCGGGAAGTGACGTACAAAGTTCTTCCTACACTGAGTGAGGAACGAATTGTACATCGTATGATACGTTATGACGTTTTTCCGCAGTACGGAATATTCTGGAGTTCTCATCTTGATTTTGTCCTAAGTGTGAGGGGTGATTCAATGACTATATACTGCTCACTGAAAATTTACAGTGGAGTACCCAGCAAGAGTGGAGGGGGAGTCAAGAGGCCAACAAGTGACCGAGAGAGGAATGCTCCCGAACCGGGGTGCCGGCTTTTCGGATCCAGTACAAGACTGTAACTTCACCAACGGGATGCAATACGGTTTTCTACGTTCCGTCTATGCATCTTGTATTAAAGAATAGGGAGGGCATAGTTCGATTTGGAGTCAGTCCTGTATGTCTACACTTTGAACAGTCAGAGTCGTAGTTATGAGTTGAAGTTCCCAGACGAAAACCTGAAGAGTTAAGAGCTGTTTTCCGCCGTATCGGATCTTCATCCTGCCTATCAAAGTTGAAGAGCAAAAAAAGCTTCCCTGACATCTTTACGTACCACACACCTCAAAACAAAAACCCTCCTGTATTAGAAAGCCTTTCCCATCCTACTACCGTTTTGTCACATCAATCACCTGAAGGGCAAAAATATAACATCTAATGCTACGCCAAAGCGGCAATCAAGCCACTGAGTACCTATAAGGTGACGTCTGGATTAGCCCTACAGTGTAGAGGAGCCCTCGATGATATTGCAGCAAAATCAGCTTAGCTAGGGTTATCTGCCATTTAGAATTAGATAGATATTGGATGAATGGAATCAGATGCAGCACTACCTGAGATGGAGAAGCATCTCCTGACATCTCGGGCCCGGAAATTTATTGCGGGTCCTTTTGAAAGGGATGAGCGATTTTGCTTTCCCTTCAATAGAAGACACTTGGAAGTCTTGGTGAGGGCCACAACTGGCCATAAAACTCTTAGACGCCATATAATGGGGGTAGTAAATGATTCAACGTGCATATGCTGTGATACAATAATGGTGGTGGGTAGATGCAGGCTAACTTAAAAGCTCACCACGATCACCAGGGGAGGGAGAGTATTTTAAAGGGTGAACCAAAACCTTACGTGATTAACTTTCGACCCGAAAGGCGCAATTACGGAGCTTGTAGGGGCGGGGGAGGGGGTTAGGTCGAAAAAGTTATTTACTCAAACAAGAAAAAAAATCGTGTGATTTGAAGTCGTTAATAGCGAATCCGGGCACCATTTTCTGTCCGAGCCAAAGGGAAGCCCTTGAGATGCTATTTCTTTCGTCAGACCAGACAAACATGAATTTAGCCTCAGTTTTAAATTTTTAATTAAATTCAATTTTATATCATGTCGGTTGCTCGATCATCGAAAACAATTTAGTTCGTAGCACAAATCTTTATACTAATCATACTATTTCATTTCAGGAGGCTGACGGACAAAAGACGAATAATGGAATCCAATACAGGCTGCAGCTTCTTTTCGCAAACGGTAAGCCATCAGATATTGGTTGATTCTTTCTGATAATTGGGTTTTCAGAGGTAGAATATTCATTTCCAAACCACTCCAATTTAGCAGAAGGCGAATCCGAAATACCAATAACATTAATAAATAAAGATGCTATCCAGCATTTCAAGGAACAACACGACATCAAGTAGATTGACTCTGTATATTACGTGCAGTGGTATCAGCTTAGTGAAATTTTTCATCGGATTTTATAACTTTTGATTCACCAAAAATAAATTTGGAAGATATTGAGTTTCTTTTAAATCTATATTTTTGGCATTATGATAGATTCACAGTTTTATTTCCTTAATTCGTCAACTGTAATCAAATAGCTAAGAGGAAGACAGGTTGTAAGGTTATCTCTTAAACGTCTGTTTAGAAAGCAGGAATTTTGAGTTCGATACCCCTTTGTGACATGAATTTTATTTTTTTTAATTATCAATGAAGTCTCGTCTACGGGTTGCATTGCGATCCTACAAAAAATCTGTCATTATCTGTTTTTCTCGATCAGCGAACTTATTGCTTCTGGTAATTAACACGTATACCACAGTGAATCGCTCCATTGCAATGCCTCTACGTCGATCTATCTTATCTGTCAGATCGCCATTGATGTTCCAAAAAAGCACCGATGAGGTTTGCGCAAAGTTTGCAATATTCACAGAGAATGGAACCCTATCTAATTAAGGACCGAAATCATCCAATTACCACTCCATCAGAGCAAGAGAGCATCCATCTGAGAATACCGAGTAAATTCTGTGTAGCACGATTTACTTATCTTCAATTTGGACTTTCCAACAGAGGCGGAGTAGAGAAAATACTTAGGGCGTATTTTTTTCAAAAAATATTATATGATTCAGATAGAGTTGTGTAATAATAAGCAAGGTGTTCTAAAAACATTTTTTTTGGACGCATTTGAATTCAGTATTGGAATCCGAATTTTTCGCCATTCTTTTTATTTATGATTTATATCACAGATTTACCTGAATGATATAAAAAGTTTACTAAGCAACACTACAATATTGTTGATTGACATATTGGGCAGGGTGAATAGGACGCTATAATTTCGCATATCACTTCATCGTCATCGAGAGAGAGTATGTTGTGTTGTTCCTCCCAATGAACTTCATTCGCTGCTTATGGATTCCACTACGGTACAATATTAGCTCCTCAACGGTCTATCGTCCTGGACAGGTACATCGTTTTTTCGCTCTAACAAGATGAAAAGCCACAACGGTCGTAGAGCTGGAGGTGGTCCGCATAGAGAGCAACCTGACCTGTGGAGCTGTCATTCCAAAATAGTCCAGCACGCGCTTCTCAATTATTTATTGATAATATAAATCAGACTTCCAGCCGGGTCTACCCATAGGCGTATCATTTTCTACACAAAGAAGAGAAAAAAGGAGGAAGCCTTTATGGAAAATTCCATATTTGCAAACCCACAAGTGGACCATTAAGTTTTTTTCCAGATGTTCTTATGGTTTCTTCCATAATTCCGAGTGAAGGATTTTTATGGACTTAAAAGGAATGTCAAATTGATAAACGAATATCGAATGACGTGCAAAGTCTAAAGAACTGAAAAACGCGGTTCAATAGTAAGCCGCAAACCGCACTAAAAATTTATAAAATTTACTTCAATGAATAAAGTTATTTTTCACTCTTTAGTGCGGTTGAATTGAAGCGTAATTCTTAACTGTCATTTATTTATTTTGTGTAGCCTTAAAATGAGCTTAAATGCAAAAAAGCAACCCGAAAACTCGATGTTGCAGCAAACAGTCGAGAACCTATTCCATTCAAACATTATTTTTTGTCCCTAAACTTTTCACTTTAAATTTGGAAAAAAGCCAATGTTGATGGAAATTATACAGTTGTTTAAAAATCCCTTACAGAAATTTGTCAATCAAAATGTTGGATTATTTTTCTTAGTTATAATTGAATTCAAAATAAAATCAAGTCATTTGAATTGTTATTTCTTTTAAGTCCTGTGCAGTTTGATACAAAATTGTTTCATACATTTGGACTGTTTTGTGACTGGATTCACAGGTGATTGCCACGAAAATAGCATACAGGTCTTATATCTATATAACAAAGTGTGAAATCCAACATTTTCATCAGGTAATATCTTTCTTATGGGTTGTAGATGTTCTCACTCGAAGAAACGTTTCCATTGATCAGACAAAAAGTCATGTTTTCAATGCAGAAGTTTCAGAAATAAAACTTTCTTACAGTGACGCGTTCCGATTTACAACTAGATCATTGTCAGACTGTCAGATTTTTAAACAGTCGCAAGAACATAAGTTAATGTGGTCTTTCACTCAGAAACAGATGCATGTCGGTCTTTGGGAATCGTTTATGGTGTCTATACTATAATTTACAAAATAACTCTTGTTTGTTGCTTAATTAGCAATAGTGCCATTGTTATCACTGGGAAAATTATTTGTAAGATTAAAAACAACTATTCAAGGTACGGTATTCCGTTGGGATTTTAATAAATCGCAATTTTGGCCAATTTTATGATGATTCGTGATCCCAAATGTCTCCTTCTCGGACTTGGATCCAGTTGGCAATTGTAAAAAATTTCGAAGTAATGAGATTTATACCTGTAAACTATGTAACTCATATACATATTCTGGGGGTATCGTTAATTATGTATAAAATATCATTCAATCCATCAATATTGCGATTTTATGAAAATCACAACGAGATGCCGGTATTTTTATTGTCTTTTGAATTTATAAATGATTTTTTCTGTTATAAACTAATTATTATGGGTGTATTAATGTTAATTCACTAAAGTAAACAACGCAACTTGCTGAAATTTTTTGTCCATTGTTGGAGTAACAGAGACTCTACTATCATCAGCCCTCAGACAAAAATGTCGCATACGGAAAGACATTTTTTTACCAGGTTTTCGTTTTCTGCATCTTGTCTATAAAGGAGAGTAGCCACGCTTCGGTCTTCCTGTGACTCAATTTCTCCGCCCATGTTTCTCAGTCAGGCAGTTCCCCGACGGTTTGCGTAATAACGAAAACCTGCTCACATACGCCCGATGGAGCTTGTAAATGCAATTAATTAATTAGTTTACCGAATGGTTTCTCAATTGTCAATTACCGTCCGACGCAACTGCCGATGCCGCAGCGACCGATCCGCCTGGTTCGGATCGCCTTTTACATTCAGACAGAAAAACTTTATTTACACTTTAGCGCAGTAGCCGTTCCGCTTATAAGGCAGCGGCCACGCAGCAGGAATTACAAATCCATCTAGTAGGCTTCGGCTTTAATTAGATATATAATTAATCCGATCAGTCAATCAGAGCGAGCCAGTGCTGCTCGTTTGTCTGAGACCGAAGTATGTTGGGGAATATTTCGTCGTTCCGCGAAAAGAAGCGTTCGCTGGTTCTGTGCCTTTTTGGAATATTGATGGTGATCTGATAGATAAGACAGGCCGACGGAGAGTTATTGAGACGGACCGACAGACGTTCACTGAATGGATACGTGTTGATCATGAGGAACAGTTAAGCTCACATGCTGCCAGGCACGGGGAAATTCGAAGACTTCGGGGACTAGGGAGGTTTCTGTAGTCTGTATTGATGACAGTCCTCAGGCTCCATTGGGCCCCTTGTACGTCCTCCCAAGGAGATGCTTAAAAATGGATGATCAGCCACCATAAATGATGGAAGTGTGGGACACAGTTTTATAGCATTGAAACCTGTCTCATCTTCGTGTTCACAATCCCTGCATAGGGTTGTATCACTCAATCCTCATCTTGAAGAGGTGTTTTCTGTTGCAATGCCCGTAGCAAAGCGCAGTTGTTTTCTGGACATATACCGATAGTATTTCAATATCCGAGGAATTTTCTAGCAAATAGACAACCAGACGCGTCATACCATATATTCAATTCGCATTTTGAAATCCGGAGGCCCAGTGCGGGATTCGAACCAGGCACCTTCCGATTGCCGGCTAAACGCCCTAACCAACTCAACTAACTAGGCATCTCAGTTGCTTAGAGCGCTCGACCGGCAATCGGAAGGTGTGTGCCTTGAACCCTACACTGGGTCATTTTTTCCGGATTTCAAAATTTCAAAATTGTGTATTAGCTTTCACCTAGCGGCCTACATGATGTTTAGAGTACTTTTTTACAATGGAGAATTTCTTGTCAATCACTTTTCTTATTTTGAAGTTACTTGAAATTATTTGATTGTACCTACCGATTTAGTGGACTTCCGAGCACCCTATGAATAAATTCTGAATAGTCAATTAGAAATTAGTGTTTTTTGCGTTGAAGCGAATTTGTATGTATTACTAAACAAAAAACTCTATCTTCTCTCAGCAACATCTTGGGAATTAATTCTTTCCAAATTTGTTTAATCAATTTTAATTAATCAGTCCTTTCCAAAAATTTTGAGTGCAAATTTTGCTCAAAATAGAATTCTGTTGAAAACGACCTAATTCCCAATATTTTTAATGAGCACCTCTAGTATTTGCTGTACTGGCAACTTTTGGTGTCATTATGCGAGTCAGCTCGGTAGAACATCTGCCATGATAATATCCTAAAATTCTAGATATCCGTTCTTTTATAATCAACAACAAGAACAAATAATTCATTTTGGGCAAAAGCCATTGTACTTAGGTCCACCACCAAACGACCTCCAACTATACATCTCTAGTATTCGATCAAATTCGATAACAAGCTACTTGCATGCCCTCAAAGTAAGTTCGCATGTACACAGGATGTTTGAAACATCATTCTGAACACCAAAAGTCCCTCCTTCGGGATTGGTCGACCGACCGACGGTCCAGCGTCGGCGATGCCGCAGGTCGAACCCCCGAGAAACAGTTGCCACCGCAAATTCCTCAACTTCCCACCGCCTCCTTATCTGCCAGGAAGACCCGTGTCTGCGGTTGCCTCAAGGAGCTCCGGTATAGAGGGCGCTGGACGTGCTTTGTTCTCAATTATGAATATAATAGTCGGGGAAGTTTTACGTTGAATCATCTATATGCCTTTTTCCAGAAAAGCTAAAACTAACATTGTACAGTTTTACTACTCGACAAACCCGATACGTATTTCGCTAACTATGTTAGCATCTTCAGGGGAAGATTAAAACATCACAGCTAGTTGTTTCAATGTTTATAACCGGTCAGAAGGATACGTCAGGTAGACACATCGTCTTTAAATAGCTTTTAGGTTAAGATCCTTGTCCTTGTTTATTTTCTTAGTTATCTTCAGGTTTTCGTAGGGGTCCAGTTTTTTGAATTTTACAAGACTACGACGAATGATAAATTGCTTAAATGTATTTATGTTATATTCACTATCAAGCATCTGTTCTGTATGTAGTAATATGGAATAGATTTAAGCAATTTAAAATTTAGTTCGTAGTGTTATTGTAAACTTCAAGAATCTGAACTCTTATGAAAGCCTAGATGTAGCAGAGAAAGTAAACAATGTAAATGATAAGGAGGAATTATTCCTGACAGCCTGCTGTTTGCGCTATCTTCTTAAAGATGACATGTCAACCGGACGTGTGCTTGTGACAGCACACGAAACATGTGTATAAGACAAAAACTAACCGTTATATTTTAGTTTAAATCTTCCCCTGAAGATGCTAACGTCATTAGCGGAACACCTGTTAGGTTTGGCGAGTGATAAAAATGTTAATATTCGTTATTATTAAATTGATTGTGAATATTGTATACCTATAGTATGCCTGTGTTTGAATTTGTCTATTACCCATATACCTACTCAATATATAGAGGAATTTTTACATTCAGGCTCATAATTATCGCTTTTCTAGTCCATGTGAGAAGTATAAATGGGTAAGGTTCATTTAAGGACACGTATTACCGTTTCTTCACTAGATTTGTGAAACAACAATTTATTTGTTCATAAACCTTTTAAGCAATACAACATCCTATAATAAACCTAATCAAATTTCAAGCCGCAGGTGAAACGTGCCAATCGGCGTTGTTGTCGTCGTCGTCGTACCTCCTAAGCTGCTCCGCATCGTCATAAAATTTTAAACCGCCATACCAAGTTATCGGCAGTCTCGACTTGTACGTAAACGGGTGTATAGAAAACGAGCTTATATCATCTCATTTAGCGGCGTGGCGCGCACATACACCTCACTGAAACCCATCCCTCAGGAGCACTCATCTTGTCCTTATTTGTAATAAAATAACTCGGCAAACGGTCTCAGAGGAGTTAAAAGATGGCGCCACTGCCGCCGGCGAGCCTTCTTTGTTTCGGCGAGAGATATCGGCAGCAGTAGCGGTAGCCCTTATCCTGAATCGTCGAGGGCCAACCAGTGGCGCGTCTAGGAGTTTAACATAAGGGATTTTGGAATTCAGTTACTCTCATAAAGTCATTGTCGTAGCTAGCAACTGTTCCGTAATTTGTGCCCTTGTGAATATAACCACCATTTCGGCTCCTCCCTCTTCCTCGCTTTTTCTCCTTCACCCATTCCACCCTCCTCTCCTCTACTGAAACTATTTTCCACTCTTTTGATTATTCATCCTCTACAAGAAAACTGAAGAGCAAAAAAACTCTACATGAAAAACATTTTCCGTCCATTCTGCCGACGATTTTGTGCAACTGCACTCAGGCCGTGGACGCCCCCTTGCCTTGCCCTAGCTATGCCACTGCATAAAGTTAATATTTAGTAAGTGGCCGGGACGTATAAAGACTATATTCCAAAGGAGTTAATATTTACCTATTTCTTCTGCAGCTTATGATAACACAATATCTTAAGCGCTTAAATGCACATATAGAAAGAAATTCTCAATCAAGGACGACGATATTCTTGTAAAGATATACTCACGAAAATGACATAAAAATTATGGTTTATTTTATTCAAGAAAATCATGTTTTCGATTCGAATGCTCATTCTGAGAAAAACACACACAAGAAAAATATAATTTACTTCTTAACCAAGATTATTCTAAGAGTATTCTTTTTTTTAGTAATAGTAACTTTATATTTTCCATCGGAGCCATGTTCACTTGAATCAATAATGCAAACGTTTTGGAAATTGCAGAATATCTATTTACAATATTAAAAATCCGCTGCTTTATAAAAACTCCTCTACCCATTCCAAGTAATTCATTTATTTCACATCGCCATCTGCGTCATCGGCATTTCATTGGTGCGCTGCTGCTCTTTCATGTCATAACCAATTTTGGCAAGCAACTATTTTCAAAAACGTACACATGTATAGTGGTAGTAATAGACTCCATTCAGGACTTTGGCTCCGTTTTCAACGGTAGTACAAGATATGAATGATAGGAGTGTAGCCCAAATTAATAAATTTGACGATATATTGATGACAGACAGAGACCGGCCAACAGCTTTGAACCTTTCATCATTTGCAATAAGTCGAGAACTATTGAATAGGTTCCTTAAAGCAAAAAATCTTGAGTAGCGGTCTAGAGTGTTTCTCCGTAACTCAAAGCTACAAAATAATTGTCTGGACTCACCCAAGCGTCACCCTTATGGAGAACCTCAGCACTGTAGAATGAGTTGCCGAAGTCAATGTGAATAAATATCATTCCTCTCAAATGTTGTGTATGAGACATCCATTGTCTTCATAATTTTGAATAACACGACGTTTCAATTGGGTTACTATCTTCAATCGTCTTTAGGAGAACTTATCCTCTCGCCGCTCTTCTCTGGATAGGCTTGCAGTTACTGCCCTTAATGCAGGTTAACTTTATATAAAATTGAAAGGATCAACATGTCAACCTATGTTTACCTGTGTTTTATTTGTTTCAGGTGTAAGGCAGGAGCAGGACATTTATGTCAGGCTCATCGACTCCGTCACTAAACAGGTAAGTTTCTATAATTTGTTCCATCAATTGCGGTAACATAATCGCAGTAACACAAAAAAACATTATTCGGTTTATAATAGCTTTCATAAATATCTTTAATTATACTGTGTATTTCCTTCTGACAGTCAAAGCCTAGGTATCACAATACATATTGACTATGCTGAGATTGCATACCATTGGGAACCAGAAGAAATAAGGAAAATATTTCATATTCAACCTGTAAAATTTAATTTGTTAGCCTGCTGATCCCGGTCAGAAAATTAGGATAAAGTTATCAAATCATCGTTATATCATCGGTCTTCAATGCCTGTGCTAATTTTATACTTAACCAGACGTCTTGAAGTTGGTGAAAATGTGACTGAAACATTTCGATGCATTGATCGGTACAGACTAATCTAATTGAGACGTCTTTAAAATACATGGTACTAAATTAGACAGCATCATTTTTGGATTCAGTAGAGTTACCAATAGATCGTCATATCACAACTAGGAATCATCTATCATCAATCAGTAAACATTTCAAAGCCAGAGGGGGATTTAAATCCTGAAATATCGCTTCTTTATGCATGCAGTGAATCGTTAAGTATGTTAAACGTCCATAATCGATACATGGATCTTGAACAAACATTGGGAGAAATGATTTATGAGGGATTACCCCGATATGTATCTCTATTCATCCGGGGGCAAGTAGCATTCTTGATATCAACACATGCCGAGAATATCAAAAATAATAGAAAGCATAATAATTTTTGTAGGTCGGTCCGACAAAAAGTATATTTTTGGAATAATATCACAGATAGTCATACCATTTGAAGGTAGAACAGCATCACCTACTACAGGCCATCAACAAATCCCTTCCCATAAAAAAGGTAAAGAGGTTCCTGAAATTACGCCGATATCAAATTTCCGACAGATAGACTGACTTTCTAAGCATATTTAACGATTTTTCCAGTATCTTTTCAGTTGAGAATATTAAGAAATGTATAATCAGAAAGTAATTATGAGGTTCAAAGCCGTTTATTATAATGAACTATTCATTCCACCGACTCACGGTTGACTGGTACTGGGTAGAAATGCATTGTTCAGGGTGGAAATTCTATTGCTTATATTCATAGTCGGATTTCCCAAATTCATGATGAATTTGTGGTCGGGAACCGCTACAACAGCAGAAAAATTTCAATTATAGGTTCTGATTTTTTTAATCAAATTTGAAAAATATGGATATTGGAAAACATTAACCTTTTTTCAATTTTCAAAATTCATAAAATTTCAAATTTTTTTGTGCAGATCGGTAAACTACTTGCAGTAATTCCGCTTCTGAAGCTACGATCAATATGAATCGTAAGTTTATAATTGCTCGTGCAAAGAGAAGTTGGATTTCTCCGAAAAACAGAAACACCCACGTGCATTTTTATATTAAAATCAGAATGTTGTTTTTGCATCAACTCAAAATGTATTTGTTTTATACTGCGTAATAGGAAATTAATATCTTCTGCTGCAAATTATACTGCTTCTTTTGTATGTCCATACATTACATGATAATTCATGACGTGGCTAGCAGATCCGAATTCTATATCCGGATCAGTAATCCGAATCTTGAAGCCGGATCTGAATTCGGTTCCTGTATTTAAATCCGGATGTGGATACATCCCGATCCGGATTATATTTAAGGATCCCTGATCCGTCAAAAATTGGGATCCGTGCTCCCCTAGTATCTACTGACCAAATGTACCATTAAAATCTTATTTTTACGTAAAGAATGATCTTTTCTTGTTGAGGATTATCAAAATATAAGCAAAAACGGAATAGAATAATTCAAGTCAATCGGAATAAAAATATAAATGTGCTCTTCAGGTTTTGCAGAGGGGCAAATATCTTTGCACGAATCTTTTCTAAATATTGGAATACCATTTTTCTGCACGAATTTGTACGACTTCGAGAAAAAGATTGTTGGCAACACTGTATCGGTCACTGCGACGATTGTGTAGTGTTGTAGTGCGTGCGTCATAACTTAAGTTTTACTCGCAACTCAAAATAAGGCGTTCAGCATTGCATAAATTAAATGGATTAAAAAAAAACATGCAATATGCTCAGAATATTTATCTTCTATATTTGTGAGTCGGATGTATCATGAAAGTCTAAGTCCACAGGTATTTAAAGCATTTTTTGTAGACAAATGTGTGAACTATCCCTTATGTTTAACTAGTACGAAGAATTGCTGGTGCAATGTTGAGGTACACCCACACTATGCTGTGAAAAGTGAAATGATATGTTCTTACCACTGCTATCCTCTAATATTATCAAGTGCCATTGTCACACAGACCAGGACAAAATTCTGTTTTATTCTAGGACAATAATCACAAAACACAAACGTACATTTTCTCGCATATGTGATCAATAAATTAATTTCCACACAACCACAGAAACAAATAAAGAGAGAAAGTGCCGGCTGTCGGCTACCAAGTCCCCTTCACTGACGATTTGTCACCCTAAACGTTCCACATTTCAACCGCGAATGTGTCACACGAAGTGTCTTTTGCTGTTAACATAATTTCCTTTTTAAATAAAACTTGTGTTTCACACTTGTGGGGTTTTGCCAACAACCAGCGGCTGTAGGTGTTGAAGTGATGATGCTGGCACTGAACGATTCTTGGAAGACTGTGATGAAGCACCAGCCGGAAGCGGGTTATACGAGGGGTGGGTTTTATATTTCCGAACTGGACACGATCATTTTAATAATAAATTGTATGAAAATCATTGGTATCGCCATAAATAAATAGTTTGGATATTTTGGATTTATTCAGGAGTAGGTTGATTTTCAAAAAAAATGGTCAAAATCTTCAAGACACCAACTTAAAACAACTACTATTAGAAACTATTTTATTTTTATTTTTACTAACTTTCCGTCAAGTAAAAATTAATAATATTAAGTGGTACATAGGAAATTGTTTCTACGAGTACTCTACTGGAATTTTGATAGATTAGAAGTGGGGCTAAAAGCGGGAAGAAAAGATATGAATTTTTTAGGCATCCTATTTTTTATAAGCTCATGGGCCTTGTAATCATTTATGTTTCTTAAACATTTTGCTTTCCAAAAACAGACACGGGGCTAATTTTTTCCATATCTACTTTAGCTACTCTACTATTTACTACTGATTACTGCATTTTCATTGAGTAAGGATCACAAATAATTGCCACCTAGTACTAGTAGCAGTGCAGGGATGGTAAAGCCTGGCAAATAGGACATTTTTGGTCCTTTTTGCCGACCCTGAGAACCTACCAGATTACTTGATGAAGGTTATGATGTCAGACCAATCCGCTGAGTAAGTGGTTCCTTTTCAAATCACGTTGTGCCGAAAACCTCTGACCCAAGGCTGTGGTATATGACTAACTCTCCTAGGAAGTGGAACAAGGTCACGTCGTCCTCCCAACACTTCTGGCAGACGTAGTTTCGTACACTCGCATGAGAGGCAAGTGTTTCTTCAGTCTACATTGATCTGTGAGGATCACCACCAACAGGTGTGATTTGCATTTTCTATTCAGCAGTCACACGTTGACGTTTGTCAGGGCCTGCTGTGGACCACTAGGCCTTCCTGAAGTCATCTCTCTCCAGCTTCGTATCTGCTATAGGTTTGGGGCCAATGCATGAGCCCTTTGCGGTCACGTGGTAATTTATATTTTAAAAATTTTCTACATATTGTAATTAACTTTTAATACTTTTTCATACTTTGCACTTTGATAAAAGCCTAGCAGTACATGTCCACGACATAATGCTCCCTAAATGTTATCATCATCATTTGATAACTGAGACCACAGCATGTTGAATATCTAAGGTAGTAAAAGGGCCAAAGGTGACCTACTTGCCAGGCTTTGCCTCCCCATTACTACTACTAAGGTAGTCACTATGCTGTATTAAGACTAAGTGGTGAAAAAACTTTCAACAGGCAGACCGACGGAAATAGATAGCATATATTATAGTGGTATAGCTATAATTTCCAAAAAATGTAGAGTTTCTTAATTCGAACTTTTTTCTTAATTCTCCGGAATTGAAGAATTATGAATAAAAGAGCTGCTTTCCTTCCGCTGGGTCTATCTAGTAGGCGATAGTATATTTGCAAAAATCTTGTCTTTCAATCTAGTTGTTAACAGAGGATCGATTAGTAACAGTTGTTAGGACCTATCACCATATCACTTCTCATTTTCGCGAGTAAAATGATAAATTGTAGAATTTACGTTTTACGTAGACCCAAGAAGCAGTTGTTCCCTTTAAAAATGGAACAAACAAAATAAAAGAATATTGGAGGAAATGTTGCTAGGAAGGGTTATCGCAAACGCAAAAGTTTATTGCAAATTAAGTGGGTTTTGCAATACTACGGTAGTTATCATACGAGAAAACCACAAAGGTGCATATAAAATACCTTATATGACATTGTGACGTCAAAAAGTCTCACCACATACATAATAGAAGTCGCTTCTGCTTCATCGGCACCGGTTAATGCCTAAAGCGTGATGAAATACGGAACCGGGAATCGTATAAATAATAATGATAGCATGCTATGGAGCCGAATTGCCTCCCTAAACTCCGAGATTAATCCAGACACCTGCCTCCACCTTGTCCTAAATTAGTCTTGTCGCTATAAATCCACGATAATTGGGTACATTGCACTATATTAACCATAAGATTCTAATTTCTATACGCTGCGCTACTATGTATATATACTAGGTGTATACACAGGATGTCATTAATATCTGATTACACCTGAATGATAATGAGCATTCAGGGCAGAAATAAAATTGCTGTGAAAGAATGAGGCTTCAAATAAAATCTTTCTTCTGGCTTTTTTATGCATATGCGACAACTTTTATCAACTCATCTTTAAATGTCGCGCTCTATGGGGACGCCAAGTGTAAGCTTACGAAGTCAAAGGTCCTAACGTCTGCCAATTGGCATCTCCATAGAGGGCGACACTTGGAGATGAGTTGATTTTGCTGTCACTCCCTGGACTGGGTTACGTATATACCATTCAATTGCTGTCTACAGCTAGACCGCCAGGCTATACTGACGAGTCTAGGCTAAAGACTAAACATGCATGTTTATAGCAGGTCTGATGCATAGTGGGGAGCATATTTTTTCTGCCCTTATTAGGTATAGGCAGCACTCGACCGATCTTCCATCCAGTAAGGAACACTCCTCGCTGGTAGGAGAGTTTAGATAGTTTGCTAGGGAAAGATATAAACTTTTCTGCGCAACGTTTCAAGTCGATTGGTAATATTTGGTCTGGATCAATAGCGTTTCATAACTCGATGATGAAATCTAAATTATGCAATTTTTTAGAGCACGCTGATAGTAGTGGAGGGAGTGCCTCCCTGATAGTTTATTGTGGAATTGCTCTAAGATGCTATTTCTTTCGGGGTGGATGTGACCCTTCAGCTCTCATCAGTGGTGGTATGGATAAGTAGCAAAAGTTCTGGCGAACAGTCTTGGCTACAGATCAAAATGATCTGGATGATCTAGGACAAGAGAAGATTTTGCTGTTATCGCTGACTCGTTCACAGTGGTTTCTTGCGTCGCGTCGATCGAATTGCGGTAACTCTCTGTCCGATTTGTCCCCCATCCCTTGCATCATTGATATTTTCCCATAGCGCATCTCTGCAGCTGCGCTTAACTAAGATTTGCTTTTGGAGGGGTGCCTCTTAGACATGGGCTTCTATAACTGATATCAGCACGACGTGGTGTTGTATGCTCGACCTGGTGTGAATACGTCCGATGAGCTCCTCTTGTATTTACTGTACTGGCGACTCTTTGAGTTATTACGCCTGACAGCTTGGTCGAACATCTGCCATGATAATATATATAGAATAGGGACAGATAAGCTACTCTCCTTCGATGTTTAAGACTGTGGAGGTCATTTGTGAGGTCGAGCGCATCCTCAAGCCATATTGCTCCCTTCTGAATTATCTCCGGAAGCTTCAGCGAGTGCTTTGGGGCGCAACCCCACTGATGCTAGTCGTACTACAGCCTTGCATAGTAGCAGTAGCTGCTATGAAGAATATAATTTCCTAGAGCGGAAGAGAACCTGCAGCTTCTGGGACCTTGCAAGGTCAGCAAAATGATCGTGATCATGCTATTGTTGATTATAATTCCCAGAACTTTGATGGGAATTTATTCAAGTATTTGGTCCAAGACCAGAAACAGACAGCATCCAAAGTAAAAGACTCAGATCATTCGACTTTGCTGATCTTTAATGCCAGACTCTGCTTGTTTTAGTATGTAGTTGGTCAAGTGATGGCATTTTACAGAGATTTGAAATGGTACAATGCTGGTATATTCCTGGTGGTGCACTATATTTACTGAAAAGCAAACTAAC
Organism: Bruchidius siliquastri; assembly: GCA_949316355.1. Lineage (NCBI taxonomy): Eukaryota > Metazoa > Arthropoda > Insecta > Coleoptera > Chrysomelidae > Bruchidius > Bruchidius siliquastri. The sequence continues at coordinate 32,707,786 of OX438530.1, forward strand.
CTGGTTTTCATAGTAGTCGAGAACTCTTGTTGGTTCGCTGACTAATCTGCTGCAAGTCAGAGCTGATAGATTGTTCGTTTTATTGGAATATAGCCAGTATGTATTGTGAGCAGAAGATTATTTCTTAGGTGGGGCTGAAAGGTTCTCGAAATGCTCTCTGTCTGTGACTCGGTGGTCTGTAAATGCAGCAAACTTTTTTAAACAAATTTTTGAAATATCTTTTGAGTTCAAGGTCTTCCTCTCGAAGGTCATTGTCCATGTTTGATACGAGACCTCGAATGTTTCTCGACTCTGAATATGTTTCTTGGCACTGTGAATTCTCCATGAAGTTTGGTTGCTCTACTGCACATGTGGGTAACGTAGTGTAGAAGACCTCCCGTAGATCTATATTTATGAAGCCGTACTGGCACCCATTACCGATGTATTTTTTGTCCAGCTACTTGATATTACAGATTTGAAAACTGGTAGTGTAAGAAACAGATCTGTTGTTGGCAATCCTTGATATACTTTTGGTTTATCGGGTTTCTTCGCGTTGATCGCACTGCATAAAACTGATCTGTAAGCCTCTAACAATTAATATACAACTGGTTTATAAGTCAGATATCTACATCATGGATGCGTTCACCTGGTTAATAGAATTAAGTAAATCCAACAAAGGCATCTATTTCAGGTGATTGTTACACACGCCAGTTCAAATTCTACCCGGTGAAACTTACGCACTGACATCAATGAGTTTATATCTATCAAAGTTGCGGTCCTCATCCGTTTATTCGAAACCATTACGACAACATAACCGACAACTGCAAAAATACGTCTGATTAGAGGACAAGCTACCAGTTAATAGAATTAAGGTTAGGAAAAGGCCGCACAAATGAGGGTAAATGAAATTAGCACCCAATGTGTTGTCCTACCACTTCGCAGCAAAGTAGATGGATAAGAGGTTGAATGAAACGAGTCGAGTGTTTTCTATTCGTAGGCGCGCTTGTTGTGTCAAAAAACAGACACTCAAAAATTACGGTAGTGTATGCTGTGGGGTGTTTACAAAACTCATTGTAATTTCAGGAAGGCTACTGATTTCTTATTCTGCTATACTTGCTTCAAGTACAGGTAAAATTAGTTCCACCTTTTTGAACAAATGGCTTCAAGTAGGTTGACTCTGTACCTCTTACATAATAGTATCATATCAGATATAAGATTTGAACTTAAAAGGATATTGAAGGTCTCGACATCATTTTTATAGATAACCTCAAGCAAAGGGAGAAAGCCTATCACGCTTTATAAACACTTCAAATATTATATTTAGGCATTTTATGGATTGTTCATTTTTTTATAATTCATGTCTATTTAACAAAAAATCAAATTTGGTGTACCACTTGATAAAATTACCTGGCCTTACTGAATTATCAGATATCAGAGGACTCGGAGTATCACGAAGTACAAACACTACACAGTTTGTTGTCATCTTCAGAGGAAGATTAGAACTAAAATATTATAGATAGTTGTCATCTTATGTACCTGTAGTATGCTACCAACCGTAATATTCCAATGTTTGTTACCTGTCAGGAAAAATACACGTCAAGTAGATACGAATAAGGCCAAGACCCCTGTTCCTAACAGCCTGCTGCTTGGGTTAGCTTCTTGAAGATGACGTGTCAACCTGTCGTGTCCTTCTGACAGGTAATACACGTTGAAATGTTATGGTCGGCAGCATACGACAGGGATATAAGACAACAACTAGCTAATAGATAGCTTTATCTTCCCCTGAAGCTGCTAATATAGTTACTTCTTCCCGAGTGCTTCAAAGAAGTATATACAAATTTTGGCCCTTCCTTTCCGACAACCCTTCCCCCAATCCCTTTCACTCGTAGACGACCGATCACGCTCCACTGTCGCTGACTGCCGATGAAACGCGTCTCTCTCGTCCGCTCATCTCTCGATGGTAAATTCGTCGAGCACAAAATTAAATTTTACCTCAAACCGTCTTGGAGCTGGATGATTGACTCAAATTAAATTTAAGAACTTAAACGCGTTAAACTTTCCCCTTTTCGCTCCATCAGCCTGACTTCGTATAAATTGTTCGACCTGATTTTGTTAGCAGGCCATTTTTTACGTAGCCGCGCTACCGCTGTTATATATTGCCATCGTTTGTACGTCATTTGTTGATATGCTGAACATGTCGTTACTTGCTTACGCGATTATACAGAGTTTACAGACTTTTTTCAGTGTGTGAAAAATGTTTCAGGTGAATCAGATTTTTAAATATAATCATGTACTTCTTTGGCCCGGAGTGTGAGGCTCCTCGAAAATTCAGCATACCCTTAGACTATTTGACAGAGGTTGAAAAAACATTCCATTCATAAAGTGCTATGTGTGTACTTTACTGACATATTGCTTGTTTTTTACTAAAATAGAAATCTATGACTCTATTACGATATCTTGGATACTTTATTTTACAGAATTATTTATTGACAAAACAGATAAAAATATCAATAACTTTCACTGAAACTTAACAACCCAGTTTTCCTGAAATATCAGAGGAAATTATGTGACTAATCTAGTAAAATATTCTACTACATTCCATCCTAAGACTTTCCTCTTCCTTTTCCCAGATTTTTGTTTTGTAAATCTGAAATAAGAAATATTTTTTAAAAATGTTAGCATAGCTGTCTTTAAAATAACAAGATATATATGTATATTGTAATAACTTCTTAGATGAAAGTTCCTGAATTCGTTAAGGTTATTTTTGCATGTGGAAATACCCTGGGGTACTTCATCAGCGGTTCTTTTAACAGTTCATGGAAATTTTTTAAAATGTATATAATTGAGCGTAGGGAATATTCAGCAGCAAAACTGATTTAATCATTTGGTGGATTCAATTTTCAAGTAGAATAAGTGTTTGCTTTTATAATAGTTATCATAAAAAATAAAACGTTTTTTGTACGCCACTGATTAACCACAAATTAATGTAACTTCTAGTTTGATGTCTGGTTTCTAGCAAAACTTGCAGTGACGACCCATATTCTGAAGATTTAATAACACTGCTCAGGTATTTATCCAAAAACACTAATAGAAAACTCAACAATAAACAAATTAATGAACTCAATGCAAATTATCAAACACTGGATTGCAAGATATAAGTGATAACCCAAAATATTTTTGTACGCCGGACTCGAGACCTTGTAGCAGTCTTGTCGTAGCTATTTTTCAGTAACAATTGTAATAAAATCACATGCAAACATTAGGAAATAGATGCGAAACACTAACTGCATTGTAGTAATGAGCAGACTGTTTCTCTGAACTCAATTTTTATGTACATATTACTATAAATTTGTAAGTTAACTTATCCTTGAAACATCTTAAATCACAAAATATAGTTATCTAATAAATGATATTTCTAATGACATGAAATCTATTTATGACATTTCAACGACGATGGTTAAGGTTTTCTAGAAGCTTACATTAATCCTAGTTCCGGTACAGTCGCCAATAAAATATATCTTTAATCGAACCTTTCCTAGATTAGCTGAACAGCAAAACATCAGCCTGAAATGTAGGAGGTTCTGAGTTCGATCCCCACTGACCACAATGATTTCGCTTAATCTAATCTAATTAATAATTAAGTCTCACTCACTGATTACAGTGTTGGAATCCGATTGAAATCTGCAAAATATTTGACTTGGAATAGGAGTAACTGTTCGAAAGATCATTCGGATGTAAACATTGCGAAAAAATAAAGTTCGGCTACAGTGTCTCTGAAGTATGTGAAACGGCAACATCGCACTGACGTCAAGTTAAATGAAGGGTGCCCACCTTGTTGTCGTGGAACAAGAAATCATACCTATTGACTATTTATCTGTCTTATTGGCAGTACAACTTTGTCATGCTACACACTTTAGGCATTCTGGAAGCGAACTTTGTTTATTCTCAGTGTGTACATAGTTATCTTCAAAGAGCAATAGCTGCCCTCTTTCCGCATTGAACAACGTTCGTGCTTGAAACGAAACAGTGTCGTCTGTTTTGGTAATCAGCTAATGACACCGTAGCTATTTTCTTCCAGTGAAACTCGAATAAGAAGCAATGGAGGGAATCATTTACCTGAGTGGTTTACTTATAAAATAGACATGCAATCTACATTTTCCTCACGCTCCACGTGAATAATAATATCTACTTAAGTAAATTAAAAATTCTTAGACGGATATACAAATTAACGAATTTGTATGGCGTTCAGCGTCATTGCGTGCTTTTTTTTAAATATTGGATACATGCGACGATGCACATCGCGTCCTTTTATGTTCTTTATGTAATATAATTAAACCAGATTTTCTTGATATTCCGTCATCCACGAAGGCAAATCCTAAATAGTAAGATATCATGGGTGGAGTAGAACAGCTAGAGGAATATTCTATCGATTGCTAATTGTAACCATATATGATTCACTGGAATCTCAGAATTCTATACATTATTGAATATGATGACTCATACTCAGCTACAATTATTTTAAGAGTATCAATGAATAATTGGTGCGTTCTTCATGCCCCTTAATACATAATGCAGTACGCTTGGTGACTGGTCACTAGTTGCCAATCCTTTCAGCCAACCTAGAAGAGCAACAAACTGACAATTCAAAACCTCCAAAATCAAACGTTGTGCGATGTCCGAGGTATTGAGACATACGTAAATAGGACATACATAAAAAAGCAATTCCGAAAGACTTCCATTCAGCTGATTGACATTAAACCTGCTAAGTGACCGTCGGCGATAAGAATGTAACGAGGGGCGTAGGCCTAGCAAGCGGCGGGGCACGGGCCCCTTTGTTTAGGGAAATCGCCGTTTTCCGGCGCGGAAGCACCAGCACGTGGGGGTCGCGTGCGCGACGATAACATCGCGGCAAGCCGGGGGCCGCGACAGTATCGCTTTCGCTCTCCAAGGCTCCGAACCCCAGTGGCGGCGACTGGTGCATACCGCAAAACACAGTATTGGCAATATATCCTTTAGCATCCAGAATCATTGTGAAAAAATAAGACAGACGATCAAAAACTAAGGTGCGCGATTCTCCCATGCGTGGCAACGCTGTTCTTTTTCAGACTCGCGTTATAGTCTAGTAAAATTAGCATTCCAACTGATCAAGATCTATACCTAAGACGTCGCAACAATTCCGGAGAGGACTGATAATTAACAGACGTCATTAGAATCGCTAATATGGTCATTCATCTGAGAGTGGACCTGATTTATAACAAATACGGATCTAACAATGGCGCTGATGTGTTAGGCTCTGACCCTTTAATGCTATGTGCGAAGTATGTATAGCATTTGTTAATAATTTGTGGAATGTCAAACAGTTTTGGTTTCTCACTTATTCGAGAGCCTTGGATAAAAAATTATGGTTTCTAAATATATCAAATTAGTTGGCAAATATATTTGTTCGCAGTATGTGTGATTCAGGATGTGTTTTCCTGCTTCTTTTTATTTCAGTTTTCGATATTGAAAACGAAGATAAATAGTTCATGATAGTTTTAATGAAATGTCAAATTGACAAGCAAATACATGCAATGGAAACATGATGATCTTGTAGCTTATTGGGTATAATTTCATTAACTCTCCTTTTATTTTATAAATCTAGGGAATCTAGTGGTATAGCATAACGTCCCACCTTACGATGAACAACTGTATCATGAAATATCTTAATCCTGTCAAGTATTCGTCACATATGTCTTGTATACAAATGTTCATCATTTGAAATGCTAATTTAAATAGACTATTACGCACTCGTCCTAACATTTGCGTTTCGCCTTCTGTCTTTGTCTTACACATTGAATCTAGATGTTGAAGGAAATTCTGTCAGTACTGCATACACTGAAGAAGATACAATTTCCTATTACCTACGGGAAACACTAATTGACGTCAAGCGGCCATTATTTTGATGGTTCAACATAGTTTCCAGATTGGAAAGAATGCGGCGCTATCAGATATCGTTTTATTCGTCTTTAGATGGTATATTTATTTCTTCCAATAACCGTCAAAATTGCAAAATAACCATTCGATTCGCTGCTACGAAAAATACCAAACAAATATTAAAATTAAAGGCTGAGCAAATTGGTAAACGGCAAGCATAATGAACAAAGTAAGTGTTTGAGCATATTCTAAAAACATAAAAAACAAACGAAGAGCCAATTCGTACATTTAAACATACAAGTAAGCACGCCTTTCCTATATCCTGATGGAAACTTACACCTTCATGGACTGCCAATTGAAATTTTGCAATTTTTAAATATTTGGGAAGTGACGTCATCAAGCCTTCACCAAAATGAATCTCCCTTCTGCAACGATAACATCAATCTAAAGATGACAGTTAACTACTACATATGGCCAAAGCGCTTCTATGGTACTGAAATCTGAAATCAAATGAAGAACATCTATAAAGGGCTAATGCTGTTCGAGAACTCATCACGACCATAAACTGCCGAAAAATCTTCTATTAGCTCACATTCTTCGAGGTAACCAGTATCATCAACGAGCAGCAGCAGGCAAGACACATAAATAGCACCTTGAAATGTTTAGCAGGTGCCGCCGCTGGCAATCCCCTTCCCCTTTTCACTTGATTCATCATTCGCTAGCCACATGGTGTGGATAACGATATGTTGATTAGCGGGATACCAAGGATGCAGTGTCTTTCAAATTAGAACTAAAATGTTTGCGTACAAAGCAAAGCAAGTTTATTTAGTCAGGAATCCATCAAAAAATGCATGACTACAAAGGTGTTGTCCCGACTGGATGATAAACATGAAGAAGTAATATGCGGTTTACAAGCATTTGCACATTTTCGGATAGTTTGCGGTGTTTGAGGGAATAAAAATAAATATTGGGTAGTTCCTAGTGAGTCCGAATGAAGCTTCTACTCAAAAGACTGGCGATTCGGATGTGATATAAGCTCAATGGCTGGAAAAGAACATTTTTAGCTTTTTTTACATTACTGAATGTGACAACTAAGGTGCACATACTGTGGTTTTCTATAATCTCTTTGTCAGATAAAATCAGAAATGATAAATAAAAAGTAAAAAAAATATGGAGAAGGTTAATAGAAACGATATATTCGAACTGTTTGATAGCTTTATTGATCGGTGATAACTTTACAAATTCCAGGAGAAAAAACGCCAAATAAAATAAAAACGTTCATTTCAACAACAAGCCAACAAGAGCATCGTACATATCACCATCAGTGGTGTCATCAGCTGTGATGGCGTGATAGTTGACGGAAAGTATATTGTCTTGAATTATGAATTGGAGTAAAGTGTGGGACGGTGCAAGTGAGTGGAGAGTGAAGAGGGAAGAGAAACGTGGATTGGGGAATAAATGCTTCAATACAACTGCATATGCTAAGCTATATTAACGATTTTTGTTACTCCGGCTTATTTATTACCCTCAAAATAGAAATAAAACCAACCGCGCTCGAAATTCACAGATTGTCTAGGAGATGTTTTTGTAACACCCTCTTTATTAGCTTCACGTATAAGTAGGAATGATTGTATGTTTAAAATAATCTCAAACGCTATTTACACCTGCATACTTCACAATGTCAGATTACTTTCAAATTTTGCACACTCATTTAGCATAGTACAAGTAAATTAACATTAGAATTACATTTTTCACCAGTTCTTGAAGCAATACGTGTAAAAGATGATAATATGATTGACATATAATATTTCATCTTAGCACACCTTTATTGATTTGACCTGTATCTTTAACGACAGAATCTTTGAAGTATAACTTTACGGGAATCATCCGAGGCCCCGTAAATAGAGAGAATACCTTTCAGACCCGTTGATTATGATCTATTAAGAGCAAGTCTAATTCCAACAGCTCCGTAATTGTGGTTCCAAATAACGAAGTACAAGGATCAATGATTAAAGTAGATAGTTTAAAAAATCGAATTATAGTTTTAAAAACGGTTTTATAGTTAATTGAATTAAGAATTAAAAATTAATTCTTATGTCTCTATATAAGAATAAAATTATCAACGAGAAAGTTACTGTCACTTTGATAAAAGCGTGGCGTGCCCAATACCAATTGTTATAATTTCTTACTAGTTCTTCTCAAAATGCAGAGTTTGTCTAAAAGTATATCACAAAGCACCACACGGTTTTATCACAATGACAATAATTTTCTCGATAATAAATTTTTTCCTCTATTAAGAATTATTCATTACTTTTCAGTTCGATTAACTATAAAAGCAAGATTTTTGTTTTTCTAAACTATAATTTATTTTTTGCAAGTTTGAAATGCACACTATTCAGCATTCAATTAACCTATCATCCCTTAATATGACGCGATCGAGTATTACCAACAATCGATCTTCTTACTAGTCTGATCGACTGCCATACACGCCTGGCTCAGACATGGTGGAGGTACACAACAGGGTGCAAGATATCCCCCTTTTGTTAATCTGAGGCGGTTGAGTGAATCCCAAAGTCCCCGATCAGGCTCCCCAACTAAAACTGCCAATGTTGTAAATAGTACTATGGTGGAATAAGAATCTATTTCTCTCTTTTACATTTGTATGTAGTTTTACTGCCTTCATGTTGATTTGTTGCTCTGAGAAAGGAGTACATCCAATTGCCGTATCAACAAAATCACCCGATTGGCTACAAATCAACAGAGAACATTCCATAAACCTCATCGAATCAAATTGTTGCAGTAAATAAACGAAACGCTGTATCGTACCGGTTTTTAATGTGCCAGTAAAATTGCGGCAGATTGACGTGGAAATGTATAAAAATTAATAACTGTATTACGATGTCAGAGACCGGCGCTACAAACGAGATAATTCAACTAGAATATTCAGAGTGATTTAAAACATAAAAATATTTGTCGGGTGTAATACACCGAAATATGGGAATAATAAAATTTACATGGAGCTGCATTTATAATAAACAAGATTAGCTGGACGTCAGTTTAGTTGGTAATCGAGTTATGTGTGATAAAATTTTAATACTGGCTGGCCCGTCACAGTACGAAGGCATGGTCGTAGGTTTGGGGATTCTGTCAAAAAATTGCGTCAAATTCTACCTACGTAATGATATCAATTAAGCAATTGGTATTTGAATCATCAAATTTCGAAAATATCACAAATATTTGTAAAACATTTTTAATTATAAGAATTTACGTAATGTATACGTTGCCAAACGTTCTCAAACATGTTTCAACTGTATAAACATCCAAAAAACATGTTCAAAAAACTCAATCAACCGATTCGAAACCAATTTTTCTAATACTATATCTCAATTCCGGAATCATTCATGATTTTGATTCAATTAAAATGCAGTAGTTTGCAGTAGCAGTTGAAAAAAAAGTAAAAAAAAGTTAGCCACCTTTATGCACGAAACCTGGCATCACAGGCAACGGTTCACCACTAACATGCACCATCGTACCGCCGCCGCCAAAAGTTCAGCTTAGACGTCGCATGCGGTATAGTGGTCTGCATCATTACATATATTATATTGACGAACCTAAAATATAGGCACTTCCCATTGTAGAAATTAAATGGATTAAATATTTGACACATTCGACATGCACTATTCGTGAGTCAGGTATATCGTAAAATTTTTAGTACACAGCTGTCGTTGCGTAACTGCACCTTAAGTAAAAATAAATACCGTTCTCATCAATGTGCCAAATGCGACGAATTTAGCTAGAAGTTGTAAGTATTATTCGTTATCTTTAATAACGTTTTGGCTACCTCGACAGTCTTTTTCAAAGTGCAAAACGTGTAACATCAAATTGGAAACGTTGCAGTGACATTGGCACCCTGTACTTTGGAAAAGACTGGCGTAGCATCCGAAATGTTTGATTATCTGTCTGTTTTGGCAACTGCATTTGCGCTAGTGTTTAGGGAAACCCCAGCAAAACCTCAACCACACCATCGCAGTTAAAATATCCTTAAAATATTTCATGTGATAAACTATTTCACTTCTTAAGATATTTCACAATTTTTGATATTCTATTCCTTAAGCTGTTTAATTATTCTCAATGCATTCTATGACTTAAGATATTTCAAGAGTAAGTTAACATAAAGTACAAATATGGAAACCTAATAAGAAGTACTTATAGGTATTCAAACATTAACCCAAATGCCTGTCAAAGTAATTAAATCAAAACCTTCACATTATCAAAAGCAGCAATTATTAAGCTGAACTATATAATATACTCCACATTTCTGATATCCTCAGTAACAAAACGTTGAAAAAAGTACACACTTTCGTCCCCTCCTTGATTAAAAAAATTATTCCGGCTAACCGTAATTAGTTCTCCTCCAATTCGCTGTATTATCTTATCTAGAAATTTGCATAGCCCGGCGCATCAAACTAATATACATACATATATATTCGGACTCGTATTGCTACCCTTTCTTCGTGTTCTCGATATACTTTTATGCATAAATTTCATTACAAAATACAGGGGCGTCAGTAAAAAGGCTTCAAACTGCCCACAATATGAATAATAAGCTTTTATAGGACTGAATACAGGTTAACAGCTGACACGCGTGATATTTGGTGACAGGAGTATAATTATTAGGATAGTAGGAGTGACCTGTCTTAGTTCAAGATGCGATAGGAGGTAAAGACAGCAACACAAATACCCTGCGCGGAAAATCGTCTCGTATACTGAGGAAATGTGACGAAAGCAGATATGCAAGTGGGTGAGTCCATGGATACGGCGTGTCCAATCTCTTCTCAATTGATCTCGGACCCACATTCAAACCAACGTCAATAGGTAAAGTGTCCACTTCGATGTGCTTGAAACAATTCATAACTGGTTCGAACGGTGATAGGATAATCTGTTGGAACAAAGCTTACATGATAGGCAGTAAACCGAATTCATGCAGTCGCCAAATTAAATTTCATCCCATTTCCGGGGGAAATAAAAAAGACACCAGGTAGATCCGCAGTCGCAATGATACAAAAATCCGTTCAACTTTCCAGTTCGAAAAACTTTTTTTTGAAAAATGCACTTCCTGCCTCGTTAAAGTTACATTAAAACGCCAGTTTTCATATCAGAGATAATTCCATAGCCGTGTATACAGAGCCGCCGCTTTAGCGGGATGGTGGTATGACTAATGCATCTCCGGGGATTGCGCCTTTTTCCGATTGACGTCCGCGATCCATTAACGTAATTTTTAACATGGTTTATCAATTTCTACATTTCATTTCAATTTTTCCGCTTCCACCGGAAGGTTTCCTTCCTGAACGGCGTTTTTAAGTGGAAAATGCATTTCCTAAAAACTGACGAAGTCCTGAACAGCGTATGCGATCGGATAGAGTAGAGGAAAATATTTAATCAACGGGGATGGGAGCAGGTCGAGCGTGAGATTGACCTGTATGTATCAAGGTATCTATGAATCGTAATTGTCACCTACTAGGTCCCCAGCACCTGGACTGCCTTAAAGCGAGATAACGGTACATCATGAAAGTGTGTGTGTGAATGGGATGTCGCTGTAAATTGCTATTCATCCTTGTTGAAAAATGTCGTAAGTGACATCTGTTGCCGTTCAAGGCACTCCAGATGTTAGAACCTTTGACTTCGTATGTTGCCGATGGGCAGCGCCATGATGTTGCTATCACACCCTTGACAGGTTTACGTATATACCACCCGACTGCTCTCTACAGTTAGACCGCCAGCCTATCCTGACGAATCTAGGCTAAAGACGAAACATGCATATTAGGTCTGATGCATAGTGGAGAGCATACACTTAATGTCAGTTGTCAGGTTATGATGTGAATGAGCCGAGATAACGGTACATCATAAAAGTGTTCACAAAGAAAAAGGAGTGTAGCTGTAAATTAGATCAGCATTGTTGGCAGATGTCGTAAGGGACATCTGTTGCCGCGCCAAGGCACTCCAGGTGCTAGGATCTTTAGCTTCGTAAGTTGTCAATGGGCGTCCCCATAGAGGGCAATTCCACCTTCCTTGTATTTTTGCTCTAAGATTACCTCCAATATCGCACATAAAATGTGTACTAAATGATTGATACACTCCTCCACAGGTTCTTCGCCGATCATTCTATCCCTGATGTTTCGTCTATTGATGTATATTTTTTTATCACCATCTTACCACCCATCATACCGGCTAGTCCGATAAGAAAATCCAATTCCCACGGGAATATCTTAATAAGTCTACCGGGGTTTTTGGGCGAGGTCTCCCGAGATGGTCTCCGCTCCTCCACAGCAAATCTCCAGAGCCGGCTACACATCATACTCTTAGGAATTACCGATATTTCCTAAGTTGAACGCCTCTTTCTGCCGCCAGGGGACGCCCCGCATAATGGGGATTGTTGCAAACGCACACGATGGGACGTCGAACTGGGACTTCCCTATATGGAGTTGGGGGATGAAAAATTGCGCGCATAAAATACGGAAAGGTTAATATAACTACGCATTTTACGTTATGAACCTTCCTTTGTGCTTGCTAAAGATGATCGCAACTTTGAGGATGCTCCACAGTGAATGTCATGTTTCTTAATTAAGGTACCTTCTTAAACTTATCCTATGGTTGTCTGTCTGTACTCTAGCATTTCAAAATAGTTAATACTAAGGTGTTAATGAAGACAAAACTGTAACCCTTGAAATAGGTTTAATATCATAATAATTTCAAAATCTTCTAATTTCTTTCTGTTTTGCACTTTGACGAACGCTGCCGGGGCAGCCGAAACGTCAGTGAGGATTCATTCATACGGTATGTGCGTTCAATTTAGCAGCTAGCAGAGAATACGCTTAAGAAGGCGGAAATGGATAGACTGGAGGCTTTCGAAAGATGGTGTTATCGAAGAATGCTGAGGATCTCTTGAGCTGATCAAGTCTCAAATGTGGAACTACGACAGAGAATACAAAAGCAGGAAGAAATAATTAACACCCTCAGAAGAAAAAAATAGTGTACCTTGATCATGTTATCAGGGGACCGAAATATGTCCTGTTACAAAACATTATGAAGGGGAAAATCAGGAGCAAGGGAAGCCAAAGAAGATGAAGAATCCCTGGGCTGAAAAACTTTAGGGATTGGCGTGGAATGACGTCAAATCAATTGTTTAGAACAGCAGCAAACAAAGTCAGGATTGCCATGATAATATCCAACCTTCGCTAAGAGATGGAATTTAAAGAAGAAGACGAGAATATAATGCTTATTAATTGATGAAACTCAACCTGCGGTTGGTTTTTTAGACAATCATATTTTCTACTGGCTGCGAATAGAGATCACATATGAGTGACCGGAATATATTTATTAACGTTACTTATACCTCAACAGTTTTATTTCCTAGTACACGATGGAAAAACAAGTTTTGAAACAACTACCTCCACGAATACGAGACCTCAGTATAAACTATTATGCTAGGATACAGATAATGCATTTGGATTGTTGGGAAATCCAAATCAAGGGCCACAAAGCACTTCCACACAAGCAACTCAGCGGTGCTAACTCGATGAGATAAAAGGAAAACATACAGCAGTTCGATTCCAAGGCTGCTCATTTGAGAGCCAGGGATATCTGAAGAAAAACTTATGGTCCACCTCTCAAACCATAATTATGTCAGAGGATTATCTGAAAGACAGAAATGTTGGTTAAAGAAATTAATAAAACTTCTTAAGACAACGAATTCATTACGATCCTTTGCCTCCCAAAACAAGAAATTGGAAATATACATAAAAACAAATTATAGTTTAAGAAATGCTTTTAATCCAATAGATGGCAAAAAATAATTCTTAATATAACAATGAAATGAGAAAATTCATGTCACTGTGAAATAGAACTATTAAGATATTACAACTGATATATGGCACCTCACGCTATTATCACAATCACATTAATTGTCTTGTTTATCATTTTATTCTTATATTGAGCATATTTTTCTACTTTTAAGTTCGATTAACTGTAAAAGCGTGTCCGTTTTTCTAACTATCATTTATTCATCGATGAATTTATCCTTGTACTGACGTGACTGCTGGAATGAGACCTGCTCTTCAATTGATCTTAATTAAGCAGTCTAAAGGATATTCACTCCGTTTACGGGGCTTCGGTTGAGTCTCTTATCGTTATATTTCAATAATTCTGTATCTATAACATACAGGTCAAACTAAGAAAAGTGTGTTAAGAAGAAATATGAAATGTAATCCTTAATATCACCTTTTGAGCGTATTTCTTCAAGATCAGGTAAAAAATAATTATAATGTTAATGCATATCATCACGTATTGTTTTATAAAAATAAATAATGGGTAAACTTATTGAACCATTATACTGTCATCGGTCTTTGATAAGTGTGCAACATTTAAAATTAATCTGACGTCTTGAAGTGGGTGAAAATAGCGTTAGAATATTTGTTACAATCATACGTACACACATACACGTGAATCTAATAAAAATGAGTTAAAGAATATAAATATATATTAGATAGACAAAGTTTGTGTAGCCAATGTCATATTTGTAAGTCCTCTGGAATAGGGATCACCAATTAATTTTGATTTTGATTATATTTTTTTAATAATATGACTGTCTCGGTACTTACAACACCTGAGGATCTAAGCGTCATTTCCCTCCTCCTCTTTACATAATCATGTGTGTTTGCTTTGTTAAAATTCAAATGTTCAATTTAAATGTGTAAACATGAGTCAAAATCAAAAATTACAGAAACTTAATCTAAAAGGATTGAGTTGCTGCTCTAGATCTATCAAGTATCGAATCAAAAAGAGATAAAACCATATAATTACTTTTGTAGGAATGCACTTATGAGTCAACAGTTAATTTGCTACACACTGTATATCCTTTTTTACAACCACATATCAGTTGCTGTATCTAACAAACGGCATCAAATGCTATTTAACCCCCGAGGAATCCAATCTGTACGTGCGAAGACCTTTTAAGGGACGCGAATTGTGTGCACAGAGTCACGAGCATGATAGTTTTACGCAAAAATATTTCAGAAGCAACGTTAACACCATGTATAGTCTTTAAGGAGCTTTAACCTAATCAAGCTTGTGTATACACGTTAGCTTGAAAAAAATAGTGGTTTGATAAATAACGTTCAAATATATCGCAGTAATCATCATACACTTTTCTTCAAAGCAAGAACAAAGTATTTTAATACTGTTTTCAATCAAAAAGTCTGATTAGAGATTTTATTCGCCACGCATCGGGGGAGTATTGTTATCTAAAAAAGATTTCATTCACGATATTTCGAGAGAAAAAGATGTCAATCCAGAAGCGAGCAGTGCGTCTGGTGGATGAGACTGACCTTACAAATGACCTTCCGTATCTGGAACATCACAGGAGGGTGGCAGATCTATCCTTATTCTATAGATGTACTATCATGGCAAATGTTCGACCAAGTTTTCTATCGTAATACCACCAGGAATCGTCAGTACAGTAAACATAAGGGAGGGCAAACGGCGGGAGCTTCCAACGTCTCTAACCAGTCTTTCCCAAAAGTCGTTTTTTTGGACAATCTCGGGGTTGTGGAATGAGTTATATATAAAAAAGTGTATATTAAACAGAAATTCAAGATCAACAGATTTTAAAGTAGGAGCTAAGGATATACCCATTTCTCTGCAATAGTAATTCGCAAAAAACGTAACCGCAATAAAAAACTAGCATTATATAGATAAAAGTAATTAGCATCTAAATAACAATCCATTACACATGAATGCCTTTTTGTTCGCATCAAGGATGATTACAGAACCGTACGTAATGAAACCAAAAGATAAGATCGGCTTATAACGCAGGGTGCTCCCTTTTCCATAACCAAAACTGACTTACAGCCCTACGAGAAAGCTAGTCATCGATGAGCCTGGAATAACCCATAATTACCCGGACTTTTCCTGCTGGCAGGAATAATCCCGGTATACCCTGCCCTTGCATAAACACATTGACGTGCGTTGAGGTCTTGTAGCAATGGACTCCTTCAAATTTTAGAGGTTTGTTTTACTTTATCCATGTCAATTGACGGGGAAGTTAATCTTGAAATCGAGATATTGTGTTTTCTTGATGTCTAATGATATATTCATTACCAGAAATCATTTTACTTGAATTCAACGGTCTCTCTGTACTCCAAACAGTAACCATTGGTCCCTCTATAATTCAGAAATTTATTTTATTGGTGAAACCTTTTATGGACGATAAGGACGTGGCAAAAAATGTTCTTCTTGCAGAAAGAGTTTGAGTATCAATATTCGGTAATTTTGATGAGCAGCCATAAAAGATGTTGCTTCCTTACCCTTAAAAAGAAGAACAAAAAAATTTTTCAAACTGTACCAATGTGACTCCTTTCTTACATTTAGCTTCATCATGTAGTATTTTTTCTAATCCAAGGTATTGTACAGATAAACAGAATATAAAAAATATGTACAACTTACGTATCACACACATATAATATCAACATCTGTACACTTGTATGAAATCATCACAATAGCCACAATTTTTAACAGTTGTTGCATCCTGGGAGGTGGTTTGATAAGGATAAAATCCAATGAAAAATTATAGGCGCAAACAGACTCATTTTGCTGAAATGCCGTTGACCAAGATGGCGATGCCAGATAAATGAATTACTTGCAGCGGATCCCAAGACGTTCGTATTCGTGTTCCAAGTAAACGGAGCTCCGTTGGAAAGTGTGATAACCTTACTAAAAAATATGGAAAGCCTTTTAGAAAAGCATTGAAATATCAGTTGTGAAGGAAATTATATTTTTCTCTAGAGCATATCTTTTCAGAATGAGGATTGAATTCGAAAATATACCTTTTTTGGTCAAATGAACCATAAGTTTCTCATCAATTAAATTGTCATAGAGTGAGAGCAGAGGTTCTTGTCGTGAGTGTTTGTTTAAGTACATATTTACAAGAATATCGCTATTCTTGAATTGAGAATTCATTTTTATGTGTGTAACCAGAGCCAAGTATGTCTGCTAAAAAATGGGTAAAATGAAAATCTCGAAGGTAATCACACCCCGTTCCCCTGTTGAAGTCTTAAGATCATTAGAGTTTTGTGTATTAAGGAATATAGGGTATACATGAATGAAAGCACATATTTTCCGTCTGAGAGTCACTATTTTTATGTGTCTGGTATTCAAACTCAGGTATATATCTGGTGAAAAATAAGTGGAATGAAAATCTCGCGAGTAAACACCCCGCTCTCCCTTTCAGACCCGCCCTGATGAGAGCCAGAAGGATCTGCTGCCCCTTCCGTACCTACAGAACACGCACATCCATCCTCAGGGAGGATTTCGGCCCCCACACCAGCGAGATTAGGTGCTTACGTTTAGAGCAGTTGATAGATTTTTGTTTAATTGAATATATAACGGGGTGCTGCGAGAGTCCCCTTGCACTGGAAGACCGGGATATAGGCCGGGATTAGTGGACAACACCGAGCAACATGTGTTCGAGCCGAAGAAAAGGCGGTTAAGCGCACGGGATTTGTTTTTTCGGAAACTGCAACTGGACCCCCGACGGGACCTGAATTGAAATTAGCCGCGGTTGCTTTGTGGTGTTTTCGCTCGTATACAAGGGGAACTGTTGGTCCTATTTGAAGGATTGTCACTACGTAATAGCCATGTTCTGTCCTCCGCTATACCGGTATTCATTTTTTTATAGATTACCTCACTCAAAGGTGGAGAGCCTATCGTGCTTCATAAGCGCTGCGAGAGGATAAATGTCTATTCACATTGACTTTATAGTGCTGTATATTGTACTCATTGGGGAACAAAGTCCTCAGTAGCTAATTTCACAATGTACGGGTTTTTTAGAAGATCGACTTTTGGAAGAGGCGTTGTAAGCTCGACCTGTTGAGAATACGCCCTTTACCTCCTCTATTCCTTGCTGTACTGGAGACTATTGTTGTTATTATGTGAGTCAGTTCGATCGAACACCTACCATGACAATATCTATGGAATACAGACAGATTAACCACCCTTCTCCCTGTTGTAGACTATGGGCGTCCTTTGTGATGTCAGGTGCGTTCACTAGACGTATTGCTCGTTTCTGGATTGTGTCCAGCATCAACGAGTACTTTGGAGCGCATCGCCATACATCCTAGCAGTACTCCAGCGATGGTCTTATATGGACCTTGCATAATAGCAGTACATGTTCCGGAGAATATAATTTCCTGAAGCGAAAGAGAACTTCTAATTCCTAGCATGGCGACCCAGCGATGCCAGCAACATGATTGCACCATGAAATATTATCGTTAATGTTGATTCCCAGAAGCTTGATGAGGGATGATTCAAGTATTGAGTATCCCTTCATCTCCAGGGCTGGCAGAACAGCTGACGACTTCTTTATCAGGGTTGTTCTCTGTGTCTTCTACGCTTAAAACTCAACTCAATTTGCATATCTTCATTCCGCAATACTCCCAATGTCATTATTGATCTGAAGAGAATGCTGCCCTTGCTGAAATAAGGTCTCTCGGGATGGTAGGGATCATCGTTGAAAATATAAAGCAGTGTTCTCTGAAGAATATCGTTGGGCACGCTGAAATTTCAAGAAAAATTCATATTTTACGGAAATCGGCCACTCATCACTTACTAGTTTATTTGAATTAATCTATGGTTTTCACCAAAACATGGATATATTTCATATTTTATGTCTTTTAACTACAAAATAATACCAAGGGTATCCACCTAATTAGTCTTTGTTTTTATTTAATGATATGCCGAAAAGCATATAACCTTATCACTAAATTCCCATGCAAATCAGTAATCACCATTCTCCAATTCAGAATAACTCATTCACTGTACATTAATATTTTGGTGGAAGTGGTTTGAATGAAAAGCTACCTAACCTGACTTCATTTAATTCTGTTTTTCATGTAGATTGAAGATGCTCTTACTTGATGAAACTCTTCCATCATGCAGATAAAAAGATTGTGTAATTTACACTTTTCCTTCCAGTGACGCGTTTAGATTTATATTTAAAGCTGACAGTCCGACGATGATTTAATTATGAATCGAAATGCGTCAACAAAAGAAAGAGTTTTATTTGTGAAACTGTGTGTTAATTACACAATCTCTTTATCTGCATAAATCTGTTTTCGTAGGAACGTTCTGAGAATTGATTTCTGCTTAATGCAACTGTTTCGATGTGGTTCGGAACCTATTGCAGCTCTACTGGAACCGTCTGCTAATCTCAACCTTAGATTAAGTTCCTACGACGTCAGCACGGAATGCTGGATACACAGGTTCAAGCCCCAGACCCACCGAAAAGATTTCTGGCATTTGCTCAGGCATAATTGTGTCTAAGATTATTATTTGTTTGGAGTGTTAAATAGTATTTATATACATTTTTTTGTTCCAGGCAATCATCTACGAGGGCCAAGACAAGAACCCAGAGATGTGTCGGGTGCTTTTGACCCACGAAATTATGTGCAGGTAATTGTTGTATGTATTCCTAATAGATCTTAATTTATGTACTGATTATCATGAATGCTGCCCGAGTAGCCACTATTATCATATTCGTAGATACAGGAAGCTGGTGAATAGATGATCCATATACATTGACAATTAATAGTTTTGACTTACAAAATAATTTCTTATCAAATGTATTTAAATAATTACTCTTAGTTTCATCCTTGAGGTGAGACTTACGTGAGGACTATTGAATTACATTTTACTAAACGTTCTGTTTGACGAGGACAATGAAATTAATTCATCTAAAAAGTCAATTGAGTCATCTCTGTCAAATGCTATATCTTTATTATATAAATTAATCATATACTAAGGGAAAAAATCAGCTTATTACACATTTTACCAACAGTTAGTGGAGTTAACAACATGGGCTGAATGTAGTGTATGCTTTATTAAAAACCAAAATAGTTTAATATAAACCTTCTCATTCATAGCAATTGAAATAATCATAAGTGTGTGCTCTCCACCACGCATCAGACCTCCTATAGACATGCATATTTCGTCTTTAGCCTAGACTCGTCAGTATAGCCGGGCGGTCTAACTGTAGAGAGCAATATGTAACCCAGTCAAGGGTGTGATAGCAACATCAACTTATCTTAGCTTCAAGGCAGTCCAGGTGCTAAGACCTTTGGCTTCGTAAGGGCGTTCCTATGGAGGGCGACACTTATTTTGAAATAATCATAGCCAACTGAAAAAATTTAGTTTCAATATTGATTATGACTTAATTAAAGCTGTAATGTAACAAATTTAATATACATATAATACTTGACCGTAACTCTGGATTGAAAACTGACAAATTATGTTAAAATTTGATAGGATGCCTATAATCAAAAACGAACTTGATGACAACTGAAACAAAGCGGAAAGTTGAACGAACATTTTGCAAATGCTAACCATTTGAAAAACTTTTCAAATAATGGCAGGGAAAATCTGATTACTCAAAATTTCTATTATAAAAAAAAATAGTTACCAAATTTATAAACTCGGCATACATGTCATATAATCATGAAATATATACTACAAATATCAGGTAGGTCAAGATTATGAATGACTTGAGCCTAACGAATTCCGAAATGGCAAGGACAAAGACGTCCCCAGAGACATGTTGTTTACCAGAAATCCTGTGTCACAAAGGATTTGGAATTCCGTGGAAGTCAAAACCATTTGTCATACCTTCTAAACGTCATAAATGTTTTCTTATGTACTACCTACAATAGATGAATATTGATAGTCAATTTCTTGGCTTATTTTGAAGGAAGCGAGGGGTTTAACAAAACTGTAGACATTTAGGAATAAGTAAAAGTTCACAATAAATGTATCATATCAAAGAAAGACAAAACAGATCTGTGTATTGTGATTTCTCAGAGCGAGAAGTACCAGTTTTTTATACAAGGTGGTTGAATTAAAACGTTCCGCGAGCCATAACTGCTAGGAAAGAACTTTTCGTTAAAATCTAGAAACTCGTCAAGCTTTAGGACAATCTTGAACCAACGGAGGGACAGTCGTTTAGAAAATGTAGCTTCAAGACCTCAACAACACGTTTTTGGAAAAAAGCAAATAATGTTTAAATTTATACTTAATAACTTACTGTATTAGTCAAGTAACTGATACATATTCCCAAATATGGGTGATGGATTTGCAATGGCTTCGGGATCAAAAGCCCCCCTGAAAATCAAATTTGATATTCCGAATCTTTTTTCGAAAATTTATTTGCCCAGCAGTTAGTTGTAACTTGCGGTACGTTGAGTAAATTTTTATTAAACTATGATCACTTTTTTTGTATCGATCATACTGAAAATACAAAATTGATTGTTAGTTCCACAAAATTTAATATTAATCGAATAACATAGACACATGCAGTTGCTTTTGAGTGAACAAGTATTGTAAAAATCGTTTTTATAGCTTTCGATGCTATTTGCAAGGTAACAATGGAACCAATCGGTACTTTTCTATAGAGTATTTCAGAACAAGTTTGCTAATACATATTTTATACTAAGAGTTAACGAATGGAGAGAAAGGAAACCAAGAAAAGATACTAATTATTAAATATAAAATCAAGCGAGTCTCTAATCTGTGAGCAAACTTGTGTTCACCTGCACTCCAATAAAAAGCGATTCCAACAAAAATCTATGGACCTAAAAAACTATTTTGAAACATTTTTTCCTACTCGCTATCTGGACTGGTAAACAAGACTTAACTAATAATTTAAAAAAAATTAAAGGAACATTTTCGTCCAGTAGGGATCGAACCAACAATCTCAGGCATTCCGTGCAGACATCTTGCCGTTCAGCTATGGCTTAACGGTGGTTACATAACGACAAAGTTCGAATGAAGATACGTATCATACACTGGGCACTTGACGCCTAACCAAAACCCAGGGTAAAAAAAGAAGTTGCGTGCTGTGGGTTCTCTTTCGCTCCTAGAAATTAGACTCTGCGGAGCAGCTACTGCTACTCCATAAGGTTAAGATCAGACTATCGCAGGAAATTCAGACCATCCCGAGAGAGTTTATTTCGGCTCTTTACATTAATGATGATATTGAGATAATTGTCAAATGGGATCTACAAAAGGAGTTCAGTTCAATGCGCAGAAGGCTCAGACAACAACCTAGACAAAAAAGTCGCATACTCTTCTGCCAGGCATCCTAGGAGCTGGGGGCCACTGGAGTACTGCTCGCATGTTTGGAGATGCGCCCCAAGCACTCCATGAAGCTTCTGGACACAATCCAGAAGCGAACAATACGTCTTGTAGATGAGCGTGATGTCACCAACGACCTACAGAGTCTGAAAGATCAAAGTAGCTGATCTGATCCTAAAAAGGACCTCTATAAGTGTATAACATCAAAGGAGAGTGCCTCATCTGTCTCTATTTATGCTCCTCAGTGCTTAATTCTTTACGTGAGGCTATCTATAAAGAAAATGAAAGTTGTAAAGAAGAATTGCGCGGGGAAAAGTATTTGCCGTTATGCTTGACGGTCTCGCCATAACTGAACGGTAAAGCGTCTACCTTGAATGAAGGAGGTTGTGGGTTCAACGTTCACTAGCAATAATTCCTTTCTAGTTTTTCTTATTATTAGTTTCATTTTCTGAAAGCGTGGTCCGAAAGACCATTTCTTATTCCAGACCACCAGATACCGATACGTCAGACTGTTAGCGCGTCCGCGTCCCCTCGAAAAGAGCGCGTAAGAAAGCATCCAACAAGAAGACAATGGCAGCAAGCGCAAAGATTGCCGAATGAGAACGATGTTTGTTATGGCAAGACAAGAGGGAGCAGGGAAAAGACAGACTCCCCGGGGAGTTGGCCCCACCCCCTCCCGCTGGGCCCTCGTCATAGGCACCCTCGCAGTAACGGGACCCCGGCAAGGGGGACGCGGGGATGCCGGACGGGAGGGGAGGGGGATATTTGGAATTCTCGTGACTACATCGTGAAACGACCACGTCAAGTTGGAAGGAAACTGCTCGAGAGGGTCGAGGCGGCAGCCAGCGCGGTCGCCTTTTAATGAAGTATACATTTGTACGTAACTAGGTGATTCCTTAAGAGGATGTTACTATTTTTTTTGAAAATTGAAGACACTCATTGGGGAGAGTGAATCGGAGATCTTTTTTTTGAGTGGACTGGACTCGAATCTGTGTCTTCAGCATTCTACTGCATGGCAGGGAGCAGATTGTCTAAGGTGTGCTGTGAGGTACGCTATAATACACGCTATTGATCTCTCTGAATCGCTTCAGCTTAGTGGTGATCTGGAGAGCATATCACGCAGATAGAGGATTGGTGGTATGTGCGTCTAAGGAATAGGTTCCTGTTACAAGGCCCCAGTTCAAAACACAAGATAATATCACGTAAAGGTCTATCGCGCTTCATAAGCAATGAGGGAGTAAACATTACAACTCACTCTGACCTTAAAACACTGTTGAACAAAGTTACCCATTCCACAACATCGAGGTTCTCCAAAATAACGACTTTTAGAAGAAGCACCCAGACATTTATAAAAATAAAAAATCACATACTGAAGTATGTTGTAGTTAGTGCATAGATGGTGACCCATTGCCCTACCATTTTTTTCTTTCATCATAATCCAACACTCCCATGGGCCGCCGCTGACCAATGGACTCTAAGGTACTAATTCCACGGTTTTTTCCATGCTGCTCCAAATATGAAAATAAGGACCATTTTCCATGTCAATTATATTATAGGTAGGATGAGGTAGATTGCGCATATATCCCCCCGTCTTATATCAAGAGTGAGCTTACTTGACGTCTTTTATGTTTGTTTCAGTCGGTGCTGCGACAAGAAAAGTTGTGGTAACCGGAACGAAACACCATCTGATCCTGTGATAATTGATCGGTAAGTAGTACATTTCTTATTACCCCGTCAAACTTAAATACCAACAAGGATAATTTATTCTATATAATATTATATGTAGTTTACTTCGTCGTTTCTATGTTGTGTGTGTTAGCTATCAATGATCAGTGATTGATCAGGTCTCTATTGTACGTCTAAGACGTTTTCCGTCTCTCTTTTTTAATGACGTCTGTAATAAGTTATCGTCATAACATACTTTTCTAGTGAAAGGAGATATACTTTTCCAAGTAATTCATTGTTTGAGCTAGAGCAAGTTGAGTTAACAGTTTAACAATTGCCAAAACGTACGCTAACAAGTATTCAGATTGACCTTTGAATGCTGAATTGTGGAAATTATGTCCATCACTAAATTGAGAGCGATATGATTCAGAAACGTCCGTTCAAGTAGCATGAGAGTAATTTGATATGTGAATACTAAGGCATCAGCTTTAGGCGGTTCCTCAGCATCAAAATCGATCCTAAAAGCTTTTTTCTCTCGCCTACGTTCTCCCCCATTTTATTCCTTTACGACTGTACAAGAATTGTTATATGATCCAAAGAGAAGTTCTATTACTATTCCCTCTCTGTCCCTATATATATATACACGTTCCACCCGCAAGAAACGTTTTCTGCCCCACCCCGTTCTCTATCCAGTGGCAGAGATTTTCTTTTTACGGTGAATTTTGTAGTTATATACTTGGGGAATGGTATGGCATTAATAATGTTTCAATATTCCTGAAATATATCTCCGGTAAGCTTAGAAATATCATTCAAGAATAGCTAAGTCACCAGTGGGTCAGCAATTTCCATAATATACGTGCAGTGAATATATGTAGAGTATTCGGAAAAAGTGAATATCAGAGATCTTGCTGAAAACGAGATATACTGAGTAAGTTTTAGACCAAAAATATACCATGTAGATAGTAGAAGCTCTTGGTGAAACTTTTCCTAACTGATAAATCCTTTTATTTGGATCAGGTCGCGACAGTTCCCGTATGGCCGGTCCAGGCCTGAAGACGATTGAAGATAGCATATCAATCGAAACGTCGTGATACTCAACAAATTTTATAGACAATGGAAGTCCGAAATCAAACTTTTGAAAAATACAAGTAGAGTACTCTAGCAATGGTCTGAGCTGGGCCTTGTAGACTAGCAGTAGCTGTTCCGGGAAATACAATTTTCTAGAGCGAAAGAGGACCCCAGCTTCTGGAATACCGACCTAGCGAGATCGGCAACATGATCGTACCATGACATGTTATTTTTGATTTTGCAGAATCTTGGCCAAAGATGATTCAAGTATTTGTCAGAGTTGCTGTTCGAGACTTCTGCGCATTAAACTGAACTCAATTTGTAGATCTTCATTTGAAAATTCTGTAAAGTCTCTCGGGATGGTAGTGGCTTGCCCGGTGCCACGCACAGAAGAAGGGTGCTGTCATTTACAATACTGTAGGAAAATTATATGTTTTTACAACAGTTCGTTGATGTACAGCAAGAAGAGCGATGGAGAAAAAACCCATAAAGAACACCGGCAGTGATAGTAAACACATATCAATCCACCACCACAAATAAGGAGCGACTCTTAAAAAAACTGTTTAGCCATTGGCATGGACTAGGTCGTAGTCTATAGACAGAAAGGTTGATCAGAGGTCTGCCATGCCACACCCTATCGAAGCTTTTGAAATATCGAGCACGACGACTCGAGACTTTCCATGAACCTCGACTGTGTGCTCTACTACTCCATGTGTGTGACACAAGCCTAAAGATCTCCCTTGGATCATCGTTGATGATATTACTTTTATGCATGTAGTTCAGAAGCTGCAACTTAATAACAGTCTCCATAACTTCGGAGATGATGCGGATGATGATGACAGGTCTATAGTTGTTGGCTATATTTTTTCTGCAGTTTTTACTTCCAACGATACGCTCCTGCTCGACCCTTCGTACAGTCTGATATGCGTGAACTCTCTCGGGAGGCCATTTTCTTGCGATTCCCTCACTACTACTATCGAAATTCGCTGTGTACGAAATTGCTATGGACTTTGATGTCGTCAAGGTTTTGTTTTTTCGCTGTTGGTATATTTAGGTTGTAACGCTAGTCGGGAATGGGGTTACTGGCCGTTGGAAAACACACCCTTCCAGATAAAAGTTTAAAGTCTTCTGGTACGAAAACTGGTCTTATCACATTGTTCCTCTAGTGGAGGTAGTTTGATTCTCACGAGTTCATATATACCAACAATCCATTAGAAAATTTACACGAAGTTTCTAGCTACTCACAGAAATATGTGCAAATTTGATGAACTGTATAGCCAAGACCCGAACCTCAAAGGTTTTTTAAATGATGAACGCATTTCTAAGTCATTGACGTAAAAACATATCGTTGGCCTGAAGAACAAGATAACATCAATTTGAAGTTTGAAGTTGAGGACCTTCCCCGATTGCTTCTGTTATGGTCACCTCTATTGAAGCTAACTGCAATTCACATTTACCAGATAGAAAATTCAGGATGTTGCAAAAGTTATCCCTGTTTTGGCATTTGGGAAGTTTCAAATTCTAAATTTAAACCCCATGTAGCGGAATATGAATATTAATGTTCAAGGTCGACATCATGATGTTATCACTGTTTTAGGTTATTAGCAAAACATGTCGATTTTTCAGCTTGCTTGCTTTTTCTTCCCAACGTTTCTGATATTCAAAATAAAATTTGCTACGCAAGCAAATCATGAGTCTCTACCTCATGTCGGCATATGAACGGCGTTTCGTTATGCATTTCATGTTATTTGTCAACGACATTCTGTTATCACATTCTCTTGCTTCTTCCTGGTTACAGAGTTTCGTATTATGCATTTGGATCAAGATTCTCACTATTTTTTTCCTCTTTGGAGGAACTAATCATGCAAGGAAGTATATAGGGAGGAAGGGGCATAGGCAGAAAGAAGAAATATTGGCTGAGGAACATCAGAGATTGGATTATGTTCAACCACTTATGAATAGTGGAAAGCATAGCTTTGAGTGTTTTTCGGATTGCATACCATGTTGGTATGCACCCATCAAATGTTTAGAAAAATGGCAAATAACTCGCTCTTGTTGTACAAACAATGGACACTCATTCTTTGACCTTATCTGCCCTTTTCGCTATCAAGACGCCGCACCGCAGGATCGAGAGTCATTTATTTTTCTCGCTGTTCCTTATTCCTGCTCCTTCGGCTTCGTTGAGATAAAGGGAAAAAGTGGGCATATATTTTTTAGGAGGGAAAATGGTAAAGTGCCTGCCCGCCGTAAATTTTTCGGCTAAAGTCGGCCGCAAATAACTGCTGCTAAAGTAAAATGCGGCATCGTTTTGAACAGATGACTACAGCAGTGTGTGATTATTTTCCTTATCTTTGTTCTTCTGGGAATGCGAGAGAGGAACTTGAATCAAATAGGTTGATTGATTCATTTATCCCTGAGTAGCCCTGAAGGCGAAGCCAATAGAACAGTGTGTTAATGATTGATACATAAGTTAAGCTACCTCCTGGTTTTGCTATCCACTGTCACAAAATTTGGAAATATTAATTTTCTTTGTTTTCGGACTTAAACGTCACGACGAATGGATGCAGTTGATACCTACCGCAGAAAATTAATGAAGACTGTTAAAGAAAGAAATACGGCTTACTTCGTTAACACAGGTACTTTTTACTAACCGTAATAATCCAAGAAAGTATAAAGGGAAAAGAGGCCATTAGAAGAAAAACAGAAATCTTTGCTGAGGAACATCAGAGATTGGACTAACCTCAGTGTGTAACAAATGTTTCACGTTGGGAAAGATAGGGAAGCGTTTGAAGAAGTGATCGTCGATCTTTGTTACAGAAGACATGGTGGGATAAATTACATCACGAAAAACCATGCTACTTATTTTCGTCGATCTGTATGTCTGTCTGTCTGTGCTCTGTCTGACGACTTTTGGCGCCTCTCGAACAAAGGTGTTTAGATTTTGGTTCGGTCCAAAAATAAGCAAATAAAAAATGCTTAAGCATTGTTTTTGGATATTTAAACCTTATCCGGTGATACTCACTGATCGTTATACACACTCAAATTGCAAAAATTATGAATATCAAACAGAAGTTTGTACAGTTTCCCTGCTGGTGCTACAGTGTACTAATGGCTCTAAACTGGGCTCTCAGACGGCTGCTTCATGTTGTGATGATCTAGTGCTTGGTACTCACGGAAGACGTTAGACTAATTTTGTACTTTCCTTGCATTATCTGCAGTTGTCTCCATTGTAAAGCCCTAGTTTGAACAGATCTTTTTCAGATCACAGTCCCATATTTATACGAATCTGACTCCTGTTTAAAGACATTAGCCCTTTAACTGTTTTTGAGCCTGGGGTGCTCTAACGAATTGTTTTCCATGCCTGCGTTCACTCAACAGGTTCCAATGTTCCTTGTGCTGAAGAATCACTCATTCCTTGACTTGTTTCCTTGCTGTATTTTTAGGAACCACAAAGGCCAATGAATAAGAAAGATGATCCCCCTCTTCGTTCATGTCAGACATCAGGTACCTTTGCCTCAAAAATACATAGACACGATGGATTTATTTTTTATAGCTGTGTATTCAGGAATTTCAAGGTGCACATCATTTCAAAACATTTCTGAATGAGAGTTTTTTTCTATATCCAAGTCCAGACAAAAATCTGCTCATCTTCCTGCAGAGACGTTTTTGATAATTTCCTCTGCAATTACTGTATTAATATTTTTTTGTCTATTACTTATCCTTGATGATTCAATAGCTTGGAAGCTACTACTACTACTACTTGACTGTAATTCTGGCAAATAGATACTGAGGTCAACGGGTCAATCCATTTAATAATAAAACATTACCATGTTATCCTTGTTTTAATATTCACAATAAATTTTGCTACACCACCAAATTTTGATTTTTGGATGCCAATATGCTGTTCAAAGGTTTATCAGACGCCTTATCTACTTGATTCGATATTTTTCGTCCAATATCTACACTGCAAAATTCGTGACAGTTCGTGAAAACAGCAACGAAATGACCGCGGCCATAATTTATTGAATAATATACTGGCAACTGGCGCACGATAGAGGCCCAGCAATGTTGGAGATATACGCGCAGGTAGTTAGTAGTAACATCCCCTATATGCAATTCGCTGTCAGTTAGCATTTTAATGAACCTGTCCGAATGCAATGCTATTTTTGCAAATAATAATTTGCAAATTCCATTCGACGTGTATCATCCGCATATAAAGCCATCATAACAAGTGCGGAATGCTATATTGGATGCGACGTTGCCACTTTGGACACCAAGAACGCTTTGCTTGTAAGCTAAGAAGGTGCTGCCAACCCAGTTCAGAGTGTTGATAATGGTAGGTGCACATCCATGTCATTAGAAGCATTAGAAGAGGAAAATATTATGAGAGTGGGCGAATTCGAAGTAGAGATATGTTTTCTTGATGATTCATAACAGATACATCAAAAAAAGTCATTTAAGTAATACCTGTTGGTCTGTCTCTCTCTTTGTCTGACATTCTAGCTTTTGAAAATCACCAGAAAACAAAAAATGAAGAAATTCGTTTGAGGGCGTTTTTGAAGCCGCTGATAGTTATCAAAAAAGTAAAGGATGCTTAAATTGGGATTGGTTGGTTGGGGGAGATGGAGATCTCAACCTTTTTGTATAATAATCGTTAAATACTTGACTCTGGTGATACTCCGTACTTGCTACACATGACGAAAAATAAAATGGATGTTGAAAACAGTTTTAAACAATTTGAATTTTTTTGATGACGTACTTTGTTTCAGGGCGTAATTTTTTTTTTCAAAGGAGGTATAATTTTTTCCGTTTCTATTCCAGTGACTTTACTAAAAGAATACTGAATTTCAACTGGATAGGAATCATGAATAAAGCGGAAAGGTCTATTTGACCACTCAAAAAAGTGGTGTGAATTTGGTTGACTCTCTATTTCATGCGAAGTTGTATCAGCTTATTAATGATTTGGAACGGATCCACTTGGAGCTGTTTTGGTAAAATTTGAAATTATGGAGAGAATGCTTTTGATATTATAAATAGTTGTATTCTTCGAATACTTTTTTGTCTAGACTCCGAAAATCTAGTACAAATATCTATTTATCAACTGGTATTTTTGCACGGAAAGGAAAGCGTCAACTACTTGGAGCCATTATCTCTATTGCTCCCACTCCGATGTGTCTGGAAGGCACCACACAACAATATAGTGGATTTTCTTATTTTGTGCCTAATGAGCAATATGTTGTTCAACGATATATCGGTGAATTAGTAAAAACAAAAAACTATTGATTACGTTTCGGTTGATGAATTTAAACCCTCTTCAGGTTGTTCTGTTATCTACAGAAAACGTATTACACACGCTTACACGGTAGTTGGAAGCACTGTTAACTCTCTGAGAACCTGAAGATGGTTTAAATACGTTAAACCGAAACGACGTGCTAAAATCAGATCTTTGTGACTAAACTTCTGGAGCCTGAAGAAGACGAACTGCAACTAACATCTCAAAAGATTGGCAACATGGTAGTAGGGTAACGATGACAGTGACAATGCCAGATCGTAAATTTGGACGAAACGGTGCGAGGTTGACATTTGTGTGCAATCAAGGGCTAAATAACTCATGCACATTAACGTGCTCTCAACAATACAATTTGTCATTCTGATAGTCCGGTCCGAACCTGAAATGATCGCCCACATATTGCGAGCACATTCGCGCTTGACATATCTCTTATCGCCCTTACATTTTTGATGAGATGGTATATATAGGATCGATCAATGGATACATGGAGTGCCTCTTCGTCATGAACTATCAAATACAGATGTTCAAGTATCCACTGAGCAGCTTAGAAGTGAAAACTATGGTAATATACATATCAAAAACCACGAACTTGTTTTTTATAGATAGTGCCCAAGAAGTATTTCTATTTTGTTCTGGTTTGTGCAGTCATTCCTGTTTTCTTCGTATTTTTTAACAACTCTGATTATCGACATAAAAGGAGTCTGGTATCATTGAAATCAAAATAAAATGTCGCAAGCCATGCAATTACTTAAAATCAGCAGCATATTTTATGCACGATTTTCTAATAGTATGAGAGCCAATGACACTCGACCCTACGTCATCGCGGATTTGAATAAAAAAAGTGCATTAAAATTACGATAGCGTGACCAACATAAAATTTGGCAAGGTAAGCACGCGTTCGAACGTATGAGAGAGACAGGATAAACGTTATTGTTCCTTTACCCTCTTTTAAATAGGCTAAATCACATAGTTTTATCGGTTTGATCTCATTTAAAAACACATCAGGAGGCCACCTTTGTGGCGGCTCAGAGCTCGAAAATTCCGCTGTCGACGAAGGTATTACAAAAAATGGTAAAAGCATAAACAAACTCCAAGCCCTTTAACCCCCCCTCCCCGTACTGAGGTCTAGATACGCCCTTGGTAGTACCTCACGTAAACATGTATTCACGAGGAACTTTAGCCGCTGTAGACTGTAACCATCGAGAGGAAAATCTTGCAACCCATATAACATCGAAGGACATTGCGCGGTGAATATCAACCTTGCATATCCAGCCCGAATCTATATACCACGAGGGTAGTGTGAGCTAACTGGCAAGGTAACGCCCCAGATAGCAGTCTGGTCACGGGTGGGGAGGGGGGTTGAAAGAGATTTGAAAGGGGCCCAAGAATGAAGCACTATCGAATTTCAAAGCTGTTTGTAGCACAAAAAGCTCCAAATTCATATTGGAATATTTATTTCCAAAGTAACACAATTGCGTGGGAAATACATCGTCAAGCTACTTGACGTCAGTTTTTTGCCTACCGCTGATACTGATCAGACGTAATTATATGAACACGAACCGATCTTTATCTTCGTGTGTTTTCGCTTTTAGACGACACCCAACTATTATTTATTTATCAAACGCGGAATTTTTGTGACTTTATTTATAGCGATGTCGAGCGATAGGCGATTCTCTCCCCAGTTTAATTCGGTGGTAATGTAAGTGCTTGTATCACGAATCTTGTTGCGTCAATAATGGATTGGTCTATGGCATGTACAAGATGAGCCTCGATGATAACGTGATGTTGGTGACATGAAGCTACATTAGATCTATGGTATTTGGAGACAAGGTAATGCTGTCTAGTAAACTTGTAAGCGCAACCCCATTATTATAAAAATGGAGGATAAAATCTGGTAGTAGCGCGATTTCCTAGAAAATCAAATATGTAGCATAAAGTTAAACAGGGAACTGATAAATAATACCAGATATGCAGATGTCATTTGCGCGAATCTCGAGCATCTGTTGAGCAGTGTCAGCAAAGTAGGAGACACATGGGTTTGATTATAAATAAGAATGCCTTAAACCCATATTCTGATTCAAAACTACACCTCCATGCACAACCATTTGGAAGGAGTGCATTTTTTTGTATTTGGAGAGGTACGTCACGAAGCAAATGGACCCTGATGAAGGGTGTCATCAAATTGAAATTTCTCTTATGTAATGATAACATTGATCGAATGCTATGATGGGGATGATGACATTCTACATATGGTCAACGCTATTGCATGTTACCGAAATCTGGACTCTGAAGAGAGCCACTATAAGGCGGCTGAAAGCCCTAGAGATATGGAATCATAGGAGAATACTACCATGGGCTGCAGCACAACCAAACGAAGAAGTTCTACAAAGGTTAACACCATTCGAGAACATAAGATGTCGTGAAGTTTCCTATCTAGGTCACATTCTTTGAAGTAACCAGTATCGTATCTTGCAACTCACACTAGTAATGAAAGGCAATATGTAAGGATGAAGGGGAGTTGATATAAAATAAACTTCATGGCTGATAAACATTCTTGACTGGAGAAATATACGCACTGTTGACCAATCCTTTGAACGCGCGCAGGGTCGAGAAAAATTCGCATGGAGAGCGGACAAGGCATATATAATGAAGGAGAAGAAAATTTCTTCAAATTACCCCACCACAAAATTGTGTTGTTGGTAGCTTCACCGCAGTCACTTCTGAAAATTCTACATAAACCCTGAAAAAATTTCACGATTTTCTACCCTTTTCTACACCGCTGTCAGGTTTAAAATTAGACAACTGTCATAAATCATAGAACAATTAAGGTTTATTCTTTAACATGTAGATTGTAGACGCTCTTACTTGGTGAAACTCTTCCATCATGCAGATAAAATGGTCGTGTACTTAACACACACAGTTTCACAAATAATATTTATCATTATAAGATCTTTTATCTGTCTATCCTATAATATTTGACATGTTAGAAGAGCTGACAATAGTGACCATTCAATTATCGAAGCAAACATATTTAAAAAACTTTTGTAATTATCACACAGTTACACAAATAAAACTCTTTCTTTTAGTGAATTGTTTCGGTTTTTATTGAAATCATCGTCACTGAAAGAAAGAGTTTTATTTGTGAAACTGGGTGATAATTACACAACTTTTCATCTACATGATAGGAGAGTTTCACCAAGTAAGAGCATGTACAATCTACATGCTATTTGAAAAACCGTAACTTATAAACAAAACTTTATTTTAAAAAATGTTTATGAAATATATATTTTTGTGCCGAGAACGACCACTACCATCAGTCATTAATCTTAAAACAGCAAATATCGTCTCAATTCCTTACACCACTATGATCCGTATTATGTATGCTGGAGATTTTTTATACCTCTTTGTAGAAATTTCACTGCTTGATATCAATTTAACTTTTAATATTTTTTTCTCGACGTTGAAAGCCATCTGCCTAAGATTAGTTGAAAAAAATCTTTATCAAACTGCTACTGAAACTGAACTCTGTCGCGAGACGAGAGTTGGACATCAAATTAAAAATAATTCATATTAGTATTGACAGACAGAAATTCTAGAAATAAAACAGCAATCTGGAAATCATACAAATGCAGAAGCACATGCATATTATAACCAAAACACTGAAATACATATCCTCAAGTGCTACACTCAGAACCAGACACAACCTAGAAGAATTTTGCGAATCGACATCCTGAAAAGATACACTTAGGTGTTTAGACCTTTTTTTCTTAAAATTTTCTATGCCATTTCAAAGAAAATAGTTGTTCTACGCCGTATTCTACAGATAGGTTGATATTCTAGGTAAATCGTAGAATTCCAGGATGATCGGCAACACTGGTAAGTTACGGATTCATCAGACTTGTCTTACATACAATTTAATATGGCGTGTTCACCCTGTATGTCTGTACCAGTGTATTCCGAACGAATGCAGGATTAGCTCTCTTTGTCGGCCGGTATTCACGCACCGGCTCACGCACCGGCTTCAGCAGCAAATCGAATCAAAAGCCAATAGAAATACACGGCACGCGCGTTTCTAAAGAAATTTGAAATTCAATTTGGAAATCTCTATGGTCGTTTTGCCACTACCCTGCATTGTAATTTTTCGGCAAATCCGACATCGTCACCGCCTCCCTTGATATGCATTGCTAAATATTCATAGGCGGCTACACGGGGGTACGTTGTTTTTTATGAAAATACTTATTTGATGGAGCGAACAAGTTCAGCTGTTGTAGAAAAAACAAAAGGAAATAACAATATGGATCTCCTAGTATCGCGCAAAGTGATACTTATAATTGACATCTGTTACAATGGAATGTCTAAATGACAAGCAAATACATGCAAAAAGCATGATGACTCATTAGCTTGTTGTATATAATCACATTAATCACTACTCAACTATTTCCTACGCATTCATTTTATAAATGTATGGAATCACTATATCATAGAGTCCCACTTTATCATGCGCAATTTTCTAGTTAAATATCTCAATACTGTCCAGAACTCTTTACGTTTACCTTGGGTATACATATTGATAGTGCTAATTTCGCTAGACTATAACGCAAGCCTGCAAAAGGGCAGCGTTGCCACACGTTGGGGGATTCTCCCATTCATCCTAACGTTTGTGTTTCATCTTCTGTCGTATTCTTAAACATTGATTCGACATGTTAGAGGAAATTCTGCCACAGCTGTATAGATATGCATCGTCCGCCTTTAGCCTAGACTCGTCAATATCTAATCTTGGAGCCACATAAACATATTCAATTCTCTAACCTCTCCTCAGAAATAGATCTAACCTTACCAAAAGCTAGTACACGCTCATGGAAATTTTCAATTTCCCTCCATCGATGCGAGGCGACGTCAGACTGCTTTATTATTCCGATGGAGCGTATTTAAATTCTGGATTAAAATTAAATACATGCGTTGTTGGGTATCCTGGAAAGATGGAATTGGATGTGCCCTTTGGAAGTCAAGAAACGTCTTCGTAAGTAATTTTGATATGATTTTCTGTATTATTTACTGGATGCTGACACCTAATGGGTAAATAAGTTATCCAGAAGAAATTCAATTTCAAACTTAGTTAGAAGGAATGTACTTGTCGTATTACGATATAGCTTGATTTACAGTTTAATAGCCAAAAAAACATAAATCGTATGAAACCATTATTGATTATTAAGATTTCGTCCAATAGAGACGTTTACTAACTCATTGTAATATTAAATGCTTATTAATAAGTTTAAAATAAGAATACAGTCATTGAGTAAGCAGAATATTTTATTGTAAAAAAGTTTGGTTTGCTCCTTACTATTTTTTATACTTACTCTACATTTATAAATAGCCACTAATGTATATTTATATCAGTTTATACACCTATGCCTTTATGACAATACATTTTTTCTGTAATTTGTATTTTGAGCTTAATAAAATTGATTTCATTATTTATGATGAGCTTCTAGACTTTGAATAGCAACTAAACAGAATCTTAATGATCAAAAATTGTATTTTACTTTTTATAGTGCAGTTTGCTATAAAAGCGTGTGTTTTGCATTTATTCAAACTACAGTGTCTTTTATAATTTTGTATCCTAAAGCGAAATTAATTTTAGTATCAACTATAACACTCATTTGTTTACTCAAAAAAATATGAATTAGAATAGATATACATTTTTATCCAGAATTATTCAATTCAGATTATTTTCAAAATACTTTTCAACAATTATTATTTAAAATATCGATTATAATTGATATTTTCTCAAAACATCTCAGCACATTAAAGAAGAAAAGAAACGGTGCAAAAAAGATGATTTTGATGAAGTCTTTAATCCCCCTCTTCGGTCCAATTTCTGTATACTGATAGTACTAAAGAAGTATAGCTTGTTTCAACAAACATGATCCAAGGAATACATCACTTAAAATGGGCTAAGGACGCACAAATTTCCTAAAATTATTTAATTCATTCACTTCCAAAATTCCATTTAGTATTTTTTATATAAAATCTCGATAGTAATTGTTAGCTTTTTAAAAGTACCACAGTGTGAAGAGATGACGATTATGATAAAGTCGATGTCAATGAAGAATTATGTTTTATTTCTAGACATGATTCAAGTAATGACTCCAATGCCATATCCGAATTTAACACAAATGTATTTTCTAAGTAAGTGATTTGCAGCTAGATAGAGGCCGCAACCAGCTTTTACGGCTATTAGAATCCCCTTTACACCAAACACGTCTCCCCATATTATAATGTCGTGTTTACAATACAGCCTGATGCTCATACAAAACTTGTTAAGGCCTCCAATAAATTTGTAACAGATGTTTGCCGGGGGACAATCTAGTGTGCGGGGTTAGGCGACCGCCATCGCCGCACAAAATCAGCGATTTCAGGCAGCGACCACACAATCGGTGTGCATCTATATGTTAATTTCCTGAAAATGTCTTTGACACTGTTACCGCCCAACAGGGCATTGTACGCGTATTAAGGGTATTGTACCGCTTTAGTCTGAACCATCGAACGATATCAAGGATGTATACATACGGATCGATTTGAGTTCGTCCTACCAAATATTTAGTATTCTTGAAAATTTTCGCGGTTAAAATCGTGGAAGAGGTTTCTGTGTATTCGCTTGGGTGGCATAATCTCGAGATCGTGTTTTTAATTGAGCTAGGAATATTTAATAGGAACCTACGGCGTTTGGCATTGAAATGACATTATTTTATGTCAACTCATCTCCAAGTGTTGCCCTCTATGGGTACACCCATTAGCAACTTACTGTCTTGCAGCGGCAACAGGCGTCCATTACAAGACGAGTCAGGCTATACTGACGAGTCTAGGCTAAAGACGATACATGCACGTCTATAGCAGGTCTGAAGCATTAGTGGAAAGCACACACTTAATATGATACTATATCTTTAACACCCTCATATTCAATTTACGTCAAGCTATGCATGTACATATGTATGTATCTATGTTTGTAACGGAATCTTATAACGCTATTTTCACCCACTTCAAAGCATCGTATTTAGGTTTTGCACATTTATCTGGGATCGAAGACAGTACAATAATTTAATAAGTTTGTCCCATCATTGACATTGATTAACATTGTTATTAAGTTTTTTACCAGTTCTTGAAGCGAAGGGTTTAAAAGGTGGTAATACGAATGACATTTAATGTTTCTTTTCAACCCACCTTCATTAGTTTGCCCTATAACTATAGAGATTGAATCTTTGACATATAACGTAAACGGAGAGAATACCCTTCAAACACGATATTCACGATCCATTGAAGGGCAAGTCTAATTCCAGCAGCCACGTAATTGCGGTTCCAGATATGAAGGTACAAGGATAAATGTATCAATGAATAAATTATGGTTTAATAAGCTATAAAACGCGCATTATAGTTAATCGAATAAAAAGAAAGAAATAATTCTTAATATGAGAATAAAATGACTAACGACAAAATAAAAATGAATGTCATTGCAATAAGAATTGTTATAATTTCTTACTAATATATCTAAATGCAGAGATATGTACTGTAAAAATCTAGTACAAAGCACCTCAATGAAATTATTGTATGGCGGATCTAATATTGTTGGTAACATACATGTTTCCCAATTCTAAATGAGGGAATCTGGGCATTCATCAAATTATTCACGAAAGCCATCTGTTGATCTTTCTCCGTTCTAAAACTTTTAGCAAATTGTTGATCAGAGGTATTGCGTAGGACCAACAAGCAGACTCTTCACTTATCGATTTTGTAGCTTCTTCAAATTAACTCAATATCATAAGTTTGATTTCGGACTTCCATTGTCTATAAAATTTTGAGTATCACGACGTTTCGATTGATGTGCTATCTTCAATCGTCTTCAGGTGAACTGGCGAACACGTTCCTTCCATGCCTATTTATACCCCGTCCGGTGACGTGTCGTTGTGCGCGGACTATTCTGATTGGTTCCCGATGCGCGGTATTCCGGTCTGCTGACGTGGCTGTTTGTCGGTCATTGTTTGTTGTCTGGTCCAGTCGTAGTCTGTTCATCTTCTTTATAAGTGGCTGCCAGATTGGTTTAATGTCTACGCTGGCTTTGCTGTACACTTTGCTGTTGTTGGTGATGAATGCCGCCTCCTTGAATTTCCTTCGATACCAATGCGGCTCCTTGGCAATAACCTTAGCGTCGTCCCAAGCTATTTCATGGTGCTCCGTCCATGCGTGGTCAGCTATTCCAGATTTTCCTGTCTCTGCTCGCTGGGTGTTGAGACGATGTTCTTTGATTCTTACTCATCGTCTCAACACCCAGCGAGCAGAGACAGGAAAATCTGGAATAGCTGACCACGCATGGACGGAGCACCATGAAATAGCTTGGGACGACGCTAAGGTTATTGCCAAGGAGCCGCATTGGTATCGAAGGAAATTCAAGGAGGCGGCATTCATCACCAACAACAGCAAAGTGTACAGCAAAGCCAGCGTAGACATTAAACCAATCTGGCAGCCACTTATAAAGAAGATGAACAGACTACGACTGGACCAGACAACAAACAATGACCGACAAACAGCCACGTCAGCAGACCGGAATACCGCGCATCGGGAACCAATCAGAATAGTCCGCGCACAACGACACGTCACCGGACGGGGTATAAATAGGCATGGAAGGAACGTGTTCGCCAGTTCACCTGAAGACGATTGAAGATAGCACATCAATCGAAACGTCGTGATACTCAAAATTTTATAGACAATGGAAGTCCGAAATCAAACTTTTGATAAATCCACCTTGTCTACAAGTTTCAAACAACAACTCAATATCATCTTTTGTAGCTAATTCAGTTTCTGTTCTACATTTCACATGATGCAAAGAAGCTTGAATTGCAGCTCGCTGCCCTTGCAGGATAGAATCTGAGCGAGTATTGTCATCTGTATGAACATGTGACAAGGAACGTTATGAGTTGGAATTTGCGAGTTGATGTTTAGTGAGTGAA
This sequence comes from Bruchidius siliquastri, assembly GCA_949316355.1. NCBI lineage: Eukaryota > Metazoa > Arthropoda > Insecta > Coleoptera > Chrysomelidae > Bruchidius > Bruchidius siliquastri. The sequence continues at coordinate 32,746,879 of OX438530.1, forward strand.
ATGGGGAAAATAGATCTCTCCCTTTTCATCATATTATCAATTTTATCTTCTCCTGATATAGCAGCCATTCAATCATCATTAATTGTCGTCTTTTCGAGAGCTTTTTGTGTGATTGTGTGATATTCGTTGTATTATAACCAGCAAGCCGATGAGCATTGGTATCGAAATCGTTACATCCCTAGCTTCTATACTGATCAGATTCTCAAGTAAAGAAATCTCATAATCTTTATAAAACCTTTTCCCCTTGTATTCGATTCGTCCTTCCAATAAGACTCTGATAAAACCGATTTCCTGCAAGCATTTCCGGGAAGCATCTATACGGAGGATCGCCTACGGTACAGACTCGCTCCATCCTTGATACAGAAAAGCTAGTCAATAAGAATCGAGTAGTGTATGATAAATTGAATCGTGAAGAGATCTGTTCCTTTCCTTTCCAAGGAGTGATACGGATTTGTCAGTGAAATAATATTAATGGAGTGTATTTGGGGATATTAAAATTATATGCAGATAAAATTGCACAACAGATTGCTCCATGCTACTTCTACATCACTATTTTTAGCTTTAAGATGCAGGAATATGCACGAGGAAAGAATCATTATCACCTGCCGGATGACAACAACTTCTGATAAACACTTGTGAAACATCCGAGCTTATCAACACTCATTTTCAAGCTTTGCGCCACTGGTATCTTACGAAGTCATTTGAAATGACTTGAAGCAAGGGCAGATACCACTAACGAGTCTAGGCTAAGCAAATGCATGTCTATAGCAGGTCTTATGTAAAGTAGAGAACAGTTGTCCGATTCTGACGTGAATCAGTTCACCCTTATTAACAGACGTCGTAAGGGATACCTGTCAACGCTTCATGCAGTCCAAATTTTAGGACCTTGTCTTCGTAAGATACCGAAGGCAGCGCCACCATGCTCGATGCTTGGAGATGAGTGTTTATGTTGCTATCACACCCTTGACTTACGTATGAAGCACCCAATTGCTCTCTGTAGTTGGACCGCCAGGCTATATATACTGTCGAGTCTAGGCTAAAGACGAAACATGCATGTCATAGCAGGTATGCATAGTGGCAGGAAAAACATTTAATCCAGGCTTACGTCAAAAAAGCATCAACGTATGGATTATATGTTCGGTATGTCTTCTAAAATAAATGCATCTCAGAAAAAAAATGAAAAAAATATGCTTTGATAACCGACCGCACTAATAAAATTTAAAGAAATTAAATTTTAATTCTAATATTTTGTCCTACAACAATATAAAGTTCACTTATGCCATATAAGTAAATGATTTTTAATAAGTTTAAAATAAGTATCAAGCGATTAACAAAGCATATTTTATCGTGAAAAAGAGAGGAGAGCCTTTTACTAGATTCACAAACTTCATTTTACAAGTAGCTGCCAATAAAATAATTTTTGAACCCAAATAAATAATTAACAGGTAATTGAACAAAATAGTTTATTATTATTCATATTTTAAATTTATTGAAAATCGTTTAAGTTAAGGAATTTTCAACGTTGACAAAAAAATATTAAGTTTTAAGGTTTATTTTCACTCTTTTGTTCCGTTTGCTGTTAAATCCCTTTTTTTTGTTTTTTGAACATCAATTTATTCCATATTTATCAACAATGCAAGAAATTCACTTATTTTTGTGAAAATAAAATTCATTGTGCAATTATGGTTATGCTGCAACATGTTATAGAGTGGAATACATGGAAGAGTAGCTATGCTGAATCTCTCCCCAAAAGTTGTAGGTACTCATTATAAAAATGCCATAAAAACTATTATTGTTATAATAATAATTATTAATTTCAAAACGACGTTGAACCTTCACTCTAACCACTAATCCATCAGTAATCAAATCTCGGATAGACTCTCGTCTTGTCTCGTGCTTTGAGTGACAATGAACCGCGTGTGGCTGGACGACCTTGTCGCGACCATTTTCGAAAATCCTGTTAATGAGCCTGGACGAAATCAATGCGCATTGTTTTATCTGTCTCTGTCGATTCACCAGGAAAAGTAGCTGAAAAAAATGCACACCTCATCAACGGCGGTTAAGGAAGAGTAATGTGAGCGCGTGTAGGTACTTCTTCTAAGCAGGGAGACTTGGCAGGTCTGGATTTAGATTTACCGCCAATCAGTCTCAGACATAAACGACTTTTATTTACTTACTAGTCCGTCAGATGAAAGTCGACTACAAATCCACATTTAGAAAATAAAAAAATCTGGTCAACTGCGGGATTCGAACGACGCACCTTCTGATTGCTCTTGCCAACTAAGCTAAGCGAACAAACTACTCACTGTTTGTTTGTATTTCGAGATACAGAGCAAATATTTGGGTCCATAAAGATCTCTGTCCGCGATTACGCATAAGCAGACTCTTTTATCGAACAATCATAGAACCGCTATGCGAGAAAAACAACAACAAAAAATCAAAATCCGAATGTTACTATTATTACTATCAATTATTAGCTTTCTAATCGGTAATATGAAAGCTAATATACAAATTCGGATTTCGGAACTCAAAAAAACCTCACCTACTGTGGAATTTGAACCGCACATCTTCTGACTGATCTAGCCAACTAAGCTATGCAAAGAAGAACCACTCACTCATAGTTTGTATTTCGAAATACAGAGCCAGTGTTTGGGTCCGCAAAGATCTCTGACCACGATTAATAGAACCACTGTGTAAGAAATAGCAAAAATAATCTAAATCCGAATGTTAATTTCCATGTTATGGAGAGGTTAAGAGGAAACTCTACCTAGAATAAAAAGCGTTTTGTATGGTTTTCCAATAGTTGGTCTCCAGTGCTCATTTTTAACGAAAATAAAGCGATTTTCTTGCAAATGATAGAGAGAGGTTGATTTTATGCTCGTGTGAAGCCTTTTTTCAATTTTTTATACAGAGTCTCAGATATTGTCACATGAATTTTGACATTGTTTTTACTCGCTCCAGATGTTTTTTAGCATTTCAGTAATCGAGATATCAAAATGGGGGTTTATTCTTCCTTAATAATTTTTACTAAAAATATTTTTAATATGATCAAAATCAAGCGCTTCAACGAAATATTGAACATGAGTATAATTTCACCTCTGATACAAGCAGACGCCTTCTACTCTTGGTGTGGTTTCCTTTGAAGGATTTTCGGATAGACGACAGACAGACAGATCGACAAAACTGAGTCATATGTTGATGACTATTTGAATGGGAAGAATACAAAATTTAACCAATAGGGCTAGGCTCAGGCCTGGTATTTTCAAGCATGCAACCATGTGGAGTGAAAAAAGATATAACACCATACATGGACCTGTAACTTGGTATACCATAAATCATGCATAGGTTTCACGTGGCTATGTATTATAAAATCTAATGACCAACTCCTTGTACGATGGATATTTTACAGCGATATTCATTTTGACCAAATAAGTGTGATGAGGATGAAGTTTTTGCTTGGACAGCTGCACTTGTAAACATCCTGTACAAAAAGCTGTTACGTTGTCAATTTGGCTCGTTTGTCTAAGTTGAAACTGCTGCGCTGATCTTTGATACAGTTTTTTAACCTCCAATTTCCTGAAGTAACATCGCAAGGAGAAATCTATAACATATGGTGATCATTTCCATCGGTATCTTATTCTGAAAAACGTCATGGTCTGTAGCCAGAATTGTTGTTTATGTAACTACATGCGTAAAATGATATTATCAATTCAAGAATTGTGATATTGTTGTAAAGATAAATTCACGACAAGAACATCTGTTCTCACTACAAGACGATTTACTTGATAAGAAAATTATGCAGATAAAGATATCGTATATTTTACACACACTTTCACAAATAAAACTATTCTTTTTTCGATGACGATTAATTAAATATAAATCGAAACGCGTCACTGAAAGAAAATTAGTTTTATCCATGCAACTGTGTGTTAAGTACATGATCTTTTTATCTGCATGATGGAAGACTTTCACTAAGTAAGAGCGTCTACAATCTACATGAGAAAATTATGATTTACTTGTATCAATAAATGTATATTTTAGATTTCAATACTCATTCTGAAGAAATATAAATAAAAACAATGAAAATATTATTTTCTTAACAACTAAGATTTATAGGGGACTCAACCTAGCAAAAAAATCTTTAAATATTCGGAGGATAAAGGGGGCGGCATAGATTTCCAATATTTTTCAAGGTAAAGCAGCAATTTTTTTTGCAGTTGATAGAGAAAGGTTCGTTCTATGCTGCTTTCTAACTTTACCTTATATTCGCTCCAAGTATTTCATTAATTCCACATCGCCATATTCATCGAAGGCATTCAATCGATACGCGTGTCCTATTTTATGTCTGTTTCCGCGCCTATTATTTTCTGTTGCTGAAGGGTGACCCTTTCACGTGAAGACGATTGAGGACGATACTACATCACTCGAAACGTTGTAAAACGCAAAAAAAACTCAAGACAATGGAAGTTCCAAGCAGTATCGCTAAGACATCCACATTATCTAAAAATTTCAAACGGTCATCCTCAGGTATTTTGCACAAAACCAAAATTAGTTATTATAGACCTGGAATTTAAAATTTACACACTAGGTGGCAAACGGTGATAATAAAAGTGGTTACATCAACTAAGGATAAATTATATAACCTAAAAAATAGGCTTTTATAGTTAATCGAACTTAGTAATAGTAATAGTTTTAGATCTATCGTTAAAGCGTTTTTTTTGTTCTTTAAACAATCATCAACTTATTGATGGATACACCCTTGTACTTTGATATTTGCAGCCCTAATTACGTGCTTTGCTCTTCAATGGATCATAATTAAAGGTCTGAAGGGTATTCTCTCCGCTTGAGACCGGATGAGTCCCGTATCGTTACATTTCAAAGGTTCTGTCTCCATAGATATAGGTCAAACTAATAAAAGTATGTTAAGAAAAGATATTAAATGTCATTTGTATTATCACCTCTTAAGCGTATTGCTTTATAAAAATAAATTCGACCCGAGCCTTGTAGTGAGAGTCAGATATCCTATCGGATTTGTATTTCATACTTTAAAGATATGTGTTATATCCAAAAAAATTGGGAATGAAAAGCAATAATGGACCAAACCTATTAAACTGTATAAATTGTATTATCATCGGTCCTAGGTATGAGTACGAAATTTAAAATTGATCTGACGATTTGAAGGGGGTGAAAATAGCTTCCGAAGATCCATTACAAACATACGTACATAGATGCACGTGAAGCTAATAAAAGCGTGCTAATGAAAGCTTGTTAAAACTATTCTGATCCATCTGAATGATGGAAGAGCTTCTCCAAGCAAAAGCTTCTACAATTCACATGAAAAAACTATCCTGTTTGAATTTAATATAAGAAAACGGCATTAATTTTCGGTCCCCTTATTACTTTGTTTGTCATGCGACGGTATATTGCAAGACACTAATTCCCCATAAGTGAACTATCGAACCGTTTAAACGATTCAATTTACGTAAAGCTTTCTAGAGCATCAAGTCATCGTAAAAATTAATTCCAACCACCCGCTCGGGGGTGAGGGTAATCGACCGAGTACATATTAACTTAATACTCGGCCATTCGTACAAGGAAAACAGACGGAACTGGTGCTCTCCCTGTCACACAACCGGCTGGCAATCCTTAAATCTGTCACGGTCTCGACGAAAGTGAGACTTAATGGATCCCTTCATTTGGCACCCCCGCTGGTCCTCGGGTGTAAATTGATTGGAAAACGGGGCTGGAATGACTCTGGATTGCAAACGGATATGCTACCGTCGTTGCAGTTGTGAGAGCCAATGTTAAATTTGTTGCAAATTTGAAGATTTCGTTCAAGAGCGATAAAAAGTCTCTACCTCGCTATAATTAAAAGTTTAAATTGAGGATGAAGATATGAAAAAATAAATATTTTATTATAAAGGGCGTAAGGAGCTTTTTAATATATTTTTATGCTAACCCTACTTTTACTGTAGCTACCAGTATTGCCAATATATATATATATATATATATATATATATATATATATATATATATATATATATATATATATATATATATATATATATATATATATATATATATATATATATATATATATATACATACATTTTGTACAATAGATCCAACGTTTGCGTACCTCAACATATTAATGCATGTAGATTGTATATAGATGCACTCACTCAGTAAAACTCTTTCATCTTTCAGATAAAAATGCCGTCCTTTACAAAAAGTTCCACAATAAAACTCTCTTTCTTTCAGTGACGCGTCTCGATTTCTATTTATAGCTGTCAGTTCGATGATAATTTAAATATAAATCGAAACGTGTCACTGAAAAAGAGAGTTTTGTTTGTAAAACTGTATTAAACACACTATGTTATCTGAACAGCATATTTTTTTGGCTTGAACCGTACTTGAACCAGTGGCGTAGCTAGGTAACCAAGGGCCCTGGGGCAAATTAAAAAATGGGGCCCTACTGCTATGTAAACTGATTAAGTTTTAAATTTAATAAAAATATGAAATATACAAAAACTTTAAAAATGCTAGGCTACTTAAGCTCTTTTTGTGCACTGCAGGGCAGGTAATAAAAATATTAAACAGTAACAACATAAATTACAATTAATACTTGGTGTAGGTTTGGCTAATAAAACGAAATAGAGAAGATTCAAGGGTTTATTATACGTATAAATGTCGGGCCTACCAACTGACTAAATAACAATTATATTTACAATTTTTTCCTAGCTTTAGTTTTCGCAAAAGTATCAATGACTTCGTTTAAATACAGGCCTGATGCGTTTTTGTTTTCAATTGCTATTAGCGATGAATGTCGGAGTCGAGTTTGGCCCATATTATGTCTTAAATAATTTTTTATTATTTTCAATTTGCTAAATGACCTTTCAGCTGCTGCAGAAGTGACAGGAATTGTAAAGAATGATAACATTGCTGTAAATACTTCCATCAGGTCGCATTCTAGCACTCCATATTTGCTCATTATTTCCTTACATAATTGGTGAACAGTCCATGCTTGAGTTAGTTGAGGTAAAACTAGGTGGTAAATATTAATAAATTGAAGTGAGAAACTAGGGCCTATTATATCTGAATAGTTTCTTTGGAATTCGTCACACTTTTGTAATAAAGTTGCTTCATCAACATGTAATAAAAATGTTTGTTAGAAAATCGAATATATGATAGACTGCACTCATACCAATAAAACGTGTATCTAATTGAGATATTAATGTCTCTAGTACATTATTGAAAATCTCAATTTCAAATATTTTTTCTCAGTCGGTGATCAGCAGATAATTCATCAAAATGTTTTTTAACTTTTCTTTGCTTTATTTCTTGAAAATGGGTATCAATACCATATTTTCTTGCAGTTTCACTGGCTTTGCACTTGAATAATTTGAAATCATTTCTATAAATTTGCAACTTTGCTTTGGTCTCTGCTAAAACTTTACTCGCCTCGCCCAAATTGATGTCGCATTTTTGTAAAGTTTTGGATGCATAATTGATGTGGTTCAATACACTGTCACTGGCGCTGGCACTGGCACTGGCACTGGCACTGGCACTGGCACTGGCACTGGCACTGGCACTGGCACTGGCACTGGCACTGGCACTGGCACTGGCACTGGCACTGGCACTGGCACTGGCACTGGCACTGGCACTGGCACTGGCACTGGCACTGGCACTGGCACTGGCACTGGCACTGGCACTGGCACTGGCACTGGCACTGGCACTGGCACTGGCACTGGCACTGGCACTGGCACTGGCACTGGCACTGGCACTGGCACTGGCACTGGCACTGCCAACCTACAGAAAGAATTTAGGGGAATTCCCTGGGCATAACTTTTGAATTTCTCTCAACTGAGTTGTAATGATTAAAGTGGGGTTGCAACCTGTCATATTTATTTTGAAAATGGGAGATATTTCCAAAAGTTCATTTCGATCGAGATTTCTGGTAAGGACTCGAGGGCCCCCTGAGCTTGAGGGCCCTGGGGCACTGCCCCGCCTAGCCCCTAGGTAGCTACGCCACTGACTTGAACCAGTAAGAAACTCTTTGGTCAGCCAAGAATCCAAATTTTTCTAGAATTGCTGTAGTGGTTACTGAAATTGTGCGGTGACGGAAAAGCCACTAGACCGGCAGATCGACAAGAATGGTTTTTGTTTTGAAGATTTTTCTCTCACAATAGTTCTGTCACCTATAGCGAGGAAGTGATTACAGGGCCCTCACAACATACTCTTAGATTGTCCTGAACTGTCCAGTTATGAAGAGTTATACTGTCAAAATGGTTACCAATTTTGAATTGTCATATAATTAAATCATATTATATTTTGTTATGTGAACAAGTGCGTAAGAACTTTGAAGAATGTATTTGTTTTGAATATACTGCATTGAAGAGGCGAAGAGGCGTATAATAAACTAGAGATCATATTACAGCGTCAACAAATAACAACCAAATTTCGCAGAACTGGATGAACTGCATTACGAGGTCTTTCCAAAAAGTATATATCACCCCTTCATCTATATCGAGCTGCTAGCATCAACTTTCACCATCTGGACAAAGTAATCTCAATTTAATTAAAGAGCACGTATCTACGTACTAGAAGAGCTGTGAAAAGGCAGCTTGTATTGTTCGTAGTGCACATCGTTTTTGTAGGCTTTTCAAGTTCCTTGTCGGTTTCAGTCAAAAAAGCTTCTGACTAGATATTCACATTGATCTGAAAACACTGTAAATTGCTACCAGATTTCCTGGCAGCATGTGCAGTAGCATTGCATATAGTAATACAACCTGGTGACTCTTGGTGTTATTATACCACTTCTCTTTGATGCTCTGGACTGTGGAGGCCCTTTGCAAGATTAGGCGCATCCACCAAACGTATGATCTATTTGAATTGTGTGGAGGGGGGGGGGGGGGGTGAATGCTCCAGAACGCCTCACCACATATTCCAGCACTATTCCAACAATGATCTGTTATTTTTGAAGTAGTAGTAGCTGCTCTAATGCCGTTACAAGCTGTTGGAACGATTTTAGTGCGTCATTAAACTTAACACTTTACTGATAGACCTCGTAATTGCACATATGTGGCAGCATTATACTTGAATGAACGCCAATCCATTTCATCGGTGGCATTTTACATGATGTTCAGAGGGCCTAATTTGCTTCCAGATCGATCACCGTGCACTTAGTTAAATAAAAAGCGGATGAGAAGACGTGACACGACAGAAAGAGCATGCAACTAGATCATTTTTTAACCTAATCATGCGTGCGTTGTCTGCCTTTCCCTCTCAAAGCATATGGTTGTCAAATTACCCTTAATGTATGAACAATCATAAAGTGTAATTTAGATTGTTATTTCCATGATTAATTTTATTCAGAAAAACTACCGTAAGGCGACCTTGTTGTCACGTCATAGAGCATTCATATTAGAGTAGCTAAAATGATCTCGTGATAGTTAAACTTCAACCATCGTTGCATCCGTCAATTATGCTCTTCGTTGGTTTCATTAGGATATTATAAGCACCATGTCATTGAGGAAAATTTTATTTTTGAATATGGTTATATAAGAGGTAATAAATTAGGTTATTATTATATAAAAATAACGAATAATTTCTAGCTTTTCCTGATACTGCCCACATTGGCTGCACAACGTACATTGTCGGTAGTATATAGAACACACCTTCCAGTGTTCATCTTATATTAAAAAGTGTCCAGGAAGCGTTGCGGATATGACCACGTCCCGTCGTGTGTTCTCTCCTTCTTGCGCCCCTTCAGTTGCCATAGTAACCGTTCCTTGAGAACGTAAATCTTCCCGTTCAACTTGGATATCATACAGCATTGGCCGGCATAAAGCTAGCCATGAACTCGCTGCATTCGCTCCATGCAGCAGTAAGCGAATTTTTTTCTAGGAAAAAATTTGCACAGTTCGGCTTTACGTAATAATTTAATTAAAGCGCATTTCTCAGTTTTTTGTAGAAAATTACATAATGTGGAAAGGATGGCGGGCGAGAAGTACCATTGGACAGCTACTGCCACCAAAATATTCATTCGGCAATAATTATAGAAAGAGTACATTGATTTACTATTGTACTATTAAGTAGCTACCGATTCACCTATTGCTAAAGATCAACGTGTTACCAACTGACAGTTTTCCGCATTTAATCAATTTATCATGCGCGTATCTTGCTTTACAATAAGCTTTGCCACTTTCGATAACACAAAAAAATACGAAAACTAACTTGATTCATCCTCAGATAAACCTCTCTCAATAGTCGATTATAGATGCCAAACTTCTGAGGCTTCACTCAGACTACTTAATTATTCTTTTTGTTTGGTTCGTTAAGCACTTATGACAAAGACAATTAACTATTATACAAGAGAAGTCCACAGAAACAACTTGTTATAATAAATCCATTGGGTTTTAAAAGTAAGACATCAGGTGTTCACAATACATCACAAGTACGACCATAGGTCTATTATATAGATTTCCGATTGTCTACTATTGGCCTTAATCTAAATGAACCCTATTACTTATATATATTCATTGTCAATGTTGGAATTTAGTGCTTGATTTAATCTGATTTCGTATAAGAAGTCCATTATGTAAAAGAAAAATGTACATGTGATCGTTAATAAGGAAAATAGTCAGTCAAAATACTATTCGAATTCACTTTGAAGTGAAATATAACCAGAACGGTGGGTTTGTAGTTTAAAAACAGCTTAGTAGTAGTAGTAGTAATGGGGAGGCGAAGCCTGGCAAGTAGGCCACCTTTGGCCCTTTTTGCCAACCCCGAATATCATCACTAGAACTATGGCAGACATGGTAACTCCCTAGTGTCGAACCTTCCAGACCTTTTAATAAAGGTCATGATGTCCAACCATTCTGCTAAGTAGCACTCTTCCCTGTCCAACTCTGCTGTGCCCAACACCGCAGCCTTAAGGCCGCTCTATACGGGTCACGTTCTTGGATTGGGCTGAGCGTTGGAGGGCGGCGCTGCATTTCTGGACCAGTGGTGATCTGATCCTAGGAGATTCTACCGCTCTCAAACCTGCCTGACTATCGGAACATATATAGATGTCCTGCTCCGTGCACTGTTGTACTTCTGCTGAATATTCCACCATTGGGATTGCAAATATCTTGAAAAACTGACTTGTGGGTTCCCAGCGCTACGCTTTCCTCCACGACTCAAAAATAGCTTAACTTGTGAGTCACCAGTCTTTTTGTGAGAAAGAACTGAGGTGCCTAAAAAGCGCCCTATTATATTAACTCAAAAGTAAAAAATAATTTTTAACTATGAAGATTTTTTTCAACAGCATTTTAAAATATATTGACCCAATATAATTAAATCATTTTTTGCCGGACAGGCGGATAGACGGAAATTCATGAAACATCAAGAAAATACAAAATATATCAAATTCGAAATTTTCCACAATTACAATACTTCCTCGCCATATGAAAGTCAGCGATGTAAAGATCACGTAGGTAAGAAATATTTTTTTAGTACTCTTCGTACCCCTTCTCTCTGAAGCGACCCACCTTCCTTGAAATGACGTGAATCTGTCGCCCTCTAGATTTACATCTAAAAAGTACAAACCTGCAAACAAAATCTCCCCACAAAGAACTAGGAATTAGAGACATTTGCTCATCTAAAGATAAATAAATCGAATTGGAGGATCTACCCGCAGATGTGGAACTTACATACTTGATGACAGAATTTACTGACTTACGACCGGATATGGTGGGTAGTAATTTGGCGACTAATTTGTTCCGAAGAGCCTTTTTCCTGTTTGACACGTTTTGACAGCGGCTGATTTATTGACAGCTTGCGGTTCGCTTTCGGCATCGTAATCGTCACTACTTGCGTCATGTGGCTGAATGGATATACGAGGGTGAGACAGAAATTGTTAACCTATGAGAGGTAGGGAAAACATGATAATAAATGATTATATTTGAGAGCTGGTGTATAAATATAAAGGCGATGGATCATCGATGACTATCTGAATTCACAAACTGACAATACCCTGTGATCTACAATTCATTTATCCCGTCTGGCCATTTTTCTGTTAAGCCCATTTTTGATAAGTGCGTCCTGAGGTAAATATTTTCCCATTTGTCGATATAATTAATTATAATTATATAAATTACATAATAGGTCTATTATTAATAATGATAATATTTATGTTTGCCCTTAAAGTAGAACAAGAAGAAAATAAACGGTAATCTAATATGGTAGACTCCACAAATAGGCTAAGCCCTCGGCTAAGTCTGTAAAAAAAATATACCAAAATATTTACAGATAAAAGCATGTAAATATATACAGATATAATATATATATATATATATATATATATATATATATATATATATATATATATATATATATATATATATATATATATATATATATACTCGAATAGTATGAATTATAATGAATACCTATTATAATATGATGCATTTTTTCTCTCCTTAATGAATTCATCCATCTTTCCAAATATTTTTTTAAGTATTTTTAGATCGCAATTGTTTAATATCAGCAGCTAGAAATTCATAGAGCTTGGGTACTGAATAAAGACACGAGTACTGCATAACAGACTTGTGCGATTTGGATGTAAGGCGTACAAAATATGTTTTGTAAAATTTATTATTAACTTTCTGTTCTCGAAGCATTTAGTAATTTTACAAAACTCCAGCAGAAAAAGAAAAAATTGATTGTATTATAATGTTATCCAGTGGCAAAACCGACGTCATAGTTAGACGTATGATACTCAAAGTCCATGGTTTGTAATATTTTATATTTAGAACCTTAACTTCCCTCTTCTGGTTTAAAGGCAAAGAGCTGATTGTAGTATGCGTTTTTCTGTTATTGAAGAATATTGGGAGATAAAAAGTATCCCCCCTCCCTTAACAAGCCTCGCCCGGGAACAATCGTAGAATCATTAGGAAATGCTTTTGAAAGACAGAACTGTCACTTAAGACTTACTGCTTGCATATACTTCGTCTTCAAAATATCTACAGTCAGAAATTACAACCCCTCCCCCCCCCGCCCCATCGGAAAAATATCTGTCATCTGATCTGTCACTGGACCAGTAACATGCCCATTCTTTGGGTTTTACTTAGTACTCTGGTAATCATGTAGATCGTACATGCTCTTACTAGGTGAAACTCTTCCATCATGCAGATGAAAAGATTGTGTAATTAACACAGTTTGACAAATAAAGCTCTGTTTTTTCAAGGACGCGGTTACGATTTATATTTAAATAAAACGCGTCACTGCTGGAAAAAGTAATTTCTGAAACTGTGTGTTAATTACGCATTCTTTTCATCTGCATGGTAGTCTGGTATTTAAACTTTTTGTGACTGGTTATACTTTAAACACGTATATAGTAGATCCTCATCATATGTCAATCGACTCTCGTTTCACCTCACTTGCCCATCACTCCGTCAATCTCAAGGAGATCGGTGTCTACGTTTCGAACGCCTTATATATCCTACAAAACTACCTAATTCTCCGTTTTTCTGGGTAACTTGCTGAGCTAGCTGTCCCGCCCTTACTAATTTCCCAACTTGGACAAATTGCCGGTCTTTAAGAGACGATAACGAGCGCTAGTGGGAAGAGAAAGAACGGATAGCGCTCTGGATACAAATCGCTTCCTCTGCAATGTTGTACCAAAGAAATCACTGGAGATTTTGAGTGCAGAAATTATTTCTCATCTAATCTGTGTCTGCAGCCTGTCACAATGGCAGAAAGCATATAAATTCTTTAACAGGACAGTTTTTCGTAAATGAAACTGAACCTTTTTTCCGTCCTTTGCTTCCCATGCCAGTTGTATTCGATGAAAATTTCAAATTGGAGATATTGTGTTTGCTTGAAGTTTCCGTCGGTCTGTCTGTCTGCAAAAGGTGCTCTTCGGATTTCGATACTACCAAACTAAGTTACTACTGTGCCAAGGACGAGAAACCTTAATAGTTCTCCAAGATCAGTTTCGTGGCGTTAAAAAACAATTAAAGACGCTCTAACTCCGTTTTGACCGTTTTCCAAACAAAAATCGTGGAGGGTCCAAAATTGATTGTGAAGTTGTGTGTGGAAAAGGGAGGCATCCATTCTTCTGCTGATCTGAGTAAAAGATGATTGTTTATTTGCCCTCACAGCAGATACGAGATGCTTCGTCACATAATGTTAAAAAAATTACCATACATCCGACTTATGTATATTTTTGATGCATTACGAATGTTCTAAACAAATTTAAACGGATAAATTTTTTTTGAGTAGTTTACAGTACACTGGACTTTTTTATAAAGCGAGCCTATTTGTTCTTCTCCTGATCTTGCAACCAATATTGAAGATTACTGCGTTTTAACTTCAAAAATGGTGTTAAATTCGTTGATCTTCCATTTCACGTGTAGTGATATATCAATCAAAGATTTTCTTCGTATTTTGGAAGTACTGAACTTGAAAATATTATGATCGAGATGAAACTTTTAGGTATCTACTATCACGATGCATTAATTGCTTCTAAGGTTTAGTGAAATAAGTGATGAATCTAGAAATCACTTAAATTCTAATATATTTCTGGCAAATGCTGAGCCTCTCAATTTCATTATCAGTTATTAAACAATTTTCTCATTATTTCAGAATAGCTCTATTCTTTTAGTCTACTAACATCCAGATACGGTACCGACTATAATGAAAATAACTGACTGATATACTCGTATACGTAATAAAATAGATCTCATTTGGAATCCTCCATATTGAATTTCGATTCAGCAGCCGCCTTCAGGTATAATTATCAATAAACCAAAAAAACATATTTTCATCACCAATCTCAGACATCTGATCTCTTCCTGATGTACTTCAGAGTGTCAAAACAGTTTCTATTTGAGGATGATCACACTTCAATATATTCCACTAAAACCTGCAGAGTTACGTAGTTCGCCAGCATCTCTCCTCGCACAGAACCTCTAAGTTGCTTCACATTACTGCACCTTGTTGCTTGAAGTTGTTCCGTAACTCGCTTAATGAACGGAAACTCTTCTGGTAATTATATCAACTCTAAAGTTGTTCGCCGTGGTTCACCTGGCTAGTGAGATAAAAGCGAGAAGCAAAGGCACTGGGATATCGACTTGCGAACTTGTTCAAAATAGTTGCCGCGAGACAAACTTAGCCTACAGCGGAATATAACCACACACCCTCTGGTTGCCCGTCAGACGCTCTGCCAACTTAGCTAGGTATGCACTCCGCTCACTTGATCTAGAATTCTGATGATGTTAGGTTTCTTAACGCTTATTTGTGTATCGACTTCCAGATTAGTATGTGAAAAGCATTCCATAGAATGTGTTTACTGTAAGCACATTCATTAGCAAAATGCCTACGTATAAATATCTTGAATGCATCAACGAAGTTTTCGTACTATGCAAAAAAATCACTGCAGATTTTATTGAATAAAATATTGATCTACAACCTTCCCTTCCCAAACAACTTCGCACGTGATTTATTAAATTTATAATTTTTTATAAAGCGTTCCTAGTTTCTGACGCATTTTCATTAGGTCTCTGTATAGTCATTTATCCAATAATCAGAAACGTGATAGTCGACCCTGTATGAAGATAGCTTTTAGATTGTGTGGTTACAATCTAGTGCATTTTAAGGTCAATGTATTCACATTCATTCAAACATTTAACCACTCGCAGCGCTTGTGAAGCATAATAGGATTTCAGAATTCGCGTGAGGTTATCTATTGAAAAAAATGGGAGGTCTGGCGCACTGCAGCGCTTATATATGGGTCTATCTGGCTAGATGGATTCAATTCTGTGTGAAAAACGTTATGGAAATTCCGCGATGTATAGCGAACCCCACCCAGTTAATTCCGACAATTTATGACACCGCAATCAACGATTATTTCCCCCCCTATTTGTTTTTGCGGCACATCCTTCCTTTTATCCCCGTTTTTTCGTCATCAATTTTTCAACGACAGCACTCTATAAATCTGCCACCGAACGACGCGACCAACGTCTCTCGAACATATCTGTGCCATTTATATTGTAAGCGGCTACAAACTTTTTGCCTTGGAAACTTTAAAAACTGGATTACTCCAATCAAAATAATAAATTTACTCTTTCTGTTCGGCAGCGCAGTACATGAGAAATCGAACGCTATCAATCTCTTTATTGACTCTCGGTGCTATTCCATCTGTCAATACGGGGAGATGGAAATGACGCTTCATATGTGGAGGAAATCGTGAAGATATTCATTTAATTATAGATGATTGCGCTTTATGTATGTTTACGGCTTTTCTTTTTCTTTACGAGAAAGTTTCCGGGGAACTTTTTGTTTGGTATGTTGGTTGTAATTGAAAGCTGCAGTTATTTTTTTATGGATAGCCTCACATAAAGAAAAATTCGCATTGATTTTGAGATTCTGTAGACCATCGGGGAATAAGCTTCCGGTAGCTCGTTCCACAACGCCGAGCTCCTCCAGAAGAACGGCTGTTGTAGTTAGGAACTGTGGAATGCAGAGGAAAAACCTGATTGGTTAAGGATCCCTACATAAATTATCTCTCACCTTAATAGCGGTTCATCTCGTCCAACAAACTTGAAGAGTACAAAACTCTTCCCTGAGACCTTATCACATGCTTGTGACATTTCTTCTGATTCAACCCGATCTTGCACACCATATAGACTGTGACAAGGATGAGAAGTCTGCAGTCTGTACATCCTAAGTTGCGAGAGAACCGTGGTCCGCACAAACTAGATCGGCGGTCCGCATCTGAACCGCGTTTCGCCATTTGGTGACCCCTGCCATAGACTTTGGAGACCTTCTGTGAGGTCAGGTGCATACCACTAGTCGTATTGCTCATGACTGGATTGTGGAGTACTGCGATGGTATCATGAGGACCTTGTGAAGTAACAATAGCTGTTCCGTACAATTTCCTGAAGCGGAAGGGAACCTCCAATATCTGGGACGCTGACCTAGTAAGGCCGACAACACGACCAAGCCATGATATGTTATTGGTGATATTAATTTCCAGAAGCTTGATGGAAGGTGGTTCATGTCTTGGTTGTCCCGTCATTTCCATGGCTGGCGGACCAGCTTGCGACGTCTTTGTCAGGGTTGTTGTCTGAGTCTTCTGTGCGTTGAAGTGAACTCCATTTGCAGATCACGATTCCATAATTATCTCAATGTCCTTATTAACACTGCATACCATACTGCCTACTCCTAAATAAGGTCTCTCCAGATGGTAATAGTTTGCCCGCTACCATACAGGAAATAAGAGTGCTGTGATCTACGAAACTGTAGATAGGTTTATATATTCCTTCCAACAGATCTCTGATGTACAGCAAGAAGAGCGTTGTAGAAACAATAGCAAGTAAAGGTTAAGTATGTAAAC
The DNA here is from genome assembly GCA_949316355.1 of Bruchidius siliquastri. Lineage (NCBI taxonomy): Eukaryota > Metazoa > Arthropoda > Insecta > Coleoptera > Chrysomelidae > Bruchidius > Bruchidius siliquastri. The sequence goes on from OX438530.1 coordinate 32,764,262, forward strand.
TTTCAAACACCTTAACAATCTGTGATTTTTAGAATCATGGAAGATTTAGCGTTTCGACGCTTTTTCAAATTCAATTCAAATTATCAATATAATAACGCCGAGGCCGATCCAAATAAATCTTACGCGGAAGTACAGTATCAACCTGTTTGACGCCTTTTCTATGTATCTGTGCAAAGAATTTAATATTGTGACAGGGAAGCACTTCAGATCAAGTGTTTCCCTATGAGCCGTATAACATCCCCTGTGTTCGTTGCTCCACCGGCAGCCCTCTGGCCACCCTCGACTTCGTACGGACACCCCATTCGACCGTAGCCCAAGGCCGTCTTCCCCTCCGTGCCGCATGCCTTATGCTGCGCTAACTAATATATGCTGAATAGCGTCCGCGGCAAGGCAGAGACCGGGAAAGATAAATAGAGAGCCAATAGCCCCCGGATACCACCAGAAGCTGGGAGACTAACACGATATAAAGGACCCTCCTTACTCCACTGCTAACTGGATTATGCTCACTGATATTCATCCGCACAAGCATTATGCACTGTGCTGTGCAAACGTATCTACATTTTGGAGAATACCACAGGGTGTCGCGTGGACTTGTTGAGGCTAGAAAACATTTTATTTTTCCAGCTTAGTGTTTTCTTTAGTTACTACGTATAAACGATTTCAATCGCGAAGATCGAATTATAGATAATACGTTTTTGTCACATTTCATAACGTATGTCTGTCAGTCAGCCTGTCTTTCATTCTATCTGTGGGTCTAGAGTCATAGCTAGGGTATGACAAGTAGGGCTCTCGCGCAGTGTGCATGGGGCTCAAAATCATGGGTTGAATAGTGGGAAATGTCAGTAAGGACGTTTTTTGCTCCTTATGGGTCTGGTTGTTTTGAGAATTGCGGCAATAATTGTTGCGCTTCTAACTTCGGTGTTGTTCTACTGTAATCTACTGTGAAAATTTCGTCAAAATGAATTGAAAAGTGATTTGAGCCCTCAGAAACGTCCAAAAGCAAAATTTGGTAGCTTTTTAATTTCTTTCGTTTATTGACGCTACGCTATTATTGGAACAATATAAAAAATACTGCAGATTTTTATCTTTTTGTATGAGCACGTCATGAAACAATTTATCGCCATTGCAAACTGCGCCTATCGGCATAGAAATTAAATCGATGGTATTGGCAAATAAATGGTGGTATTAGCAAATAAATAAGAAATAGATTAACCTCAAATTTCATGTTTGTATCTTTCAGCGATATCTGATAATTTTTGGCCATAGACACAGAGACGACTAATTTAATATTATCTTATTTTATTTTTTAATAAAAGTTATTGAATTTACAAACCTCAATTGATTATTTTCAAGCTGCGGGTCATTTATATGTTTATAGCATTATGACAAATAAGATATGAATCCAATATATATAAACACAAAAGAACCATACATACCATCTTTATTAGGAGGAACATCATATGGTTTTATATACATATGATCTTCAGTTTTTTTTTTCTCGTTTTATCTCCTGATAGATCAAGTTCGTTCAGCATCTGTTGTGTGCTGGCGTTAATTGTCATCACATGGCTCGCGCTATTATATGCTATTAGTGAGTTTCTGGATCACTGCTCACAAATCAGAATTAATTATCACTTCAGCAATATGATACGGCAAGTAAATAAGTGTCTATACAAATTTCAAAGATATAATGCGCGTTGGGTGTTGTGGACATGCGTATGTACTGTTCGGTTATCTTTTCAAGAGCACTAATACACCACTTTGTATCCTCATAAAGGGTATAATGACACCGGGTTCAGTTGGGAATACTAGAATATGGATTAGGAACTTTTTTATCCAGCATGTTCAGTTCATTGTCGTTCAATCTTGCTATGAGGTCCGCTTTCACAAATCAGAAATTAGGCATTGCAAGAAATAATTGCTATTTATTTGTGCCTCCTTTACAAATTATGAGTGTATTGATAATAAAATTACATGGCCCATAATCAGCTGCATGGATCAGCTGCAGCGTAATATAGTTAAAATAGTAGATGATATTAATTGCTGGTGTAGCAGAAATAGGTTAATTTTAATTCAAAAGCATTGATGATTCGGTATCATCTACGAAGCAGAGACACGTTAGACTCAGGCTAAGCAAAATACATACATTTAATTGAGTTGGAATAAACAAGTAGACAGTGTATGTTCGAAGCTAAACTCCGCTTTTCATATTATCAGCCAACTGAAAGGGAGCCTTGACAAAAACGGACTGTATACTATGTTCTAGCATTTTCATATCTTTCATTCAAAATAATGAGCCGGTGCCATAGTAGCGCAAATGTCAGCGCAATCTGATACCTGGAAAGACTTTTATTCCTTCAGCATTTACATCTTGCATAGCCTTATTTACACAAAAGCACACTGGGGAGTTTGAAGCTCATCTCACATGTATCTTCTTCAAATACCAAGGCACAAAACAGTCAAATTTGAAAATCCTTCACTTCATAACTGTATCATTTTTTAAAACAAGCTGCCCTTATCATATAGTTGGCCTCTACAAACCAGGTATTTTAAAATGTCTTAACAAAAGTGTACTTTAGCTGTGAGGAGTATCTGGATGACTAAACTAAACTAAACTAAACAACCTTCATTTCACGTTTCATGAACGCATTCCTCCAGTGAGCAACTCGCCTGAACAGTTTCACATCAAATCTGCCCACCACAATAGCTTCTCCCGTATCGTTCTTCGTCCATTTTCCTACAAATGACTTCCGAAAATACATCGCGTCCCTTCAAACGGAGGAGAAAAAGTACCCCTGACGTCTCTCTCGTCGTATCGACATGTAGGTGAGCGCGGAGGATGGCAGGGAGGACGAAAAGTGGTGTCCCGTATCTCCGTCCTACTCCCTCCCACGCGTCAGGAGAGCGTACGAGATCCCGCGGGATCCGCTACAGTCGGCTGCTGGCTCCCCTGGGGTAGGTATTGACTCTTCTCTCCCCTGAGTCGGTCGTCAATACCGCAGGGAGCTGATGCGATGGCGCCGACGCAGGAACGGACTGGGGCACTTTGACTCTTTTCCGATTTTCCAAAGAATGGTTTACTAACGTATCTTACGTACCAGGTAACTTGGGAATAATCGGGAATGAAAAGGCAGATGAGCTTGCAAGAAAGGGAATCATCCACGAGAATCAGCTTGGGGGTTCCTAAGAACACAGTAAGGAACCAACTCAAGGAATGGGTGAGACTTGATACAGGAACTTGATAACTGGATGCAGGTATCATCTAACAATCATGCTCAAATACGCCTGGAGGACTATTTTCTCTAATTTCTTCAATAAATAAATCAACTCCGTATAGTTACGGGTATCCTTATAAGACACTGTGAACGGAGCACCTGTTGAAACTAGGGTTTCACAATGGAGTCCCTAACTGAAGACAATGCGGGGAAGGAACAAGATCACCCTTCAGGTCTTTCTAGGAAGCCTAGGCCTAGTTATTTATAACTAAAGGGGAAATGTATCAATGAGCACTCAGTGAACACGTTTGGGAAACTGGGCATAAAGTAAAATGGGGGAGACAGTTTCTATACTACACAAAGAGGATAACAATATCACAAATTAGATCAAAGACTTAGCCGTCATAAAAATGAGCGATGATTGTATGTCTTATTGCTCAATGGAATGTGACCCAGTTTGGTTGAGTATGCTTCAGGGAAAGATCTTCAACCCTATAGATGGATCACAAGTTTTTCGTCTGACTTTCTTATTACTTATTTATTGTCTGGCTTATAGATGCTCTTACTTGGTAAAATTCTTGCATCATTGTGTGTTTAAAGACGCGTTTATATGTATATTTAAGTCATCGCTGGACTGATTTCCTGATAAATTTTGGGGCGCTGATTAAGAACTCAGCATATGCCTGGATTTAAGGCATCCCGGAAAAGAGCCTGTGGGGATGAACTTTCTAGGGTGGCTATGTTGGTGCTTGTTCTACACCAAATGGATACCAGATGTCTCGTTAGTCCTTCAAATACATAACCGCCGATTTCCAAAGCTCAAATCCAAATGTTCGAAGGTTAACTAGGATTCAATGCATTTTTCTAAGACACCTTCGATCTGTTCCGGCCCTGATCTGGAGGGAGAGACGACGATCGCCGAACCTTCTACCGTCCAGCCACCGGATCCCTCTCACTTTCTCTCTCTCTCTCTCCTCCACTCTCTCCTCCAGAAGTCGCCGTTTATCAGTCCGCAAAACTCCCTGTTACTCGGTCTGCCTACACATTCACTATCCCGGCACTTAATTAGGAGAGTCTTTATAGAGTTGTTTGGCTTTTGTTTCTGCGCCTCTACCGGCCTTCTTGACGTTCTTGATACACTTAAACATTCATTGCTTCACGGAAGTTATATGGATCTCTAACGGTAGATTCTTCTACAACCTGTGACCTCGATCCTTCGACTAGAATGATTTTGCAGTTTTGGCTAGTCTCTAATCTCTCTTCTCTGATGAACAGAGTGCAAGTAGCACCGCTATTATGAAGTAATTTGTAGGGAGTTCATGCAAAAGGTCCACTATATAATAATTTCAAAATTAGTAGGTATACTAGAGCACCGTTTACGCTTTGAGGAGACTGGAAATACGTGCTCTATATTGTAACAATATCTGACGTTAAGTGAAGTCGTTTACGCGAATCTAACTTACAAAACAGTTTTATCACTTTTTCATTATATTCTAGGAAGTCTATCGCCTTTCATTGTATTTCCAAGGAAAGCTGCGTTTGACGTGAGTGATGCGGGTAACGATACATTATAAAAAGTGTTTACGAAGAACAAGTGATGTTCACTCATGTGACTTGGTAAGATGCCAATGGGCAATGCCATCGTGCGCAATACTTGGGGATGAGTGTTGACATACTCGTAGACGCAGGAATTAACATTCTTTTATAATTTGTGCGGCATCTTAGTGCGTGTTTGATTACTTTCTAAAATGAGCAAATATGCACCGCTTATGTTTCAAGCAAAAGCTACTAAAAATTACTGTACATCAACTGTGATTGTGTTCAGATTGGTTCAGGATGCATCCCCACACATTCGAGAGTAGTAGTAGCTATTCGGAAGAATACACCCTTTTGGTACGAAAGAGAACACTCAGCTTCTGAGATGTCGACTTAGCAAAGTCGACAACATGCTGGTGCAATGAAATGCCTTTGTTGATGCTAATTCCCAGAATCTTGATGGAAGCTGACTCAGGAACTGGGCGTCCCTCCATCTCCAACCAGCATGCAACTTTTTTGTCTGATTTGTTGAGTCTTCTGTGCCTTAAACTGGATTCCGTTTGTAGACCTGAATTCGACAATTCTTCCGATGTCCTCATTCATCTGAGAAACAACTTGTTCTCGTCGATGTCAGATCTTCCAGAGTGGCAGTGGTTTGCCAGGTTCCATACAGGAAACAAGGATGCTGTCACATCTGCTAAGCTATAAATTGGATTGGATGTCATTTCCAACAGTTCGCTAATGCACAGACTTATAACTATTCTACAACATTACAGTCATATACCAGGTGGTCCATTTAACTTGAGACAGCCGTATAGCGCGAAATCGATGAGTTTTTAGATGAAAACGTTCAGATGAAGGTCCTAGTGTGTTATGGGGAAAATTTAATTTTTCGACATTGACAGCATTTTCCACGTTTTTTCAAGGTTAACCATGTTTGTTAATGAGCACATATATTTTAATTGCAAAATTTTATTCTACGAGAAAAAACAAATATCTTTTGTTCAAAAAATTTTGAAATTTACTATTTTTATAAATTTTCCTATAATAACATGGTTTGTCAAAAATAAATTTTTTTTCACGAAATCATAAATAACCTAATTATCATATCAGAAACTGAATTTATTATAACAAATGTTGAAAATGATGCCCGCCAACTTCAATACACTCATCGATACATTTTATGAAGTGTCCATGATACCCAAGGAGAGTTTCGCTACTGATTGCTCAGTAAGCATCATATTTTCCAACGTAGTGGGAGCATCTCGAATAAACAACTTCTTTTAGATGGCCCAATAAAAGGAAATCGAGAAGGATTAAATCTGGTGACCTAGCAGGACCCATAACGGGACCACCTCATCCGATCCATGGATTAGGGTATTCCCGATCCAGCACTTCGCGGATAATTTTGGCATAATTAACAGGGCAGCCAACATATTGAAACCACATAATTGCCCGTCCTTGAAGTGGTTTATAGTCTATAAGCTCTGGTAAATGATGACCTAGAAAATCTCGATATTTTTGAACATCCATTGTTCCATCAATAAAAAACGGACCGATCAACCTGTCACCAATAATTTCGCACCACACATTAGTAGGGTCTATAATTCACCAACAAAGCGCACTAATGTTCCACATCTCTCAACCATCGCGGATTTTCCACGCTCTAGTAGTGCATATTATGTCGATTAAATTCACCATGGTTTGTAAGACCAGATTAATCTGAGAACAACAAATAAAATGAAAAAATTCTATTTCATTCCATTCAATTCCTTTCCCACTGAGAAAATACGACTCACTCAATAATATTTCAAAAAAAATGATAATGGCGTTGTCTACCGTTGCGGTATGGAAACGTTTCGAAAATAAAAACAAATTTTTCATTTTTTATCAACTTAAGTTGCAATCGGATTAAAAAAATTGTGAAAATTGGAATTTTAAGAAGATTAAGATTAAGAATCTGCAATAAAAAATATATGATCCCATTGAAAAACATCGCTGACCTTGGAGAAGAAACTTGACGCTATCAATGTCAAAATTAAAACTCATCATTAACTCTCCCTCATTGCACCCAAGAACTTGAATCTGAAAGTTTTCATCTAAAAACTCACCGTTTTCGCGCTATACAGCTGTCTCAGGTTAAATTGAACACCCGGTATTCATTCAAATTATAAAACCAATGCTCAGTCAGTAATGACATTATTCCTTTCTGAATATTGTGGTCACATGGAATTTGTTAGTGTCCTAATAAAAAATTAGGTCAAAAACTGCGGAAAATGGCTTTATCGGAATAACCACTTTATGTGAGGAAACTCTGAAACAATAGATGTTTCATCACAATCTGGAATAGGTACGTTTGCTAGTTACCTCCCAATGTGCATCCGGCTGTTAGCAGTGCACATACTCGAAATGCCTGTCGTTATCCCGGCGACCGATACATCATAAAAACTGCAAGCCGAAAGTCGGCAAACAATGGAACGACGGTAGCGGAGCGCAATTTTTAAAAGAGCATAAACGGTAAAACAAGTGCGAGCAAAGCGGTTCACGCGTTCCGGAAAGGTCTCCCCGGGGAGGCCTCCAACTCGCAGGACATGCTTTCCCCCTCTTCCCCTCCCCCTCGCGCCCTCAGCCGTTATGTTATTATGCTGCACCGCGTGAATTATACTGCTGCCAGGTTAGAGCGGGCGAAGGAGTGATTGCGGAATACAGTGAACCTTTTACTTGAAAACGAGATTAAGGATAATTTTGGAGAGAGAAAAACCAAGAAAAGTTTTATGTGCGGAGGTGACTCGAACCCGTATCTCAGGCATTCCGTCTTAAGTACCACTTACAATAGGTGGCGCAGAATGTTCGTACCAGGTCAAAATTTAAAATAGCAAAAAGCTTTGACAGCAGCGTGTCATGTACATTGCTTCAATTGTCAAAAGTATTATTCATTGTAACTCATTATAGGCTAGAACTATGTGCCTGTTTGTGTATTTTTTTTAATTCCGAGAATAAACTATAAGGAATCCCGAAACCCAATTAGATGATTCCCTTCAGCATATTCAACCAAACTGGGACCTTTTATCTCATGTGACAGGCAGAGTCGTGCTTCAGCTGTGGCAGTGCCTTATGTCGCTTGGTCCCTTGTTTGGATTTATTAACCATGCAAACGCATCAACTGTATTCCGGCCTTCCATTACATCAGTAGTAGAGTCTTGTTTTGAAAACATAACTGTTTCCCAGGAAGCAGTTAAAAATGTCAATTTCGTCATAACTTTCCCATTAAAACAAGTGTTTCTTTTTAATTTTATAATTATTAATTAACCTAGTCATAATATCAGTTTCAAAAGTTACATTGATACTGAATTTAAATAAAAAAACATGCTGCAAAAAATCGAGGTCGAATACCGGGGAAACAGCGAAGATGGACGGTAACAGATTCCATGGCATCGCGAAACCGACTATTTGAACACCAATCAATAATTCCAAATTACACGTTCATCTACACACATCTCTCTTGCTCTTTGCCGTCTGCTTCTCTTTTGTCATTATCGAGTACCGAATGTAAATCATCCTAGGGTTTTTTCACGGATCATTTTATATATCACACGGTTTCCCAAAAGTGCGTTCAAATGGATGAACCACTCAGTGTCGCAGCTAGCCAGTATGGCAGATTCCTTTAAACCTAAAGAGCAAAAACAACCTTAATCAAGGCATTTCCCGAACTTTCCACACACGATTTTGCCCTGGTGCGTCCTCAAAACTCAACTAGCAACAACAACCTCTACGCGAATTTCTCTATCCACGTCTTCTGATTCTTGATATATATATAGCCATTGTGACGGATCCACTTTTAGAAGAAAAATATGCGACCACTTTCTTTCCAACATTCTTGGATCGTTGGAGGCTGCTCAATTCAAAAGCACCAAACTAATGACTGGTGTTTAGTTTTGAGATCATAACGATATAACAATGCTTCATCTTCGGTTACGATATTAAAAGTGTTTTTACTGTGCCCATTATCAAATTTTCAAGCATAAGCTTATACCCAATCAACTGTTGTTGCTTTTTGCTCTTTCGATCACTGGTCAACAAATGTGGCACCCATCTGGAACACTGATTCCTCAGGCGAAGGTGATCATGAATGATTGTTCGGATCGCTGCTGATCCTATCCTCAGAGAAGCCTCAATCTCGGTGTAGGATATATATGGCGATCATTTTTTACCATATTTTGCACAGCTGCTACAGTTTTCCGAGTAACAGCAGTGGGCGGTCGACCTGTGCGAGGTTCATCATCGAGTGAGGGCCGGCCCCTTCAAGACTCAGCAAACCAATTAAAAACTGTAGCACTAGAAGAGGCAAGGTCCCCAAAGCATCTCACCTAGCTCTTTTTATAGTCATAAAAAATCATGGCTTGAAAATTGCGACTACTCGGTTCCATTTCCACGTTAAAATTTGGCCAACACTTAGATGCATTCAAGACCGAACTGAACTGAACGATTCAAACGCTGCCTTTACATGTAATCTCTTGCAACTTTAGACAAAATAGCTGCGTGCTCAAATTTGTTTAAACTTGTATAGATTAGGAAGATCTAAAGACTTTCAGCGTGACCCTCGTATATACATCTTATAGACCCCTTCGAGAGAAAACCTTCCGCCGCCACTGCGCCTGAAACTTTCACTCAATTTGTTGTCGGTGCGAACGACAGCTCGTCGTCGAGACGGCATGGCAGCAGCATTATGAATCGCTTATAAATTTCGTCTGCGGAAAAGAGGAGATGCTGTGCTGCCGCTACTTAACTAACTTAACTGGATACGGCCCCTCAGAGACCCTTCAGCTTCAGCTTCAGCCGTGCGGTTTGAATGTTTACAGCGCCCAAGCGAATAGACTACGAAAAACTTGATGGCTGACGAACTGCTTATATAACTTGACGTACACCTTTGATTTAACAATCAAATGATGAGATGATGATAAATCAGATGTATAAATCATCCAAAGAAATCGTGGGTTTAACACTACATTTCACAAATAGAAATGTTTCTCTCAGCCACGCGTTTCGATTCACCCTTGGACAGACAGATTTCACTGTTTAGGTCCAAAGGCTACCTAAGTTAATACCTTAATAGATTATATCATTAATACAAAACCAGTGTTTTTAATCTAGCATTCTATTTATCCTGTCTAGCTGTTATTTATTAAATTCTCCTTTACTTTTGTGTGCCTTAGGATAAATATCTTTTTAGCGACCGCATTTGCATTAGTGTTGAGCCGTTACAATTTCCTTAAGATATTCCTTGTCTTAAAATATTCTATTCCTTGAGCTATTTCATTATTTTAATACATTCTATAATTTTTAAGATATTTCGATAGTAAGTTAGCACATAGAAGATAAGACAAACTCCCCTAGAGGCAGATCAACAAAATATCAAACGAGAGTTAGCCAATTCAAATATCTAGGATGTTACATCACATAACAACTAGACGCAAATAAAGAGATTGGGTGCCGAATTGCAACAGCTCGTACAAATGTTTTGATAATGCAATCATTTTTTCTCTAACAACTACTTAGCTACTACTAAAATTGCTTCAGAGAATAATCAGAGAATGAAGCAGGATTTTACCAAAGATATGGAGAAATCTAACTGAACATATAATTAATTTTGAATGAAGTAAGTCTATACTCCATATAATAATATTATTATAATCAATTTAAGAACAGTAACCAAATCGATCCCATGATTCGGCATATATTTTGGATTGCAGTATCAACTCAACCAGATGGTTATACTTCCAATGATTCTTTCAGTAGTTTCTCCTTGTTACCAGCTTTGAAACAATAATATTAGTTTAAAATGTATACTACTTTTCTTTGTGTGAAGAGACTAAGTGCCGAATTGCAATAGCTCGCACAACTCATCTGATAATGCAATCATTTTTTCTCTAGCAACAACTTAACTACTATTAAAATTACTTCACAGAATGACCAAATGTTAGATTTGGTGTAGGATGTTATATGGAGCTGAGACCTGGACCCAAAGGGCTGACACCATCAATCGACTAGAAGCGTTTGAGATGAGAAATAATGAGCGGTGTTAAATTGAATGAATTTAATTTGGAATCATTAAGATAAGAGGTATTTTACACCTAAAGGTTCTTAGACGGGAGAGATCAGCCAATAATGAAAGGTAATATCGAGGGCTAGAGATTAATTGGAAAGAAGGAGAAGAAGATTCGCGATGTCGTACGAAACAAGGAGAGCCAATCGACTATTTAGATTAACTAAAAACTGCGAAGATTCTCCCAGATTCAATTGCCAACATTAGAGGGACCTAATATGGCATGGAAACAATATGAAGGTATCCCAACGTACCAACATCCCTTGTTTACCCGTGCGAAGTAAAAATGCTAAATTTTCCAGATAACAACCGAAAACATCCGTACTGTGACCCTCCATCAAGTTATACAGTTATGCCCCTCATCCGGTATTCAGATATCGTTCCCTTCGGCGCAGTTGTGTCTCCAGAAGGCGGTTGGTCTGACGCGCGGATCTTCGCGGTAGTAGTAGGCCATGCATTATGGAAATCCACCTCCTAGGCTGTCATCAATTAATAAACCTCATATCAAGAAGCGTTAATATTTCATGGTGCTTTCCATTACCCGTGCGCCAACGTACAAGGGTGTTGGTTGGAAGAAAGGGGAGCTTACCGCCTCGCCGGATATCTTGAGGAGTTTTTTTTGGAAGGGTTGCGCTCCGAGCCAAAGATTAACCTACATCTGTTTGTTATTCATAGGAGAATTTACGCGCAATTTTACTTTCTGTACGTTTCTATAGCTGTCGCATATATAACAGCGTTTCTCAGACTGTTTAACCTGATAATAATTAGAAAAATTAGAAATAAAAATGTGTCGCCAGTGGGGATTGAACCCATAACCTCCTGCGCTCTAGGCAGTCGCTTTACCGTTCAGATAGAACGGCAAATACGCTATGGAAGATCAACCGCGCAATTCTTCTTACCAATATCCTAACCTGTACAGCCTGATCTTTGATTAGATATCTAGTACCAGTAACCGATACTATAGCTTCAGCCGCAACAGACATAATCCCACCATGTTGAGCCGAATGCAGAAATGTACCGCCTTCAAAATATAAAATTACAATACTAATTATATAGACTGTAGATCCCCTCACTTGGTGAAACCCTTCCATCACGTAGATAATTTGTGTACCTAACACACAGTTTCAAAAAAAAACCTTTTCGTTGAGGGACGCATTTCGATTCACATTTAAACCATCGCCGAACGGTCAAATCTGACGATTGGCATACAAAAAAATATTTTTGCTGTTTCTAACCATGTTTGAATCTGAAAATTAAATCAGTTCTTCGCTATCATGTCAACTTTTTTTTAAATTTAGCCACACCCACATGTTGAATGCTATTATTCTTATCCAATGTATAAACGTAGATTTCTAGTTTTCAGAAAACTAATACATATGCGACATTCGAAAAAATTGATTCAAACATCAAGAAGCTAATATCCCAAGCTTTCTAGAACAATAAAGCCGTCCAACGACTTCTTGATCCCTCAGTCTGCACCCCAGACGAGCATTAGATTTTTTTCATTCGCATTCCAATTTAATCTCAGTCGCAGTCGGTACGGTAAGTAGCTTAAGAGGCCCTTGGCCTACTAGGATAAATCATAATTACGCTTTACGGACAACCTACGCGGCACGCCTACGGCAAAACATCAACAAAACAATGGCACGCGACTGGCACGCTCGCGTCCATAGGCCACTTTGTTTTTGAACAAATTGCCTTTTCCCTTGACGTCGCCGACGATGCGACGATCATTTGATAGACCAGTCGACAAGTATTTCATTTTTAAATGGCATGTACAAACAATAGAAGTATTTAGTTAGTATCGGGGCATGAAAAATAAACAAAAATGCCTCGTTCAAACATCTTAGATAATATGTTTTCATATGTAATTACCGATATAATACAGACAAGTTACTTTTTCTGTAGCAAATAATTTCCTTCAAGTATCCAAATTGGCTACAAATGAAATTATCTGGCACCACTGTTTGGGTGTAGTAGTAGAGTCAATATCGGCTCGGTGTATGCGGGTCAGAGGAAGAATGAGAAGGAAACAGGGAGAAAGAAGTTGTTGGGTTTTACATCTTTATAACATGTGCTTTTAGTTGAAGAACTTTTGGCTCACAGCTCGCAGCAATCTGAAATCAATAGATCGATGTTTCCCAGAACACAAAGAAATAAAAAAACGCCTCGTTCATAGTGTCCACCCTATTCAGCTATGAATTATATCGACTGTACTACCACATTTTCTATCCCCCTTGTTCGGAGTATCAAGTTTAAATTCGATTTCTATTCCAGCACAAATACATTACCAGAATTAAGATATTCCAGTACCGAAAATAGAATAAGAAGAGGGGTAGTTGATTGTACTGAATTATCTGACCACCTGGGACACATATACATATGAGGGTTGTGTAGGGATGTGTCTACATCGATGAGTCATCTTAATTTAATTTATTTGTGTTTTGCAAAGTGTGCGCTTGCTGGGAGCAATTTTAATCGCGCAAAAGTGCAGTGTATCAGTTCTACCTTTCGTAGAGGAATCAGTCAATGTAGCCTTCAAGGATCTTCAAGTTTTCGTAGCTTCGAATTGACAGGATCCAACGATAGCTTAATTTTTCTATACAAATGAATACAGAACAGGTGATATCGTAATATGCCATTTGCTTTTTTCAGGACTTGCTGTTTTTTGTTTTTGTTTGCTTTTGAAACGCACGTGGATCTAGATTTCCCATCGGACCAAGAGCTTCTCTCGAAGATATGGACTCAACTTAATGATATTGAATATAATTTATGCAGAACATGCATAGAGAAAATAGAGATTTGAGTCACTTATAGTAAGATGTGTACAGCTATGCAAGACTCGTTTTACTTCTCAAAGCTTTATTATTTGAATAAAAATTTACTTTATTTAGCAGCTGTTTGAATATATGAGACGATATATAGTCCCAACCGAATGAATTGAATGTAAAATTAAACCATTATCACTAATTTACGTCTCTAAATTGCTCTATTGTAGGTTGCTCACAATAATTTGAAAAAATAGAAGGAGACAATAAGCATCTCAAGTAAATAATAGTTAAAAAATTTAAAAAATAAAAACATTTTTACTCGCAACCACCAACTTTTTCTACGTGCAACCTCGTCGTATCAGTAAAACAAATCCATTGTATTCCACCAGAAATATTTCAACCAAAATACCCAACGACATAAAAGAAGCTCTCATCAGAAGACACACTAGTGTCATATCATTTTTCAAGGACATTAAACTGTACAACAGCATATAACACCATTGATATACCGTTAGTAACCCTGTGCGGTTGCTGCGGAACTTTTTATTTGTTAAATTAATAAAATAAATAATATCCGGTAACTCAATATAATTAAATATCTTCAATGCTTAAGATCAAAATAAGCTGATTACTAAAAGGAGTTTTATTGTAGAAAGACGTGGCATGCTTTTGAGTATATTTCTTGTGCCAAATAGCTGCCAATTAAATATTTGCACGCCACGCTTTTTAAGAAAATCTAGTAATTATTCTTGTTGATCAGTTTATTCTTACTGCAAGTTGATTGAAAATTAATTCATTATTTAATTATATTCAGCTAGTCGACCTTCTGGCGTCGTTAAACAAAATTGAAGTTCTTTAACACGGTTTGCTATTAGACCGCATTTTTTTATCTATAAAAGCTTTCACTTTAGTTTTACTTAAAACTAACTCATTTTTATTGATAACCAGAAGACTATTCTTTGCCCGCAGCAGAAAACTGATTCCATTTTATAAATGCTTTTTTCCAATTTTTTTTTTATTTTTGGTTTTAATTCTTGTTTTTTCTTCAAATAGTATTTAAAATTGTTCAATTCAGATGCACTAATTATCTCCAATTTTCAATTCAAATATTTTTTCCAAATTCTGTTACTTTCTTTGCAAATTACATTGAAATACTCCATTATATTGACTAATATTGACACATACATAAATACATATATATTATACACATACATACAAATTAAGCTGATAAAAGCGTGTTCAAAACCATAATTAATAATAAATATAAATAATTAATGCTATTTTTAGAAAATGAGCTTCGATTCTTGAGCATTTCCATAGAAATCAAATCATGCATGTGGTAGGTATACTTATCCATTACCATTACCTGTTTCATGATTAGCATCTAGTAAATGCTTATCAAAAGTTGATATTTCAGGTCAGTAGAATGAGGTGACTTCTTTGCCAGAACAGGAAAAGTTGCAGGGTCAACTACAAGCTATTCCTTCCTATGAGCAAATATACCACAACGCTTATGCTACCAGCAGTGGCCCATTCTCAGTCTGGGGACCTTTCTGATACTGATGAGTCCTAAAACCCCGCCTAAAACAGACAAAAGTGCGCTGCATATGGCTAATGGCAAAGATGGGAAAATGCTTGCTTTCGAAAACCCATTTATGCCCACTGTATCACGTTGCGAATTGTAGAATAAATCCATGCATGTTCCCTAAAATCACCAAATACACCAATTCGTTTGTTTCCAAAGCCAACCGCCTTTTTCCACCTGACTGGGCTCGGTCTATTGCAGTGTCACAATGGCTCGCGTCACACGCGTCATTCCTTCGATTACCGCGAGGGGCGCGGCAGGCGGTTGTTTTGTCGGCTGTTATTATTAGCACAGCCGACTTGGAATTAGCCGGGCACCCGCTGATCTGTGGTAAAAACAAAAACGCACCGCCAAAGTCCGATGGGAATTCGGGACTCGCTTTGTAGCGGGGCAGTGGGGTTCCTACGCTTGAAAGTGAGCTGGCGCTTCAACTGAACCTGGATGTATAGAGGGTGATCCGCTTAGGCTTGGCATAGCTGGGGCAGAGCAAGGGAGTATGCCACCCTGGGCGTAGTGTGTATGAAGCGCAAAATCTTGGGCTGAATAGGCGGGAAATGGTTTTAGTAGGGACATTTTTTGTGCGTGTTTTGCTCTCCAGGTTTTTTGGAGAAGTTGAATATCCGAAAAGGTGGGAACGGTTAATGTAGAGAAATTTTTGAGACGGTCTGCTCTCCAGATTTTTTTGGTGAATGTCCAAAAGGGAGGGGAATGGTTTCAGTAGAGAGGTTTTTGAGAGGTTTGTCCTCCTGTGTTGGTCTTTTGGAGAACGTGGACGTCCAGTGGAATGGTTTTTTCGGGAATAGGGGGCATGGGGGAGTTATGTCCCCCTAGCCCTAGCTAGCTACGACACAGGCTTGTCAATGCACTTTCATACGGTCGAAATTCCAATACCTCTTGTAAAATAACAGCATTTCAAGGTCAACGTGAATAGATATTTTTGCTGTAATAGAGCTTCTGCGTGATATTCTTTTTGCTATTAACGGGACATTTACTTTATTAAAAAATGTATACGACAGAAAACGAATCAAAATGCCTGTTGTTTTATCAGATTTGTTATGGACTCTTCCAAGATTAACCATGAGGTAAATTGAAGCTGTAGGTACACTGATAATATTCGATAAACACCAAAACACTTTTGTTTGCTATACGTTTCCCCTCATGGCGCGGTCTAGCACCGGTCGTCTACTTTTTTCCGCCGATTTTGCATTTGCATTTTTCAAAACGCTTTTTGGTCTCGCCAACTCATAAAATAAAAAGTAACAGAGGAAACCGATACGCGCCATGTAGGAATACCTTCCGGCACAGCATCCGATTGAGTTTCCCCGGAAGCGCTTAGACTAGTTACACTAGTGCTGGTGCTTGGAATTATTTTAATTAAGTAGTGCTTAATTCACACAAGGGTCTGCGAATAGATATGCATTAAATTTTTTATGCGTTTCACTATATTTAAAAGCATCATCAGACTGTCACATCGACTATTCACGATTACTTGCCATGATCCATGTATGAAAGCAATTGATTGAGGTTCTAGCATGATAATAAAACTGGATACAAGTGGAAAAGTTTACTAATTTTCAAAATACTCGAAATGTATTTGACTAACTGCTACGATATTTACGTAGCGTAGCACGTTTGGTATATCTAAAAAAGTGGCTTGACTGGTAGAAAAACTGTGAAGTGTTTCTGTAAACTTTGGAAAGCTTAAAAAGCTTTTATATTGTCTTGTAAATAGCAACGTAGTTAGCGTGTTAAGTATTGAGCATTTTACAAGAAAGTCGATTGGTGGGTGGTGAAACTGTGTAGTACTTATGTCCTCCTCACCAATTACCCCCTGAAATAATGATGTGTAAGAATCAAAGACATCTTTGTTTTTTTTTCCACTCCAAATTAAGGTATCGGACGACCACATTTCACAAGCCAAGAATATGTAGGATTTATTATATTTTGTTGCGACATCAACTGAACTATAACTTAATGCGGGTTTCTGCTATCGGCATCCGATGTAACAGAGGCAGGATTGCGAGTTTTTCCGCTGTTCACTGAGGTCGAAAGCGCGGAATGACCGATTGCCGGTCAGTTTTTTTAAGGCAATTTTCAGTTTAGAACTTATAATTAGCAAAGGGTAAGGGGGAAGCAACTAACTTTTTTATGCGGATTGGTTATGTTTCCGGACGCGCTTTTCCGGGGTTTTCTTAACAGAACCAAAGTCACGCAACAATTTTATTATATAACCTGGAGTTTATGCATTTTTACCGACTTAAAAATAACAATATCATTTAACAATATGTTTTATATATTATGTTATTCACAATAGATGACTCCACTGCACGTTTATTTCCATCCACAACGCGTTATGGTTATAGAAGTTTACCCACAATGCGCTTAAAAACATTTTTTCCGGGCAGTCAAATTAACCAAAACGCGTTGTGGATATATCATGCCCACTGTGCGAAATGATTATTCACACTCTTTTTCTAATTATTTCATGCATCCAAATACCTTCGTTTGACATACCATCAAGCAGTTACATCAAACAACTATGGGTTCCCAATACCTATAACGTGTTATAATTAATTTTTGTTAATTGATATACTTGAATAAATATTTTTAAGTTTGTACGCTTTGTTCTACCTAAAACGCATTCGGCGTATACCGTATAGCTATGTGCAAAAAGCAAAACAAAATCATGCGGTAATACTTTTCGCGTCTTGGGTGGAATAATATAACTACAACACGTTCTGATTGGTTCCCTAAACTAACTGCTCATAAAAAATCATATCGTGTGTAATGTAATGACACCCATAACGCGTTGTGGACAAATAACAGGCATTGGATGATTGGGGCGATTAGGAATAACTCGCATGTAATGAAGTCACTAACGATAGTTAAAGGTTTTCCATTCTAGAGCTGATATTTTGCATAATTCCATATCTAATGAAATATTTTCATCGATATATCTAACGCACTCTTTTCTTTTGTTTCAGATTCTTCCTTAAGTTTTTTCTAAAGTGTAACCAAAACTGTCTGAAGAATGCTGGAAATCCTAGAGATATGAGGAGGTTTCAAGTAAGTAAAATTAGTTAATTGTACAATAGATGATAAACAGTGTTGGCCTCATTTGACATCGCCACATATGAGTGGAATATTTTCAAGTGCTCCAAGCAATGAACCCGGGTGATGCCTAACACGGCCATCGGTACCATCTGTCCTTCTAAGCACATTCACCATAACGTTGAGTAGATACATCCACCATTTGATCAAAAGTTATTTAAGAACCATTTTACAAATTTGATCAAAGCTCAGGATAAATAAAATAAAATCATGATATTCTTTTTAATTATTTGGCAGATTACGACCAAATAAGAGTTGTATGTGCTCTGACGAAAAAACCAGTCCAATTAGAGAGGGGAAGGTTGTGTTTTTACCTTGGAATTACACCGTGGTAATTATTATTATTATTTTAAAAATAAAACATGGCTTTCCTGAGGGCAATCAATCTCACTGTCATTGCAGTAAGCAACACTTATTTTTTTTACTTTTGGTAGTTTGAAAAAGTCTTAGGGAACAGTCGAAACGTTACAAAGGTTCAATTATCAGTCTCATG
The DNA here is from genome assembly GCA_949316355.1 of Bruchidius siliquastri. Classification (NCBI taxonomy): domain Eukaryota; kingdom Metazoa; phylum Arthropoda; class Insecta; order Coleoptera; family Chrysomelidae; genus Bruchidius; species Bruchidius siliquastri. Next base: position 32,783,076 of record OX438530.1, read on the forward strand.
AGAATTACGTAAGCAGTCAGGATAATTAAGAGAAAACAAAAACTTATTAGCATACTGATTACAAAATGAACATGTCACCTTTTCTAAATGAATTAATTTGATGGGAGAATTTTACATATTTATTCATAATATACTTCTACCATTGCTTCAATGCAACTCCACCATATTTTGAATTCATAGAATCAATCTTTACAATAAAACATGTTGACCTTCGTGTATAGGCGTCTTATAATGAAACTTATAAGATCTTCTGTGATCAATTGAATACCTTGGAGCATTTACACAATTGTAAAAATGTTCCCAGTTCACATTATGTCAAACTCAATGATTGAAATGGAGGTTGATAGAAGGTTAATGGAGTGAACACTACATCTATATAAGTGTGATAGTATAACAGAGGAATCTTTTGAAAAAAAGTACTCGTATATTATCGAATGGGCAGAAAACGTATAACTATGTAAATCTGCTCTGCATCATGTTCAATGTCATGGAAACCAACCAGCTTCTAAAGTATCTGGACAAACACAGTATCATCAATCATCTCCAATACGTCATCCGCAAGCATAGATCCACGGAAGATTCTTCTGGGCTACGTGAACCATATTTAGAGCAGAGCAACTGACCTTCATGAAGACTCTCGAGTCATCGCGCTCGACATATCGAAAGCCTTCGATAGGCTACCGTTGGGTCTATGTCAATGGTTGGACAGCTTTCTCAGGGACCACTGCTTGTTTGCGGTAGTGGATGGATATGCATTCTATATATTAGCAATCCACGCGGGAGTCCTTTGTCTGTACATCATCGAACTATTGGAAATAAATGTAATTCTGTCTATACCATCGTGGATGATAGTATCCTTATTTCCTGCATGGGACCAAGCAAACCACTGCCATCACGTGAGATCTGACTTCGACAGGGACAGCATGATGTCCAAATGAATGAGGACATTGAAAGAATTGTCGAATAGGGATCTACCAATGGAGATCAATTTGATGCACATAAGATCCAAACAACAACCCTGGGCGTTGTGAAATTAGTCGTCGGGGAGTTTTTTCCCCTATAGTTACAATTCACAGCACTTAAAGGTCAACGTGAATAGTTCTATGTCATTTTGCAGCGCTTCTGGGCATGATAGGTTTCTTCCCCTTGCGAGAGGTTATCTATATCAAAAAAAGGAGACATGGGATAGAGGTACATTTAGTCCTATAAAATGCCTATTTATATATTTTAATGGCGTTGCCTTATTCACACAGATTCAGATTCAAACGTGACGCAATCTGCTAGCGTGCTTTCATCTAGAGTGCTTTATTATTGGCAAAGAGTATCACATATGCAAGTAGCAAACATCTTCCAGTAAGTAGCATGCTTCCGTGCATCTAACAAGCATGTACAATCTCTCCATAAGAATGAGGATTCCCCTCTGTGGTTGTTTATTTTACAGAAGGGCGTAAGAGGACGACAGCAAAAGTCATACTGCATTCTTCAGTCGCCTGACCTTTCTTAAACACTCAGGCGGCCATGACAGCGCGCCGGCAATGGCGTCGTCCCCCCGGACTTTTCCGTCCCCATGGGAACGGAGCGCGGGGGTGAGCGGGGGAGATGCTACGGCGTCGTCCGTCGCTCCCCCGGGACTTCACTCGTCCCTGGGGAGGAGTCAGATGCCGCGATCGTGGTGGTGCCTCTGTCTTCGGATGCACTTCCGATGTTTACCTTGAGACCGCAAAATGGCCGACTCGGTTACGGGGGTCGAATGAGAAGTACTCGACATTATATTGGTGTATACGTTACACCATTTTTAGTGACAGTTATTCATTTCACATCACAATTATGAAGTCGGAAAAAACCTTGCCTACACACATAAAAATAAATTCTTAGACGAAGAATGTGCTATCATTCAAATATACCATATATTCCTATATGCTGTAATAATCTTAAAATAAGAATACTGTATTTCTGATCAGAGTTAGCTTGAATTTCAATTCAAACCTGCAAAATTCTTGGATGATAAGAATACCAAAATATCAAATGGAGCATATCACAATATTGGGAAAAAGAGAAAATTTAACCTATAGGAATTCTATACTCTTAACTGAAGAATTCCATAGTATTGGCGCAAATAGTCCAACCTTATTATAAAATATTGTTTTTCTTGAAGGAAGAATTTAAGAGTATTGGTATAAACAGTAACCTTAACAAAAAGGATCAAAAAAGTGTCAAAACTGCACCACTGCGTCTTTTTTCTTGCCTTTATTTATTATCCTAGTATTTTCCCCAATTTAGGTTTTGTACAGATCAACAGAGTGCAAATAGTATGTACATGTAATTCATCCAGAAGATATAAGTCTACCACTGGTAATTGAGCTAATTCACAACTTATACATAAGTGTATATCACACCTGTACACCTTTATGTGATCCTCACAACAGTCACAACTCCAACTTTTTAACAGTCCATTTATCCTAAGAAAGCATTGATAACGATAAAAATCAATGAAAAATAATAGGCGCGAAAACAGGCAGACGCGCACCGCTGAAATGCCGTTGACGAATATGGAGATGCGAAATAAATGATTTACTAGGAGCGAATCTCAAAATGTTTTTATTTTTGATCATTTGAAATGCCAATTTCACTAAAGCGAACCTGTGAAAAAGCAGCATTGCCTCGCGTTTGGAGATTCTTGCACTCATTCTAACATTTATGTTTCATCCGCTGCCTTTTTCTTACACATTGATTCTACATGATAAAAGAAATTCTGCCAGTACCATATATCGGACGAATTGTTGTATGGAAAATGAAAATTAAAGCAAGGGGTTACTAATTAGTCTCATTTCGGGTCCGTACTTTTAAAGAATATAGCTGTCGCGGTCCATGTACACTTTGTATCTTATCGAATATTCATCCAATCTAACAAAACTGCAAAGCAAGAAGGAGCTTTTCCCTGAAACCATTTCACACAAGACACTTGAAGAGCAAAAACATAACCCTTTTTCCTCTGACATGTCCTCCATTCAACATGACCTGGCAACCATTCGCTCTCTTTAGAGAAGGAATTAAAACATTCAGATCCTTATTTCTATTACAACATGTACCTTTAATTCAATCTCAGCTATTCTCCAGAAATAGCCAGCGAACCCGTGTGCAATTTAATATTTACAAAGCAAAAGTTGGATATGAGCTGAGGCTACCCAGTCCGCGGACGGTTGCTCTATCCCGTGCTCTAGCGAGATTGGATATAAAGAGGCAGTTTTCTGCTCGGCCTATGCTTACTCGGATGAGATCAGGGAAAATAAATGAACGCCGGGAGAAAAGACAGGCCCGAATTGAGCAAATTGTATTGTTACGTCTTATAAGCTGAATCAGATTATCTCCAAGTGTTGACTCGAATCCAAGCCTCACCTTGTGAGTCAAGAAGATTGACGTTGTACTCCCACGTAATGGTATCGCTTCAGAAATAAGGATTTAGGCCATATTTGTAAACTGTTGATCCTTTGAATTTCAATAAAAGGATATAGGGACTATGAAAGGCTTACTTTTTTACGAATTAAGTAATTCCAAAAAATGGGTTACCAGCTCAATAAACTATGATCACTGCAAGGGAACTACAGAGGTAACTTACATGACGTTATTTTATCAAGTGCTGAATATATAAACTTTTGCAGTTATTCGGCACATTTATTCAGGAAGAATGCAGTAATATGTAGTATTAGAATTTGGTTTGAAACGTCGCAACCTGGAAAAATCCGGGTGCATCTATGTCCATATTATAAACTTTTAATGCACAAGCGAGCTTTCGGCGTTTCCCAGTATTGCCTAAACAGTGGAGTAGGTATGGTGACCAATACAGCGTATGTTTTTATATGAATACGTACTATTAGTGTTGCTGCCACTTGATCGATATATCAAAAAGTACGAAATACGACCGAGGTTAAAGTTTTATTGATGATGGAACGTCTTCTACTAACACCTATTTTAACCTCACCACTTTCTATTCCCCAATCACAATTTTAAACCCTCAAAAAATGGAAAAAATCGTTTAAAAACGAAGTTTTTTCAAAAACCTTTTCGTCCTTGTTACTAGTAACTTTCCAAATTATATTAGGGCCAAGGTCTGCTGGACAGAGTAGAGACAGACAGACTGACTGAAATGAGTGCCATTGTCTTTCATGATATATATCTCACGAAGTATCAAGGGAACACAATGCCAATTCGAATTTTTTCGCGATTACAATACTTCGTCGCCAATTGGTTAATTCGCATCTTGCAAAAACGCGTTTAGACGCTTCTTGGGTAAACTACCATATCCACAACGCAAAGTATAAAAAATTGGGCACTGTAAGATTTGGGATAGTGGGAGTATACATCATTAAGTAAAAGTCGTTTTTCTTTGACGAATTTCACTTCAATTTTAGAAGAGAAAGCTGGTATTTATTTGATGCTAAAATGCACAATTTTGTCTTGATGATGGATCGTTTTTGCCAAGTCAGAGCGGCTACAGTCTAAATAAAACTATATTTTGTTAACCACAAATAATAATAATAGGTATTTATTTTACAACAATTACACAATAAATATATACATAAGAACGAAAGAAAAAAATCATCGGAAAAATGCCTAGCATCAGGTGGCAGTGCCGTTGGAGGCACTGCCCCCGTATTTATTTTGAAGCAGATTGGGTATCACTAAAAATATGGTAGCGAATATTTTGACGTTCATTAGTACAATCTACTAATAGCTTATGTAAGTAGCATCTTCCTAATCGTTCATTTGTAACACAAATATGTACCTGAGATTCTCAGAAATATAAGGATTTTTTAACAGCAGCTACTAATCGAGTCCCTCCCTGCATCCAATTCTTATGGTTCCACTATATCCTCCCTCAATCTACCCCGTGACATGGTAGAAAATAAAAATCTTTTCTATTTCTGCTCCTCACCAGTAAATCCACAGTATATGGAAATTGAAATAAATGGCATCCAACGGCATGCTAGAACCGTGTAATTTTACAAAAACGGAGGCATTGTTGCTGCTCGATCTCGCTACACTGGAAAATTTTGTAGAGATGCGAACAAACCACTAAGCATTCACTCATGGCTGGGAATTGAGTTAACACTCAGAACACATATGGATTGGGGAAGGGGGAGAATATTTGCAAGGCAACTGTATTTTTTCCTTTCCAAGGAACCGCGCCGCCGAATGTCTTCGTTGGCCATCAGGATTACTGTACTTTTACTCCTATTGCTTACAATATCGTTCTAGCAGTCTTGAACCCTGTACTACTTTGGATAGTTTTCCTGCTAGTACTGTACTGAACTCCTTGGCTTGGTTGTATCCTGTTGTGATCTAGTGCCTGGTACTCACAGAGGATCTGAAAGGCTGACTCTGTTCATTGTTCCCATTGTCTGCAGTTATAAAGCCCTAGTTTGTTCAGGAACTCCACAGTGTCACGTGAGGAGACCCGTTACGATGAGGGGCTGATGCCTGTTTAAATAAATTAATCCACTATCCGTTTTTGAGTATGGCGTTTCAACGAATTGTTTCCCTTCCTGCATATAGACATCAAGTTCCACTATTCCTTGTGCTGAAGTCCCACCCATCTTTCGTCTTGACTGGTTCAGGGCAATGAATGAGGAACATCATCTCTTTCTTGCAACCTCATCTGCCTTGTCATTGCCTTGGCACTCACATCAGAAATACTTAGTCGTGTTCCGCAATTTTTGTTTATATCTATTGACCAAGTTATATCTCATGCACGATTTGTTTCTTAAGTCCCCCTCGATCCCTATATATACTCGTATAGTCTCCAAGTTTTTTTGAATGCAAATCTCGGAATTATGTGGTCCTTTCTTCCATTCAGTAAGGTGCTGCCCATATATTCCCCGATAAGTTGCCTCCAAGATCCTTGTAGATTTCTTTTGGTACTGTTTTCAGCCTGCAGTTAACCAATTCTCGCCTTCCAGGTCCAGAATGAGTACTGCGTTCGGAGATATCTTCATCGTCCCGATATACAACTGTCCTGAAGACTAGCTGGCTATCGCAAGCTGACCTTGAGTTGATAGCTTGTAGAAGTAGATAAATAGTTGTGTAATTACACAACTTTTTATCAACATGAGGGAAGAGTTTCACCAAGTAAGAGCATATACAATCTACAGGTTGTAAAGGTGCTTAAACTCTACTATTCACAATACACAAAATTGAGGAACACCTACCTAACATCATCTCTTTAACTGATTGAGAGACGTTCCTGCGTAGCCCAATTGGTAGAGTGTCTACCCGCCAACTAGAAGGTGCTGAATCCCACTTTAAACCAGATATTTTCTGAGATTAAAGTATTTTATTACCCACTAAGCAATGACTGTAACACTATTCCCATCTCTACATTGCACAAACTTCGTGGTGTTGTGAGTATTAAAGTTCCTCTCGTCGTATAACCGGCAAACAGCGTTAACACTTACTTTTTAAGGGGTTGTAATTTGTTCACTGACTTTCGCGCCCTGGAGAAAGTTAATTTTCACTCCTAGTAATATTACCTGAGCGAGTCAACTCTAGAATTAATTTGATAATAAATTGTTTTTGTCATCCTGGGTATCATGTCGGAAGTTTGACACTATCTAGGCTGCAAACACTATTTATCTAGATTTAGCAGTTAGATGCCAGGAATTGTTTTACATTCTAAATTATTTTTAGGCATTGGTAAAAGACGTTCCATCTATAAACTGTAGAATCCAGTAATTCTCCGCACTTATCAGACGTAAATGGTAGTTTGCCTTCAAAATTGTGATATACTTTAAATAGCTGCGGACTACATCTAACTCACGAGTATATTAAAAAAATAATCGGTGGATTTCAAATGTTTCCCAATAAATCCATTTGATTCGTACTGCGAACGCCCAGATTTTGAGTCGCATATGAAATAATAATAACCCAGATCATTCCGCCACAACGACGCATCGTTTTTGCTCTGTATGCTTTGGCATCTGATCCAGTTGAAGCATGTTACTGAAATGTGAGGATTATAGACAATATAAAAATATTCCTGATATATTTCAATTTAGTCCCAAAGTATTAAAAATATTTAAATGAGATTCTAATATTCGGTTTAAAACTGATATCTTCGCGTGGAAAGTAAAGCGTTAATCTTCTTGGTGCCATTTTTATCTCTAGCTGTGAATTCTTCTGGATGACGTCGATTATCATCAAAACTTGATAAAACCCTTAAGGAGGGAAATTCTGACTATATGCAGAATATGGACATATCAGAAGTCTTAAACCTCCAAAAACGTGTCCAATTTGTCCACATTTTATTTATTATACCATGATACATCTGGATAATAACACAGAAAGCTAGCAGCGCAACAAACACTAGAAATGCTCAACATTCTCACCATCTCCAAGACATGTTGTAACCTTTCACAACGATAGTGGTACTTTATCCAAAGAGACCTGTCCTGTATGTATGGGTGTATTTCTAGTTTTATGGTTTGACTTTATATTTATACCCATCACTGAACCTATGAACTTTTTCGTCATTCTTCGAGTTGATAATTGGAGATACAAACCTGTTTCTGTCGATTTTTCAAGACTAATTATAAAATTGATAGTGTGTATATTCTTAGAATATCCAAGTCAACATACTTTTTTCTTATGCGATTCCACGATCGTGAACTATAAAATAGTATCAATGTAATTAGTATAAGATACCGATATAACGACACACGTACAAAAAAATTCCCAACTTGACCAAGCAAACTTGTCCTTAAGAATGTTATAAGGATAAGACCTCCTTGAGGCTGAACTTGGTCTTAATAAATAAAATGATAGTTTAAAGCTGATGATTTTTGTTATTTTAGGTTGTGATATCGACGCAAGTAGCTGTAGATGGACCTCTCTTAGCCATATCAGACAACATGTTTGTACATAATAACTCGAAACATGGACGAAGAGCGAAAAGGCTGGACCCCACAGAAGGTATGTTCTGTAAGTCTTCTCAGCTGATAATTAATTATAAGATCATTACTTGTAACTAGTTCTAAGGATCATTTTTATTCCATGCATATCTTAGTGATTAGTTAATCACATCATACACGTATAAACTGCTATGCTACATTTTCTGCTAAAACATATGCCATCGTAGAAGCGCTTGAATTTGCACAAATGGTGAACATAACTAATATCTCAATATTCTCTGGATCTCAGGCAGTTGTGACGGCTGAAGTTAATAAGGACAAGAAATCAATGAATGGATACCATTTATAGCCTCTTGATCCTCAAAACTTCATTTACAGCGGTGACGACTTTTCCCAACCTGACAACTTACTGGACAAAGGATTTCCCCTCCCTGTATCACGTATTCGTCACATTCAGAGTTTGGTTTTAATATCCCACTAATTATAAGAATTAGAAAGACTAGAAGAATTGCACATTTTGTTCATATTATGCGGAACATGAAATATCACCTTTTCCAAGTGATAATGCAAGGTAACATTGAATGCAAAAGAAGTCCAGGGTATCCTTCTGTGGGTTCAGAGGTGTAGCTAGGGCTAGGAAAGGGTGGGAAATGTTTGCAGTAGAAAGAACTTTTTACCTTTAGGTTTTCTCGGGGTAGTGCAGAGGGCGATTATGAAAGGTTGGGATGAGGGGACAGGGAGAGGAGGTTGTGAGGAGCTTGAGGGCTGGAGGATGTCAGACGGGTGGATTGGTGAGGGTGGTGGGGAGGAGGTGAGGAGGGGAGGAGGGGGATTATCCACAAGGGCGCAAATTACGGAACTTATCATGGAGGCACAATCTTTAGCTATGACACTAACGTCTATAACAATAAGCACCAATGGAATAATGAGATCCCATTAACAACTGTCCCACTCTCCCCGTCTGTTTCGGCAAATTTCGATTTCTTCTTTCCCGACGCGACGCGTCGCGACGGTCGCCGGTGTGCGTGCGGCATGGAGGGGAAAGCGGTGGCGGCGTCTTCTCCGTCGCGCGCTTCGCCTCCTACGATCCTTGACATTTTCACTTCCTTCCTCCACTGAACTGAATCGCGAACCAATTTTAGAAAGTTTTGGATCCGACCCCGCCGTCGCGAGGGCCCGTGGAATACAAACGAGTTCCTTCCGACAGAGATAGCGGCCAGTGCCGTACAGTGTTTTGGGTTACCTTAAAGCAGGTCCAAATGTGAGTCCAATTTATTTTATAGATAACCTCGCAAAAATCCAATGAATTCCAGGAGCGCTGCGAGTGGATAAATGTCACATTCACATTCACATTACAATGCTGTGAACCACAACTACCGGAGAACAAACTCGCCGGCGTGGCAGCAGCTCATTAAACATCGCTGAGGCTCTTAAAGATATATTTCTGGCATTGACTCGTCCGAGGTGTTTATCACTCGACGTCCGACCCTATGGAGTTTGTCTATAGCAGAATTAAGTAGACAAAATTACCAGAATCAACATTTTATGTATGATCGATCGTCAACCTCAATTTTAGACCCATTTTTTCTTGAAAATGACGTCTTACAGATAGACAGACAGATGGAAATATGTGACATGGTTTCCTAATTCCAATTCTCCATTTACAAAATTGCCTGCCTATTAGCAAGTAACAAATGTGCGACCACGTCTAAATTCGTTGAACCAATATTGATATTTGTCATAGGTTGTGAAGGATCCCCCATATTTTTCCCTTTGAAAATAAAGAGCGCTCTTATTCCAATTCAACTAAGAACACTAAATACGTGTGATGTAAGTTCATGCCAAAGGAAAGCTAACCTATTATTCAGCAGTGCTCCCAATGTGAGTGTGAAATTACACGATATTTATCTTCTTGCTTTTTTTAGTGCCTATCGTCGTTTGATGTTGATCACATTAGCCCTTTGTATTTTGTTCACTGCCGTTCTGAACAGTCCTGTCCATTCTTTATTCTTTCCGGTGAAAAAAATGGAGATTGAAAAGAAACAATTCTCTACGAAAGTCACCCACTTCAGTAGTTAATAATTTCACAAAACTCCTATTTCAAAGGTTTTTCAGACTACAAAATTAAGCACCAAATCAAGGACATATTTAGACCTGAGGATGGCATAGTGACTTTTCTTAAAATGAAAAAAAACAGATAAATAGCATGTACTTTAGCTCATCTGAAAAAGGTTCAAGAATTGTTCGTCCCGTCTTTCCGATACGTACGTATAGGAGTGGATACCGAATTAACAATACATTTTTATAAAGATGACTAAACAAAATTGATTTAATTTCGATCAGACATCTTGAGGGGGAGTAATTACTCAGTTACCTCCCCCCCTTCCTCTCGTATACGTTTGTACACAAAATACACGCTTTTTGTGTATGTTCACAAGCAAATCGTCTAATTATGCGCTAATGGGAAATACTGTTAATCAGTCCGAAATTCAGTATGAAGTCTTTTGACCAATGACAGTCCTGGTGATTGTGAGGATAACATTTATCTAAGCTTTCCAAATCTATTTGAGTAATACATCAAAGGTAAAACAGAGTTGACTAAATAAAAGCTACTGAATTCATCTCAATCAATCAGAATAAGGCGTATATTCCCGAAACTCTATTTCTACTTCCGATGACAGATGCCTACTCCATTGGAAAATCAAGATAACGTCTGAAACGAAAACAAAGCGGGAACGAGGAAACCGGAAAATTTATTTTCTCGGCGACAGGACTTCGGGTGTGTACATTTTATGGAAACAATTCGAACAAATTTACCCTCTTCCTTGAGTTGAGAACAGTTCCTCACGGCAGGTGAAATATTAGCTACAAATCATGGAGCTCATCAGTATGCGATGTTGCCGAATTTACTTTTGTTCCCCACGACTTGACAGGAATAGTTTGTTGTAACTACAAACCAGCCATTACAAAATTAGTGGAAAAATCTGGTAGCAACGGGATTCGAACCCACATGTCCAGCTCGCCGTGTTATTATGACAATACGTATATGATCTACTTGAATGTATTTTTATTGATTTGGGTATTTCATTTTTGACCGAAAGGTCAATTTCCAGGACTGTATCCTCCCCTCCCCGTAGCGACCCCCTGTATAAAAGCAATCAGTCCCAGCGAAGGTTGGACAGCTGGAGGATCTACGGTCATCATAGTCGGGGACAATTTCTTCGACGGACTCCAAGTGGTGTTTGGTACGATGCTAGTGTGGAGTGAGGTAAGGATAATAGCGGTGTGAAAAAAAATCTAAGCTGGAATATGCACCTTCAATGATGAAACCAATTATTCAATTCATTAATCGTTTATTCATTTAGTTATTCATTTATTTATCCATTTATTAATTTATCTGTTTATTCATTTATTCGTTCATTCGTTTATTCGTTCATTCGTTCATTCGTTCATTCGTTCATTCGTTCATTCGTTCATTCGTTCATTCGTTCATTCGTTCATTCGTTCATTCGTTCATTCGTTCATTCGTTCATTCGTTCATTCGTTCATTCGTTCATTCGTTCATTCGTTCATTCGTTCATTCGTTCATTCGTTCATTCGTTCATTCGTTCATTCGTTCATTCGTTCATTCGTTCATTCGTTCATTAGTTCATTCGTTCATTCGTTCATTCGTTCATTCGTTCATTCGTTCATTCGTTCATTCGTTCATTCGTTCATTCGTTCATTCGTTCATTCGTTCATTCGTTCATTCGTTCATTCGTTCATTCGTTCATTCGTTCATTCGTTCATTCGTTCATTCGTTCATTCGTTCATTCGTTCATTCGTTCATTCGTTCATTCGTTCATTCGTTCATTCGTTCATTCGTTCATTCGTTCATTCGTTCATTCGTTCATTCGTTCATTCGTTCATTCGTTCATTCGTTCATTCGTTCATTCGTTCATTCGTTCATTCGTTCATTCGTTCATTCGTTCATTCGTTCATTCGTTCATTCGTTCATTCGTTCATTCGTTCATTCGTTCATTCGTTCATTCGTTCATTCGTTCATTCGTTCATTCGTTCATTCGTTCATTCGTTCATTCGTTCATTCGTTCATTCGTTCATTCGTTCATTCGTTCATTCGTTCATTCGTTCATTCGTTCATTCGTTCATTCGTTCATTCGTTCATTCGTTCATTCGTTCATTCGTTCATTCGTTCATTCGTTCATTCGTTCATTCGTTCATTCGTTCATTCGTTCATTCGTTCATTCGTTCATTCGTTCATTCGTTCATTCGTTCATTCGTTCATTCGTTCATTCGTTCATTCGTTCATTCGTTCATTCGTTCATTCGTTCATTCGTTCATTCGTTCATTCGTTCATTCGTTCATTCGTTCATTCGTTCATTCGTTCATTCGTTCATTCGTTCATTCGTTCATTCGTTCATTCGTTCATTCGTTCATTCGTTCATTCGTTCATTCGTTCATTCGTTCATTCGTTCATTCGTTCATTCGTTCATTCGTTCATTCGTTCATTCGTTCATTCGTTCATTCGTTCATTCGTTCATTCGTTCATTCGTTCATTCGTTCATTCGTTCATTCGTTCATTCGTTCATTCGTTCATTCGTTCATTCGTTCATTCGTTCATTCGTTCATTCGTTCATTCGTTCATTCGTTCATTCGTTCATTCGTTCATTCGTTCATTCGTTCATTCGTTCATTCGTTCATTCGTTCATTCGTTCATTCGTTCATTCGTTCATTCGTTCATTCGTTCATTCGTTCATTCGTTCATTCGTTCATTCGTTCATTCGTTCATTCGTTCATTCGTTCATTCGTTCATTCGTTCATTCGTTCATTCGTTCATTCGTTCATTCGTTCATTCGTTCATTCGTTCATTCGTTCATTCGTTCATTCGTTCATTCGTTCATTCGTTCATTCGTTCATTCGTTCATTCGTTCATTCGTTCATTCGTTCATTCGTTCATTCGTTCATTCGTTCATTCGTTCATTCGTTCATTCGTTCATTCGTTCATTCGTTCATTCGTTCATTCGTTCATTCGTTCATTCGTTCATTCGTTCATTCGTTCATTCGTTCATTCGTTCATTCGTTCATTCGTTCATTCGTTCATTCGTTCATTCGTTCATTCGTTCATTCGTTCATTCGTTCATTCGTTCATTCGTTCATTCGTTCATTCGTTCATTCGTTCATTCGTTCATTCGTTCATTCGTTCATTCGTTCATTCGTTCATTCGTTCATTCGTTCATTCGTTCATTCGTTCATTCGTTCATTCGTTCATTCGTTCATTCGTTCATTCGTTCATTCGTTCATTCGTTCATTCGTTCATTCGTTCATTCGTTCATTCGTTCATTCGTTCATTCGTTCATTCGTTCATTCGTTCATTCGTTCATTCGTTCATTCGTTCATTCGTTCATTCGTTCATTCGTTCATTCGTTCATTCGTTCATTCGTTCATTCGTTCATTCGTTTATTCGTTTATTCGTTTATTCGTTTATTCGTTTATTCGTTTATTCGTTTATTCGTTTATTCGTTTATTCGTTTATTCGTTTATTCGTTTATTCGTTTATTCGTTTATTCGTTTATTCGTTTATTCGTTTATTCGTTTATTCGTTTATTCGTTTATTCGTTTATTCGTTTATTCGTTTATTCGTTTATTCGTTTATTCGTTTATTCGTTTATTCGTTTATTCGTTTCTTCATTTATTCATCTGATTATTCATATTTTGATTGCTTGCATGTTGAAAATTTAACTACTTATAGATGTCAAAAACCTACATGTTCTTCTTTCCACTTTCAGCTGATAACGCCCCATGCGATACGTGTCCAAACACCTCCACGACATATACCAGGCGTTGTGGAAGTGACGTTATCTTATAAGTCGAAACAGTTTTGTAAAGGAGCGCCAGGAAGATTTGTATACGTATGTAAGTAAAATAATTTTGATGCTTGTATGATCATTGTTATAAAATATGTTTTTTCTTTCATCTAGCACTAAACGAACCAACGATAGACTACGGATTCCAAAGGCTACAGAAGCTGATTCCAAGGCATCCTGGTGATCCCGAAAAATTACCAAAGGTAATGCATTATAATATAGCATTCTTAAATGTTTATGCGTGAGGAAAGTACTTATTGCTATATATATATATATATATATATATATATATATATATATATATATATATATATATATAAATAATCATCGTTGGACTGTCCGACGCTGATTATTTTTGGTTATTTTAAACTGTAGTTAATACTGGACTGACTTACAATATTGTCAAAAGAATTTTAAGTTCCTTACTATAAAGAATTGGGATATAGAATAAAAAAAGCTTATTGGGTTGCCACTACCATCATTTAAGCAGTAGTAGAACATTCAAACTCCTCGAAAAAATTAACGGAAAACACGTATTTCAAGTAAGGTAAAAGATCGTTGCGTCATGATAAATAACCTAGATAATTTCTCCTCCAACAGGAAATAATTCTGAAACGTGCCGCAGACCTGGCGGAGGCGCTGTACTCGATGCCTCGTAACAACCAGCTGTCACTGTCAGCCCCAAGGTCACCGACGATGCCCAACAATGGCATGACGTCCACGTTCAACGCGTACGCCGGCCAGCTGGCCGTCACGGTCCAGGACACCGGAAACGGTCAGTGGAGCGAAGGTGCTTATTCTCCTTCATCCTTATATCTTATTATAGCATAGCTTTTCGATGTACTTGCCATAGTAAATGTACCAAAAGTGTATTTCCCCTTTGACTGCCTCACTGCAAAGCGTGCTTATGTTCCACTATCCTTAGTTCTGCATAGTCCTTATAAATTGACCTACAATCTTCTGCCATGCTATCCACCAGTTAGTCAGTGGTATGAAAGTGCATATTTTCGTTTGTTCTTGCTTCTTATTAGAAGCAGTTTTTCTATTTCCTTGCCATAATAACTGTACCAAAAACCTGCCTCTACCTTCTGTTAGCCCCACTAGGAGACAGCTGCTTATTCTCTACCTTCGCGTGTAGTCCAACATTCTTGTAACTCCATTTAGAATCATGTGCTTTATTTCAACAAGCTATATTTATTGATTTTGGCAGTGAAACTAAATTAACTATTTTCTTTCATCTTTACATCTCATTAGAAACAATTTTTCTATTTCCCTGTCGCAGTAACAGTACCAAAAATTGATTTCCCTTATGCCAGCCTCACTGGAGAACAGATGCCTAATCTTCACCATCCTTAGCTCTCCATAGTGATTGTAACTCTAGCTAGAAGCTTATACCATGCTTCCTTAGTTATTCCCATTGATTTAGTTAGTTAATTTTCCTTCTCTCTACCTCACTAGACCACAGATGCTTATTACACACCTTCCTGTGCAGTTCATAATTCTTGTAACTTCATCTATAACCATAACCATAAATCACGTAAATTCATTTAGTCAGTGAAACAGAATTATTTATCAAAGGTTTGATTTCGGACTTCCATTGTCTATAAAATTATTTATTTTCTTTCATTCTTACATCTCATTAAAATCAATTGTTCTATTTCCTTTCCCTAGTAACTGTACCAAAAATTGATATCTCTTCTGCCAGAGTCACTTGAGGACAGATAATTTTTCTTCGCTATATTTAACCCTCCATAGTCCTGATATCTCTACCTAGAAACTTCTGCCATGCTTTCATAAATTACTTCCATTGGTTTAGTTAGTAGATCAATACTGTGCATTTTTATCCGTTCCTACATTTCATCATTCCTTTTGTTTGCCTCACTGAAGACTGATACTTATTCTGCACCTCCTGTGTAGTTCATAGTCCTTGTGACTATACATAAAATTATTTGCAATACTCCCACAAAATAAATTCATTGATTTAGTCAGTGAAACAGAAGATGTCATTCTCCTTTATCCATAGGTTGGTTTTTGTATGGTTGATCACCTTTGGTTAGATCTAATCTTGTTAGGATTTGATGGTTTTTCCCTCACTTGATGCCAAAATGCTTACTCATCTTAGGAACTACTCACAGTCGTTAAGCAAGTAATGTTTTGCACCTGGCTACCACTTACTTCGATAAGTTTCATTCTCCATCAGATTCAGTTAGTGAAGCGAAAGTACTAATTCTTCATAATTCTCTACCACCTTTCTAAAAACCACTAAGGAAAGATTTATCCTGACTCTTCTGTTAAAATTTGTCATTTTATTGGTAGCTCTATATAGAAGGCTGTGCCATGCTTCTAATTGTTACTTTCAGTAATTTATCTTCCATTCAATCCCTCTATCTCAGTTGCGATTAGCAAATTAGACGAAGTTGGAAACTTCTGCTTATTTGAAGTTTTCTTACTAGTTACTTGACCTTAAATTTGGTGTCACTCATGGTTCTACTGCGTATCCTTATCCATTTCCTCAGTGTGTAGCTAATAATTTTGCAAATTTATCCTGTGTCTCATTATATTAGTTAACTATTATTCAGCCAGTACAAAAAGAAGTTATTGTTATTCATCAAGGAAAATATAAACAATGTAATACATACCTGATACTGATACGTTATATTATATAAAAAACTGTTATATAATTTATTTTTATTTGCGAAATGTACCAATAGCTGAGAATATTATTAAATGTTGTTGTTTGTTTCCAAGTTTTAATACTAATGATCAAATTACAGTTTTAACGAAATCACCGACATGAGAAAAATAAATCACAAAAATGTAGAAATCTGGGATCAAGAATATTACAGACAGTTTTTCGGAAATTGAATTAAGCTTCCATACTTAAAGTAATTGTCACAGTGATTTAACATAAACTCTTCCATTATTCTTTCCATTTCTGCGAATTATATAGCATAATACCATATGTGAGACGTTCCTCGAAATTCTTCCTTTTGATGCTTGCTAAGTCATTCTAGGCATATATTATAATGCTATATGAGTTGCAGTTCCTAGAATCCAATACTGCTGATGTGTGGTGTAGATGGGAAAAATTAGAGCAAAATACGAAGAACAAATGTTTCATATTCATCATTCATGAATATTTATTTTCCATACTAGTATATCTACTTAATTTATCTCTTCTCTGGTTGGATTGCATAACTTTTTATTTGGAACGCTAGATATCTTTCTCTAAATAAAGTTCTAATTGTGATTGAAAATTCATGATATGCGGATATCCCTTCATTCGAAAACAATAGAGGAATAATTTTTAATTCACTATCATCATTGCAGTTTTATATGGATAATATTAAATTATGTTGCTGACCTCCAGTTTAATATAATTGAAATTTGATTTTTTTAATTGAACTTCTAGTTTTGATTAATTATAAAATCGTCATACTCTTGTCGAAAAGATTTTCAAGTTCCTAATGTTTCAATTTCTAACCATCATTGCATCTTATGTAAATAATAATAATATTATTTTGTTGAGATCAGTTTTAATGAAATTATAATTTTCAAAAGGTTGATTTCATTATTTTGTATTTTGGTACTGGCTCTTATGAGAGGACTCCACCTGAAATAAAAGGTGTTTTTCAAGATAATGTAATGATCTTTCATGCAATTGATCGTTCTATGCCCGTGCAAAGCCCTCTTTGCAATATTTGATACCGAATTTTAGATATTATCACACGAATATCGATATTTTTTTTGACTCATTTCGGATGTCTTTTTAGCCTTTTGGTAACCAACGTAACCTGTAACCAAAATATCCAGGAAAGGGCTTCGTACAGGCATAGATCTGTCCTTTCTCTATGATTTGCATAGAAAATACTTTGAATCTGTTCAAGATCAAGCGATTCAAACGAAAAATTGTGGCACCGTACATGAACGTATTTTTACTCCTGATTTGGGCGTCATTGTGACAGTATCTAAAGCTTTGTATAAAAAAATAGGCTTCGCACTAGTATAGAACCAACCTTTCTCTATCATTTAAAAAAAAATAATTCCATTATCTGGAAAAGTGTTCGCTGGAAACGAAATATCAGAAACCCATGCAAAACGCCTTTTATTCTAGGTAGAGTCCCCTCTGAAGGAGAGCACATCAGTAAGGTTATTACTATTTTTTAATTATAGTTCTAGGTATTTGTTATTCATTAGAATATTATGATACTCAAATATGACGAAAAAATTCACCGGTTTTGGTTATTAATTACTAATCATCAGCATCATTCTACTTTTATGTAACTAAATATTGTTTTTTTTTTGGCATTCAATAAACAATATTTTCAAAAATCGATTCCACATGTTTTGTATTTCGAAGCAGCCGTAACGTTAATAAGGCTCAAAAGACTCCATAATAATTCTCTAATGAAATCTAATCCATCCATCTACCACCCATCGGCAGCCCACCTGAGCTCAGTGCCATACTGACCGGTTGCCTTGACCTTAGGCTTTTTCTTTTAGACGACTACGGAGGCAGCGGAGGCGGCGGTGGCCGTGCGCAGAGCAGCAGCGTCTCACCCAGGGGCGGGTACTGCTCGAACGCATCCACCCCCCACTCCACGGGGGGCGGGTCATACGCCAGCGGAGGCGGGATGAACGGCTACGGAGGAGCTGCCACGCCCACTAGCACCACAGGATGCGGAAACGGATCGCCGACCACCGCGGGAGCTGCTGGAGGGATCTTTAATGGTGAGTCTTCATATACATTTCAATAATTCTGAAATCAGTAACATATTTTTTGTTACCCAATATGAAATATAATACTGCACATTCGTGGTTCGTCTGGTACTGTCCGACCAGCTAGAGAAGACCAGTGATGAAGAAAGGAAATGCGGCGACACGAATAATTAACTATAATGTAACGAGATGAGCAGTGGCAGCTAGAAAAACATACTACATAATGTGCAGTTCTCAAAAGAGACGTCTAGATTGCCTAGATCTTTCGAAATTGGCATGTTTTTGGTTATTAACTTTCGAGATGGAACATATTAATATTTATACTGTAACGTCGAGCTGTGGCAGCAGTCAGTCAGTCTTCTTACGTCAAACGTCAAACAGTGAAGATCCAGTAGACGTTGATATAAATAAGCGTAAAAGCTATTGTCTTATTAGTTGGAAGCACCGTAGCCAGCGGTGTCAGACGTGGGGTAGTGATGAAAAGACTGTGTGAATTGAAGGAATTCGAGCTGTAGGAACGTGACCTGGAAAGTAGTGTTGCGAATGCGGTGTTAGTGAGTACCTTGTTGATAACAGCGAGGACCCACAGACCTATGCATTTGGAACATCTTTGGACCAGCTGAAAGGCAAATTATCCACACATGCAGTACCTACAAGGTGATCTTTTCTCAGCTGCCACCCCTGATCTCGTTGCAACAAAAGCAGGCAACCACTGCTAGTGGAACAAAAATAAGATCTGCTAGGCGAAGCTAACGATTACTAAGCTAAACTAATTTTGAACGGCCACTAGGAACGATTTTAGTTTAGTTTTCTACTGCGTTTTCATGCGGAAGGTAAATAAATGATAGATTCCGAGGCGAAAAACTTCGTCCGAATCAGAAGCGAGCTAAATCAAACGACACAAACGTAAGGCTTTAATGTTCATTTAAAAATATTCGCTTAGTTCTGCTGAAATGGCCGAGGGTATATTTAAAAGTATAGTAACTAATTTCACTTAGTTTAGTTTCGTTTCGCTCGCAGTGGCCTTAAGACAAATTTTGACAGCATAAAATGCTGCTCTAGAATTTCGTGCAACAAGCAGATGAATAAAATAATTGTTACATGGCTATATAACATATCCCAAATTTTTTTTTTTTGAATGACTGAATATTTTCCAAATTAATATAACCAAAATGCTTTTTCATCATGTTCATTGTAGAGACAAACTATATTACAAATAAATATATTTACTTATGATGATTATTTTATAATCAAATTCGAATTATATCTTCTTTATATCATTAAGCAAATTATTAGCGATTTGTTTAAAAATCAACAAACCCACATTAAGACAGATTCATTTTCGTGAGTGTCTGTCCGTCACACAGAAGGTACGTATTTTGATACCCGCTATAAATTAGGCCAGGTTTTTCCAGGTTTCCTAAATGCAGATTATATTAACAAATTGGCAAATAAGTACCGAAAATTTAAAAATATCGTAAATAAAAATGAATACGATTACTTCAAACTAGGATCATTACTCAACATATGCTTTTCTGAACACCTGCAGCTTCCTGCCACTACACAAACACAAACAGCAACACAGAGTGCCCCACCAGTTCGTCTGACCTCTCCAGAGAAAAAAGTGCATTCGCGCCTGTATCCAGATCAGAACACACCACGACACTATCTTCACACTCTTCACACCACCATAATCAACCTGCACCTGCTCTTTTCCATAACCAATCGCTGAATGGCTGGCACTACCTCGCTGTGCAATGTTAGTATTGTTTTCAGGAATCAACTCCAGTTAACAATTTGAGAACTCTAAAAAAATTGGTTTCAGTGGAATTTCATATCATTTCCGTGGTTCCATCAAGATTGTGTTTTCAATTACGTCCACGACACTCTGTCACAATAGTGACTAGTGACTGTGTCAATATTCTGCTTTATAGACAGCGCCATCTATTTTCCGGTATCTCAAACTGGCCAATACTGGCACCCAGGGGCAGTTGGATCAGCCAGATGTATGATTTGAAATCTGTACTTCATCTTTTGAATACCGTAATACCATCCAGCAGACCGGATACCAGAAAATTATATCAAGCAATAAGAGGTCTGCCCATTCCAACTACCACTCATCACCATTTGATTGAGTATATGGTACTTTATTTTCCGCAGCATAATTTGTCATGGGCTATGATTGAGCTCGATAAATATATAAAATATGTGGATTTTATAAATCGTGACGATACTCATCGAAAACCAAAAATATTTGCATAATCATTCCTAAGTAAATTCAGAGACAAATAATTCCTATGTTGGAATATATCGATACGATACAATAAAGTCTAATGTACAAGTAATACATATAAATTAAACCATAAAGCAAATATTAAACCCATACGAAACGGAAAAAGTGCAGACACTGTTTTGACAGAGACAACGAATTTTTATATCCCAAGCTTTCTTTCCCAGACATTTTCCCATGTTGACAGACACCTTGTGTAAAGTATCCTCATATTTATCTTAAGGTGCGGACAATAAATGCGATCCTAAGACCGTTTTTGCGACAGATTGATATAGTTTAAATTGAAAACACGCTGTTATGAAGATGCGGGTTCAAATTCCGCTGACGCCTAAGTTTTGCTGAGCTCTCAAATTGTTGGTTTGAGTTTATTTGGTCAGTAGTGTTTTGCTTGATTCATTTTGAAGCAGTGTTGTTCTTAGGCGACTATAAAACGACATAATCAAGATGAAGTCATGATAAGCAGGTACTATATTATACTTAAAATATTCAACAAGAATATGAGGTATGCTTGATGCCTAATCTATCTCTTTCTGTGAATATTGACTCAAATCTAATTTTCACCTGCTATTTTCAACCACTAATAGCTCTAGGTTTTACAAGGGCTTTGATTGATTGATTTGTGTGGATAAGTGCAGATAAGCACTTTCTCTGCTGGAACTCTATAAACAAAACCGCAAACCTCAGCCACAGAATACTAAATCCAACCAAAACTGTCAGTATTTTCTTATTGTACTGAAACGAAAAAATCACAAAAAACAGAGGACTCGACAGAACTAGTTCTAATGAAAAGGTGCCGACTGGAACAACACTGTTTTTATACTTTATTTGTAGACATAGGCCTGCATGTACTTTTTTATTATAATATTATAGATAAGGCAATATTGCATCTGCTTTCCTATTAAACTGCTCCTTTGCTTAGCTATGCTTCTATAATGTCTAGTTATACAAACAAAAATCAAGATTGCTGTGAAGCGTTCTGCTATATTTAGTAGCAACGTCACTGTTTACTCACAATGTTTATTTAGGACAAATGTGAACTGACCGAGTTGTGTAACTTCATACACTTATAATGAAGTGTTATCTTGGATTTATCTATTTTTTCTGCTAACTCAAAGCATATATATGACTATAAAACGCTTCTGCTGCATCCAAGTAAGATAAACCAGCTAAATAAGTTGATACATCGAGCTAATATTATTTTTCTTGTACAGGCTGCGCCATCTTTGATGTGGATATATAAACAAATAATAACTGAAAAAATATACATTCGATTTCTGTGTATCAGGTACTTTTGTTCAATTCAGTCCTTTGCAATTTGGTTGGACTAGTTTTCGAATACAATACCATTCAAGTACCCGCTTCTATTGGCCGCAGCAAAATGTGCCCTTTTTGCTGCGTTTTCCATTACTTACGATATAGCAAATGGTTACCTTGAGCTCGTCAATTGTCTGAGGCTTGCTGGCGTACACTTTTTTTCCAAATAACCCCAAAAAGAAGTTCGGGGGAGTCAAATCTGGAGATCTCGGTGGCCAGTCAATGTCAAAAGATCAGGTTCAGGTTCAACAATGTGAGCAACTGTTTAACCGTATTCCAAGGGACGTGGATGGTCTATCGACAATATTTATTTTGTGCATTGTACCTTATTTTTGGGCTCAGCGCAATGCTCTCTCTGACCGCTTTAAGCAGTTCATTGGAACTTCTTGGTTTTTAATGAACGAATTTGACACCAAACGACGAAATGTTGTCAGACGTAGCTTGTTGGCCACGATATGTTCAACGCTGAGTTATCAACACTGAATGACTGTTTCCAATGTACAGCATCACTATTCCGGCGTGTTATTTTGGTGTAAAGCGATTCAAATTGTACTGAATGGACGTTTCAAAAAAATCTCAAGTCAAGTCGATCAGTTGACAAATATATCAAAGTTATTCAATTTTTAGATGCCAACATAGAAGATGGCGCACCCTGTATACTAAAACGTTTGAATGTATTTGAACTAGGGATGGAAGAATAATCTAGCTACCATCATCGAAAGGTCCTTAACTACACTTTTATATTTCAAAATTACTATTTAAATATCTTAAATACATGTTCCCTCAGTCATCAAACAACTAAAGATAGACTAGAGATAAAGTCCTGGATTTGAGTACCTACTATACCCAGTCTAACCTAAGTGGCCATTGTAAGCATTCAGATCAATAGTCTGATGATGCTTCCCAATAATGCGAGGCGCTTATGCATTTTCATGCCTGAAACTGATTAAAATGACGTGTTTGTCTTCCAGGAATGTCGTTGGTGTCGTCGCCATTTGCATCGATGAACCCGTTCGCTCTTCCGCCATGCAGTTCGCAATCGTCTGTGTACTGCTCCGCCTTGGTGGGCGGCAAATAACGTGCAGCCCCGCCTGGGGCGGGCAGCGCCAGTTCGGGCGGTTCTACACCGCCATTAGCCTTCTCCGACTGATCTCATCTCCGGCTGGTGTCTAAGTGCTATAGTTGACGTACGGTAGCACAATTCTTGATGGAAAATGTTGAGAAGGAGACAATATGATTGCTCAAAATTATTTTCGATTCTACTCGTTACTCTGTATCGAATCCGTATTCAATGTTGATAGATATTTTGTTAATGGAAAAGGGGTATTGCTTAAGACAACGATTTTTTCGTAAAGTTTCATTAAATGTACATTCAAGGTAGGCTAACAGTTCATAGATATTTTGTTGCAGCCAAAGAAGTATTGTTTACAAATCAATTTTTCTTTACACGCTATTAAACTTACATCAAAGTAGAATAACGTTTAGATATTTTGTTGCAGAGGGAGAAGTATTATTTAGCAATTCGATCTGTTTCTTGTACTTCATTGTATTTGCATTCAATATAGACAATTATTAAGCAGATATTATGTTGCATCTTAAGAAGTATTGCTAACAAATCAATCCTTCTTTACACTTTATTAAATTAACATTCATATTTTGTTGCAAAGGGAGAAGTATTATTTAGCAATTTGATCTGTTTCTTATACTTCATTGTATTTACATTCAATATAGACAAACATCAAGCAGATATTTCGTTGAGAAAGTTTGACAATTTCACTTTTTCGTTAAATTTTCTTCAATAACAGTTGGTTTATTCAATAATGCTTCCTCATATAACTATTTACAGATATTATATTCTCTTATTAATCAAGACATGTTCGCTATACTTCTCCAAATTTTGCCAATAAATTTATCGGATTCCTTGGTGAAACCTGCTCTTTACAGTAAGAAATCGTTAAAATGATCTTAGCTTTTGTGGGAAGCAGTTAATGTGAAGATGTTACTTGTGATTAATTATAATCGAACAAAATAAAGTATCAGTTTACTAGGCAGGTCATTCAGAATCGAAGAAAAGACATTTAGAAGAGTACAAAATATGTAATTGCTGAGGGAAGAGGTGTTCAGACTTTCACTAATCCAGACCTTAGATTATCCTATGTTGTTTTTGTTTTTGAAACTACTACGCCATTTCGACTTGAGAAATTATAATCAAGTTGTGCTACTGTAAGTTCGACATATCTTGATTTATGCTAACCAAAGACATAAGGCCAGCTTATGTAATTCGATTTCGATTTTGGATGTATGTTGGTACTGCCGTGAAGATTTCAAAATTAAGCAGAAATAACTGCCATATCATAAAATGTACTGGTAATTTGATTAAATAATGTAAAAATTTACATTATTCCTAATAAAAAATAAGTTATACTGCGTCATCGACTACCGCTTTTATTACAACACTGCTAAAACTTCATAGAGAAGAAAATATAGAGAATACTATATGTAGGTTTTGTAAGGTCAAAAATATCAATTTCTATCTGTTGTGTTGAACAATCCAGGTATACGAGTAGTATACATATGCTGGAATCAAATGTACTAGAAATCGTTTTCAACCACTGCAAACCAAGATGCATCCATTTCCTCAAAGATCTAGTAGTATTCTATTGTAAAAACAATCCATTTTAAATTCTATACCCATTGATCTGTGATCAAAAGCAACACTTATGAAAATACTGTACAGAGAAAACAAGTCATCGCATAAGTGTTTACATAAATATGTACAAAGTAAGCTGTAGAAAATATTGTGTTGAATATATTAGCATATCTGAGTTTAAGGAATATAGATATTTACTTGTGGTTTCACCATATTTCAAGCGTCCAGTACGAGTAAATAGTTTTATTTTAGTTTCCAGGCATTAGCTTTGGAAGTATTGTCATCACGAACACTTTTAGGTCTGATATAACGCGTCTCTAGGGCGTTTCATGAGGACTCGATACTGATAAAACATTCGTAAAATCAAATTAAATAATTTAATATGTCGAATAAAATTAGGCGTCGATGGAATTCAAACCCCGATCCTTGTGCTTCCGTCAACAACGCGTTTCCATAGTAATTTGATTTTATTTGGTGACTATCTATCTCGCGTACAATTCAGTCTGTCTCTCGGTCTGTATGTGTGCTTTTTTATCACAGCGCATCATCAGTAACCGCTTCACCTAAATTGATGAAATTTTGAGATTGATATGCTGTGCGAAAATAATACTGATTACATTCAACTTGTGTCACTTGACCCCCACTCCTATTTAATTTAAAGAATTGGGAGTTGACGCCCCCTATCAGGAAGGTAAAGAGTTTGCAAGAGTTTCCATTTAAAATTTTCTCCCGGAAAAATGAAATCGACGTGTTTCTAGATTCTTACGAAAAGTTATTTTCTCAGCGGTTATTCCTCGCGAAACGTTTTCACTTTGCCACTCTGTATATCATTTTTATAGAATATTACTCTTTGAAATATGGTAAAACTGTAACTGAATAAATATTCCGTAACCAAAAAATTATACATATCTCTTTCGAGCTGGGATTTCCAAATTATATGATAAGATTGTATATAAAAAAGACGATCCTGTACAAAATTGTAATATATTATATCAGGTGACATAAGAAGGTTTAACAACGACTACTCATTATATTTTGTAAAGTAGCATACCTTAGACTTAAATCATTTCGTAGAGCTGTAAGAAAAATTCTGTAGACCAGACAAACAGCGATATGCTGCATTAGTAGCGACGTTTTTCGTAACCTAAAACTATGAAAAATTGATTAAATGTATCAAGATGAACAGAAAACATCCACTTGAAGCAGCAATGCTTCCCTCAGGTAACTTTTCCTAGCGATCTTTCAGCATTGATTATCTTACTGCAAAATGCATCATTATATTTGTAAGATCGATGAATATCTAAATTTTCTTTGTTTTTGAAAAAATCTAAATTACAATATAACTATTGATTAAGAAATATTCTTAATATTGAATGAATTTTCAACGGTACTCAACATAGAGAAATAATTCATAATAAAATAAAATGAGATAAAAATTATATTTTGTTCCCTTCGCTTTTACTTTTCATGAGTCTTTTCTGAACCTATAATTCAAAAATAAAAAATAAATACTCAAATTTCTCGAGTGCGCGTCTTCCGATCTGTCTATTTGTATAGAGCAGAAATGTACTGGAAGTGCGACCATCATAATACTGGACTGTTTTAGTAGGGCTGCTTCGACTTTGATTGTCTTGAGAATTTGTGTTTTACCATTTCGATTGTTGTGATAGCTCCAATCATCTTCAGATAAAAGCATTAATGACCTTCCGATGCTATTTATACTCTCCCCTTTTTTCCAGTCTGAAATTGGTTCCAGTAGCGCAGTGATCCCATCGATTGGCGCCTTATTTCATCGGTGTGGTCTCTGCTGATGACTCTCACTGCTAGATTGTTGTGTATTCATGTTTAAATCTGTTCGATTTGAATGCCGTTTATCGATTTGTCTATTATTCGCTGCCGTATACGTTTAATTTTGTCGGTAAAAGGGAAAAGTGCTTGACCACCGGGGGAGACTAAGCAACAGGACAATGAAAATCAGAAGCAGCGCTATTAAAATGTCTATTTTTGCTATACAAAATTCAAACAATTGTAATGTTTATTTTAGAAAATCTATCTTGTAAACTCTGTTTTAATATTTAGTAATCTTCTACAGATAAACAAACATGACCCATATCAAGTTTTTAACTGACGATATAATCCTTTTATTCATAGTTTTTCACGACTAACGCCATATTAATGTAGTTTAGTCACAAATACTGTACGTGTCTTCTGAAAACCCATAACTAAGAGGAATTACAAAGTATACGATGAAAATATTACGAAAAATTCATACTTTTTACTGAATGCTCCATTATTTTTGTTAGGTACCAAATGATGAATTTCTATATTGTGAAAGTTTCATATACTGAGAGGTTATGGAGCAAAACTCATTTTGTCTCTTCATCGCCTCAAATTGTATTATTTGTAAATAATGTTGTTTTCTATTTCTGAGTTTTGATTTGATTGTACCTATCTCAAAGTGCAAATTTTATATTTATTTCGTTATTGTGAATTTAAATGTTTTTTATTATTATAGATGTAATATAAAATTTATAGTATAAATCAATAGTTTGAATACATATACCTGAATGAGCTATTTGAGTGTAGTAGGTTAGACCCTCTTCTTCCCTTTGTCCTCCCCACCGCTTTCATATCTTCCTATATGCGCAAGGTTCTTTCTTAGTACCAATATTTGAGCCAAAATATATACGTCCACCATTGGTAATGGAACTTATTCACAACTTACATATCACATCAACACCTGCATGAGATTCCCACAACCTTAATAATTTTTCTACAGTTCATTCATCCTGAGGGAGGGAGAGGGTTGTTAAAAATAAAAACCAATTAAAAATGATAGGCGCGGACAAAATAGGAGACGCGTAACGCTAAAATTCTCCTGACAAAGATGGTGATGTGAAATAAATGAGTTACTTGGAGCGAATAGAGGTGTACTTGGAAAGCATCGTATATACCTTCGAACCAAGACTATAGTATTGTTCATGGAGGTTCTGAAATTTCCAAGATCTTGATCGAAGTAAACGGGGATCCGGATATTTTATTCATCCGGTAAGTTGTCTTAGGGTGAGTACAGATGATCTTGTCAAGAGTAAATCTTAACGAGAATATCATAAATCTTCAATTGAGAATCTCTTTTGGAGTGTGCCCCTTTCATTCTTCCTCTCTTACCTTTTTTGCTAGACGTTGTCTGATTGCTGGGTTGCCAAAGCTCACAGACTAATAGATACTAAAACTCGAGACTCAAGAGCTTTGACAGCCAAAGACGACTAGACATCAAAAAACGTAATGTCTCGTCTTCAAAATATTTCACGTATACAATACTCCCCCTCCTATCAGCGATCCAGAAATCAATCTCCAGTTCACCACCATCGATGAGATGTACCAATCAACAAAAGCAAACAATATCACCGATTCACAAATGAATAAATAAACTCCTTAAAAAACCTCGTTTAGGCTCCCCCGCGCGCTCTGTTTATCTATCACGATCGGCGCGCGTTTGTTTAGCCCTCGAGAGGGGGGCAACGTCCGAAGTGGTCCTCAGGAAGGGCCGCGATTTGTATTTTTATCGACGGCCATATGGCGTCGGCAAGATTTGACACCCGGACTACCGACGACGCCTTTGTTAGATGGTCCTGTAATGATAGTATTGTACCCTTAGGTGGATGGTGCCTGCCCTTCGCTGACGGTGCGCGCCCTTTTTAATGGCAGGGAGCGACGGGTGATCTAGGGATACTATTATTCTTATTGTTATAACTAGATGGAGGTTTTATCAGAACGGCAGGTTATTGTATGCAGACGATGATTTATAATCTAGTTAGTATTGTTTCAGTGATTGGATGTTTGGAATAAGAAAAACATAAAACTAATTTAATAAATTTATGTCTTGTTCAATGGTATTTCCGATATATCCCAATACTTGTTAGACATAAACTACATACACCCAGAAATGAGAAATTCTCTAAATAGTTCTGGACTTTCCACATTACATCTGCTCACAAGCATAGTACATACATATTAGGCGCATTTCAAATGTGTCCCAACAATTTCAATTTGTACAGTGCTGAACGCACAAATTTTGAATGGTATATAAAATTATTATGACGTAACGTCAAGTCGTTGCTCAGCCAGATTCGTCCACCTAAAACATAAGTTACCGTCAGTCCCTTGCTTCTATTAGACCGGCAGACGCTGGTTTGGTGGATTGCTGCCTCTGACGCCAGATTGTGCATGAAAATCTTGAGTTATTAGATAAATAACTCAAAAGTAAAAAACTTAGAAAAGGTTTCTATTAGAATGCGCTAAAAATGATAAGACAAACTTTTCCTTCAAACCTTTTACTATCAACTTATAGCGTCATTACACACTTTATATAATATAAAATCTTGTCGCAAGATTCAAGTAATCGGATTTACTTAGTTTGAACTTTTTTAAAATCGAAATCAATCAGATCAAGTTATTTAATTCACTTGTTTATCTACACAGGTCAACCTCGTGTCATGCTTTTATATCATATAAGTTGTGTGATGACTTTATAAGGTTATAAGTTGATAGTCAAAATTTTAAAGAAAAAGTTTATTTTATTCTTCTTAGCGCATCTAAATAAAAGCTTGTTTTTAAAAAAAAGTTATTTTACTTTTTACTTCTCAGTTATCGCTGGGTAGGTTAGGAAAAACGAAATACTCCAAAATTTCTGACGGATTCGATCAAAGGATCTTATAATCACCATCTTTTTTTTTGCTCTCTTTCGTATTCTCAGAAAGTCCTTTAATTTGATACTCATAACGGAGGACTGCATTAAAAATAGCTAATCCTCCATCTTGGGCGTTCCGTCATATTGCATTTAGAGTGACGTCACTTTATTTTTCGAGTTATTCTCAGCAAGCCCTTCCATTACCATTACCATTACCATTACCATTACATTACCCATATTGTAGGAGTGCATTGAAAATAACTAGTCCGCCATCTTGGGTGTTCCGCCATATTGAATTTAGAGTGACTTCACTCTATTTTATGAGTTATTCTCAGCAAGCCCTTTGAATTGATACCAATTTACAGGAGTGCATTAAAAATAACTGGTCTGCCATCTTGGGTGTTCTCCCATGTTGGATTTGTAATGACGTCACACAGCTAGCCACGCATTGTCATCCAAACTAAACTTGTATACACAATTTCAGTCCAATCAGTTGAAGATTCAAAATTGAGTTGCAAGATTCCACAGAACAAACATACAAGCTTGTAAAACGTGGTTTAATTGTTTCACTTGTTCAGAATGTTGAAGAGTATCATAATTATGAAATTTTGTTTGAGCCTTTCAATACGTCGATTGACTCGGTTTTTCAGTCAACTTTATGATGGTTGATCCAGTTGAAGCATCTTTTTAGAATATGAGGAATTATGGGCATTTTCGAAATCGTAAAAATGTTCAATTTTTAAAATTCAAAAAAAATTATGGTTTTCCACTATTAGGTTTTCGTTATGATCGTATATCATCCCGTGGAAATTACAGAGTTAATCTACTTGACGCCATTTTTCTCCGGAAATATATTCTTTCGCCGTAATGAAACTTTTCGCAACGTAATTGGCTCAGCGGTAATTGGAGAACGAATAGGGGGGTCCGATAACTTCATTCGAATTGTAAATCATATTGTCATTCCATTTTCTCCCGGCTGGATGATTCTATAGGCTTATTGTTGGCTGATCCGTTTGAATTTAATGATGTTTGCCTGTTGGACAGCCGCATCGATCCTTCTCTACGTCTCGTGGCTCAGACTATGGATGGAATTGACTTTTTTCCAAAAATTTGCAATTATAATAGGTTCGTTTTGGTTGGTTTGGTTTATCCAATGTTGAAATGACTCAAGGTCAATTGAGAATTCCTTGTTTGTTTTTTCAAATATGACATATTTGTATTGCAAGTATATTTCTTTTTAATTTATTTCATTTATACGGGATGATAATGAAAGTGCTGTTTGCGGCAGCATTTCAAAATGGCTAGGGATATGAATATGCAATTCGTTTTTTTTTGGAAAATCAATGGTTTTAGACCTAAAGCTCAACAATATGCCATACTTCCCGTTTCTTTATATTTTGCGGAAAAACGGATTAGGCCAGGAATTCAAAGGCCAGCTTCATAAAATATCAAAAGCCAAACGTCCCATTTTGATAAAAAATATTGTGAAGGAACATACATTTTCACAAATGAGATCTTTGGATCTGAATTGAGCGTAATCACTAAGCCTAATGTGCAATATAGCAACTTTGGGCATCAAATTTCAAAGCCTACTGTGAATGAATAATAAATAACAACTCATAGAGCCACTACCATTACGAACACGAGTACAGAATGAATAGAGCATTTCCTTTAGAATAAGCTTAATGAAGAGGGTGTGTCACAGTGGCGTACCTAAACAGTATTTTAGGATCACACTATGAGGGCACAGTCTGCAAAACTTCTGCTGATAAAAATTAACTATTATATCTATTTATCAGGTTATAAGTTATGACATTTTAAAATTTACTATTGATTTTTGTTTATAACTTTCATTTCACAAATGACCTTACACTGCAAATGAAAGCTCAAGTTGATCATATTTAATCGATTTCCCATCTCTGGGATTGCATCGACTCGAACGTAGAGATTTGTAGTGATAAAGATCTAGAAATTAATTTTATACCGACGAGACCCAAAGTCGTGTATAATAATCTTTTCGTGGCGACCTTTGCACCAAATCGAGCATATGATGTAAAATTTCTTGTAAGGTACTTGGTCTGTGTGGTACCACCCCGTAGGAATCAGTATAAGGGCTTTTCCGATCAGTAGTAATCGGTAATACTGTAAACAAAAAAAAACAATCAAAATACTAAAAAAATTAGATTCTGAAAAGTCACCTTATAACGTATAAGCAAATTTACAAAATGAGACGTAACAAAATTAAGAGGAAATAATTCTGTCATCTATCTTCTCGCAAAACAGAAAAAACTTCTACAAAGAATAATGAAACAGTCTGAATAAATTTAAAAAAGTTTAAACGGCATCATACAAAAACTCGACCACCCACTTATTGAAAATATCTACGTAAGCAGGACATAAATGCACCCGTCGCACGCTTAAAGCACCGATAGATGGGCATCAGCTGGTTGACACTGATTGTCGAGCCAGAAGCGCCTTGGCTCAAAGTCTATGTTATAGCATCGTGAACTTTACCACTCTTTTTTTTCCTCTCATTCTTCCTCTCAATATACACCCACATACGCAGAACTAAGCTGATGTTGGCTACACCTTAGCCCCGTTTCAGTCAAACAATGTTACCATATATTTCTACTTGTGATCAATTCAGCTCTGTAAATGAACTTCTTGCCTACAGGAAGATTAATTTGGATATGTTATATTGGTGAACATATATGAAAACATCTTATCTATGCCAATCGAACATAAATGCACTCGTTGCACGCTAGAACCACCGATAGATGGACATCAGCTGGTTGACGCCGATTTCCGAGCCGGAACCGTCTTGGCTCAAGGTCCATGTTATAGCATCGTGAACTCCACCACTCTTTTTGGCCTCTCATTCTTCTTCTCAATTGATACCCACATACATCATACGCAAGGCCAAGCCGATGTTGGCTCCACCTTAGCCCCATTTTTGTCAGGTAATGTTGCTATGTATTTCGACTTGTAACCAATTCGCCTCTGTAAAAGAACTTATTATCTACAGGAAAATTAATTTAGATATGTTATATTAGAAAACACAGATGAAAACATATTATTGTACTTCAATGAGGTGGCGTTTTTTTTTATCTTTTAAATATAAACGTGTGGCTCCTTGGACCCTTATATAAAGCCCCACTCCTTCTGGTAAATATCCTTCTTGTTCAAGGAAAAATGAGGTTGAGGCCACAAAGTAGAGTGACAAAATCTGGAATCCGGAATCCCGTTGTGACGCCACTGGCGAATTCACATCAATTGTTCCTGTTGCCGGGTTGCCGATAAAGTGCACCGATAGTAGCCCGCTAATCCGATTCGAATATGAGCAGTCCTGGCGGAAATCTGATATTCTTATCTGCGATGTGCATTTGTTCAATTACGTCATGAATGACAGGAATAGGATGGGTTAGTGCACGGATGCCGTACGCACGTTTTGTTCGATTGACTGGCTTTTTTCAGAGGATTACAGTTGTCACTGTTGTCAGTCGCTCTCGGTTTCTAGTTTTATTATCTTTACTGCCTTGCTTGCAGATTTTGTTTATCTAAAGGCACTAGATAAATAACAGTCATATGGCCAGAAAAACACTTGCTAAAGGTGTTCTTTACGTCATTATGTAACCTTGGATATGAAAAGTTGAATTTTGAAATTACAGTGATATTGTCAATTTCGACTGCTTCTAGGGGAACAGTTTTGTTATAAAGCAAGACCGTAGTATATGAAAGGTTAGAATGCAGGTGACGCATTTGCATTGTTGATGAATCCATCAAGCAAGGAAAATAATGTATTGATACCTGTCACACCATAAATACTCGTACAAGTCTGCCTGTTCTATGAGATAAAACGAATCATACAGCGTTGCGTTTAATAATACAATACACCCCACTTGGAATCCAAGGACACACTATAAAGAAACCTGAAGAATCTTATGGTCCATCTGTAGGTTTGGAGAACATTTATTAGATCTTTCTCTGAACAGAACTTAGATAAACTGGCTCCCAGTCTACTAAAGAATTAGAATTATAACCATCGTTCGAGGAAGGTCCAAGAATTTGCATTATAAAGTCGAACAATTCCTGTATTTCAAATCCCTCAACAGACTGTGATTCCGTTTGATTGAGCATGCTTCATGGGAAAAACAATAAATGTTCTCCAAACCTACACATGGATCATACATTTTTCCAGTGGTTTCCTTATGGTTTGTTCTTGGATCTCAAATGTTCCTTGAAATCGTTCAACACAATCCTTTTATCTGACTGCATACTGATTATAGTTTTAAAATATCTTCAAAAATCCTGCCGCTGTAACCGGAATTTTTCCTTTTTTTTCCTAGGTGCCATCTGACGTAACGTCTTTCTTAGCACTGCAATATTTGAGCTTATTGAGCTTTTGCTCCTATTTATTACAGCAATTATTATAACCGTTTTGAAACCTGTACTACTTTATACAGTACTGCACTCTATTGGCTGTAGCCTAGACTAATCAAAAAGCTGCTCCTTAAGGCCACAGTGTCCTGTGAGAAGAACGTAACTACATGGAACTGATTCCTGTTTACATAAATTGGTCATCTAGTCTGTTTTTGCGCATGATGAATTGTTTTCCATGACTGCATTCAGTAATCAAGTTCCAGTATCACTTGTTTTTTTATAAATAATCTCACGCAAATGCAGATAGCCTATAGCACTCCATAGGAATTGCGCGAGAATAAATGTCTGTTCACATTGACCTCAAAACGCTGTAGATTGTAACCGTAGGGGAACAAAGTCCCCGGTAGCCCATTCCACAATGCCGAGGTTCTACAGAAGAACGACTTTTGGAACAGGTTTATTTCAGCTCTTCTAGTATTCGCTGTACTGGCGGCTTTAGGTGTTATGCGAGACAGCTCAATCGAACATCTGCCATGATAATATCTATCAGATTAGCCGACCTTCTTCGATGTTCCAGACTGTGGAGGTCATTTGTGAGGTACGCCGCATCCACTAGATGTATTACTCGCTTCTAGATTGTGTCCAGAAGCTTCAGGGAGTGCTTTGGGTCGCAACCCCACACCTGCGAGCACTACTCCAGTGATGGTCTGATCTTGGCCTTGCAGTAGCTGTTCTGGAGAGTATAATTTCCTGGAGCGGAAGAGTACCCCCAGCTTCAGGGATGCCGACCTAAGGAGGCCAGTAACATGATCGTGCCATGACATGTTATTGTTGATGTTAATTCCCAGAAGCTTGATGGAAGATGATTCAAGTATTGGTTTTCCTACCATCTCCACTGCTGGCAACTTCCCCCCCCCATTCAATAATCCTCTCAATGTCCTCATTATGTCCTCATTAATCTAAACATGTCATCAGCGAAGCTATAGATAGGATTAGATGCTATTTCCAACAAATCGATGATTTACATCAAGAAGAGCGGTAGTTTGCAAAGACCATGTGTCTGCGGAGCAACGTTTTAGGAGAATTGCTGGTATTTCGTACGGAACACTAGGTTTCCTGTAGTTCAGTTTTTCTACAATTTCATATCTCGGTGTTGAAATCAAATTTCTGCCATTTTTGAGTCCACACTGATGGCAGTTGCTGGAGTGTCTCTTTGGAGGTTAATTGTAGAATTGGTAGCAAACATCTGCCCCAAGCTTTTTCTTTCAGCGTGGATGCGTTGGACCTATCCGCTCTCGTCAATGGCGGTATGGACCAGTAGCAGAAGTTCTGGCTAACAGACTTTGTTACAGACCAAAATTATCTGGATGCGTTAGGACATGAAAGCAGTTTGTTCTTAACTTTCTGGTTCTGTGCTGAAGTCTCACCCATTCCGAGGCTTGGTTCCAGGAACCCCGAGACTGGTCCTAGGCCATTGCATAAAGAAGATGATCTCTTTTTTTCCAAGCTGATCTGCCTTCTCATTGTTGATAATTCCTGAGTGCTCTGTTACCCACTACAAAAGTACTTTGTTGTGTTCCACCAGTTTACACCTTCAGACCTTCCAACGCCCTGAATAATCACCTGACTGTCTGCGAATATGGCGATTTTTTTTGTTTATATACTCTCTCTCATTGTTTATCCTTGCGCAGTGCAAGATGGCATACACCTCTGCCTAACATACAAATATGTATATTCCGTGCAGTTCGCCTCCTGTTCCTTGTTCAGATTTTGACCCGTCTGTATACCAACTTATACACCCTTGCAGGTTTTGTTTCCTAAGTTCCTCTGGAACTCGAATTATAGCCTCGGTGTTCTTTTTGAATAAAAATCTCTGAATAACGTGATCCTTTCTTGCATGCAGTACGGTGCTGCCCACATCGATCAATTATCGACAAGTAGAAAATATAACGAATCAATTAAGCAGCAATCTGAAACGGCATATCTATAGCAGGTCTGATGCATAGTGGAGAGCATACACTTATACATCTAATGCGCATATCAATCTACACAACCCTTACAGTGTACGGTGATCAGGACTATTGGAACGTTCATATTATTACATTGTCAGTCCGTTGTTGAAATAACAACCCAGTATGTATCCACTCCGAATGGAGATCAATTTTTGTGTGTGCCGCTCTTCCCCCTTCGTGGTGCGTATAAAAAGTCCGATTTTATTCATGCGATGGTCGGAATTGAAAGTGACACCCGTAACTGGATAACTAACAAGCAGTAGCTCGATCCTGCCCCCAGGCGTATGGCTAATAGGGCTCTGCGGGGCGCCCTTACGCAACCGAAGCCCTGACAGATGGTTGGCGCTGGTAAAGGTCACGCGAATGACGTCACTTGCTATGCTGCTACATCCCTGCAACGGGTAGGGGTGTTAGTTGGAGGCAGGACTTTGAATTATATATCCGTCGATAAACTATTATGCATTTATATCTATTAATAAATTTTATATCACATTTCAATCATTCTGTTTACAAGTTTAATTGATGACAGTTGTCATTTTTTATGTAAATAACCTCTTGCAGATGCTGAAGTGCTGGGAGAGGAAATTCAACCATTCACCTTGACCTTAAAACGCTGTAAATTGTTACCATCGGAGAACAAACTCACCGACAGCTGATTCCACAACACTGAGGTTATCCAAAAGAACAACTTCTGGTAGAGGTTGGTTCGAGGTGTTGTAATCTCGACATGGTGAAGATGTGCCCGTTTGTCCTTCTTATGTTTGTTGTACTGAGGATTCTTGGTGTTATTATGAGAGACAATTCGATCGAAATCTACCATGACAGTATTTATAGAATGACAGGTCTACCACCCTCCATCTATGTTCCAGAATGTGGAAAGTCCTGTAAGGTCAGATGAACCTACCAAATGGACTGCTCGTTCCTATATTATGTCCAGAACCAGCTGGCTAGAAAATGACTCAAGTATTGGGAGTTCCTCCATTTCCGAGCATGCTTTTTCAGGATTGTTGTTTAGTTCTTTTGTGCGTTAACATGAACTCCATTTGTAGATTTTCATTAGACATAGGCCCGAAGATGTCCTGTGGATCTAGGCTTAAGGAAGCCATACTGGTGATCATTGATGATATTTTTTTGTACAAATACCTCAGAAGCTGCATACTAATGACAGATTCCATAACCTTGAACATGATGCAAAGAAACATACCTGATTGAAAGTTACATCAACTTGAAGTAATGATTTCGCCAATAAATCATGGAAAATAAATATGGATCAGTATCGGGCTGAATTTTTTTTTGAAATTTGAAGATTGGCTTGAAGAATGTTTTTTAAATCAATCGAGTGCATGGTAACTTAGTTATCGTAAATATATCGTATTGAATGCCCAAAACATAAGTAATGGGTCATTCTCCTTGTATTTCAGACTTGGCACTTAAAACCTTTTTTTGTTTTCGCAGGCAACATATAAATTACGAAGTTTCCATAGTACATCGAGAGAAGAAGTGGTTGATGCCTTTCAAAAAAGAAATAAACAAATTACGGCCAGAAGAATGAAGAAAATATCTTCAGCAATGGTTTTCGCGGATGCAAGAATGCATCGACTCTGGAGGAGAATACTTTGGAAAATTATAAACAAACGCAAACGTTCATTCCAAATGAAATGTGTATTTACTACTAGGCTCAGCAGAAAGAGAAAGCACTTGCATTTCCTGTTTTTAAAACGATTTTATTAGCTAAGCTAAGTATGTTTGTATGTCTGTTTGTATGTATATAATATGTAAGTTTGTATCTCTGTAACAGAATATTCCAACGTAAGCTTCACCAACTTTAGGACGTGTATTAAATTTAATTCGCGCTGTGAAATTTTTAACTAGAAAAGAAAATGCAAAGCTATATACATTTTTTGAATCTATCTAAGTACATTTTTTCAAAACTACATACGATAGATTACTAGTAAATGCATTCTGGATATACCTATAACAAACACGTGGTATTCATAAGAACAGCACTTTTCAAATAGAAATAAATCGTAAACTGAAGTGTAATAAATGTGTAGAGGTGGAGATGATGTGATCAGGTTCTGGGTTTTGACATAACCATTTAATACTCCCAGAACCTGCCACTTTGTGACCCCGTGGCCCCTACTTTGATAGCTTTAAGGTGCTATAACAGTGTGAAGCTCCAAAATTGAGGTATTTTTTCGGGAATGTTTCTAATAAAAAGTACTTAAGTATTATTATAAAAAAATCATGAAAAAAAATAAAAAATAAACGATAGAGTGTCTGAAACATGAAAATTTGGAATTATTATTGAAAATTGAGACATTTCCTATATGGTCAGCTAAAATTTTTGAAAAATATTGAAAACTGGCCAAAATGACGAAGATTTGTAGAAAAAAGGAAAAGCATGAAATTTGCTATAAAAGGCGCATGGTTCCTAAACTGCCAAGTTGGCTTTTTTGATCTAATCAAAATACCCTCAGTCAGGTTGATAACTAAATGCTTCTAAAATATGCACTGAAAATCTCAAGTCAATCGCATGTTTCGTTTTTTGAGGTATGGGTTCATTTGAACGCGTTTTTCTCGGGATGATATTTTTCAAATTTGCTGCACCTTAAAAACAAAACATCCGACTGACTTGAAATTTTGACAGCGTGCTTCAGACTCATCTCGTTATAAGGGTTTTCTGATTGGATGGAAAATGCCAACTTGACAGTCAGAAATCAACCTTTTTTGTAGCAAATTTCAAGCATTTCCCATACCTTCGTCAATTGTCCAATTTTCATTCAAAAAAATCCTAGCTGATCGTATAGGAAATGTCTTAAATTTCATAACTCATTTTGAATTTCCATGCCTCAGTCTTAATCGTAGCGGAGCTATACTTTCATCCTGGTCTCACCAGATGGCGCAAATCGTTTAATTTTGCTATTTTCATTAATTTTTTCTCACGTATACCTCTACTTTCATAGAAAATACTTATTCTAATTTTCAGAGCAATTGGTTAATTACTTTTCATTAAAAGCAATCCTGAATAGGTGACTAAATTTTAAGTTTTACACTAGAACGCCTTCGTAATCTCGAATTGAAATTGCCTTATTATAACCCTGTAAAAAACGTACTCCTAAAAGTGATCGTATACAGCCCTTGATGTTAGGATGACACCGCCTGTTCCCATCGGTGGGCGCATCCCTGTTTTCCGGCACGTGGCCGCTTCGCAATGACACGAGCGCATTCGAGAGTGACCATTGTCATCCGTTGATTGCAAGACAGGATCATAGCGCCGAGTACAAAATGACTCTGGGTCGCTAATCCGATTTCGACCGATGTAAACGCGATCACCCGTGAGGCTATCTGGGGCTGGTGGGCGCGACGACGATGGAAAGATTGTGGGAACCGGCCGCCGGATTAGAGAATTAAAAAAATGTTATGAGGGGCACTGGAAAGGATACGATGCGTTAATAACAACTAGTTGAAGTGAGGATCGACTATAATGGGAATAAGCTCACTGAGATGCGCCTCATTTAAAATCTACTTCAGATTCGTACACACCTTTATGCACAGAGCTATAATAATCTTACAGTAAGAATACTTTGTTTTTGATCATATAGGGTTAACTGAAGTGAATATTTTCAATTCAAACATGAGGGGTCTTGAAAGTGAGAATACCAAAATCTTAAATTGAGCATAATCTTGGCACAAAACAAAGAATATCTCACTTATAAAAAAACTATCAAGTTCACTGAATAATTTCATAGATAGATAGTTGAAGTTCATTATAAAATTTTGTTATTTTTGGAGGAAGAATCTAAGAGTATTGTATCTTAAAAAAAGAGCAGAAAAAATTTCCAAACTGTAGCAATATGACTTTGAAACAACGTATATTTTTTAACCAAGACTCTCATATTGTTGATGGAAGCTCTACAATTTCCAAGTTGTTCGTACATTTGGTCAAAGTAAACAAGACTCCATGGGAAAATATGATAAATTTACACATCACCTAAGAAAATATGGGATACGCGGTAGAAAAAAATTAAGATTTAAGTTGTGCAGGACAATATATTTTTCTTTAGATTCTATTTCTATATAATGAATATTGAAATGGAAAATATGTTGTACTTTCCTAGTTCAAATAAACCATTATTCTCTCATCAAGTAAAATGTCTTGGAGTGAGAACATATTATGATCTTGTTGTGAGTTCACAGGAATAATGGCAAATCTTGAAGGAGGCGGACAAAAAGCAGCGATGTACCCAACATTTTGCGTAAAATATAGTTCGAACACTATCATTATAGGTATATTGATGAAACATCACAGATTATACTATATACCCGGTGACAATAAAAGCTCTGCGGAATTCCAGAATTACTGTAAAATAAAAATATGCAATTTGGTTTGTGTCGATAGTTGAAAATTCATTTTTTATATTATATTTTACTTCTTTGGACACTAAACAATTTCAAAAAACTTTTGTATAATATATTGAAGTTTAAAATCAGAAGTTTTGAGATAACGCCACTCAAAGATGCCATACTACACATTTATACCTATTTATTTTACGAAAAAAACGGAATAGGCCAGAACAAAAAAAATGTGGGTTTTACTCATCTAAAGCACAGTACAAGAAAATATGAAAATATAATTTATGGACATTTGAAAAAAATGTGTTTTTCGCAAATAAACATTTTACGGGAGTGAAATCTTTTTACAATTTTCTTTGCTGTACATCCAATTACAGTAGTTAAATACAATAGACGCGCCGGTAAAATAGGAAACTTAAGCCTAATACTAGCAATCATTCGATTATAGCGTTCAGCATAGTTAGCTCTGGATTTAAATCAATCGACAATCAACAATTCAAGTTGTGACAGACATAAACTCTTGAAATGTAGAGAAATCATTTTTGTCGATAAAGCGTGGACAAAATGCACACTGTTATTCTCCCAAATTTGTTTTTGGAATTGATGCTAGTGATACCAATCTTCAACTAAATATTTAAGAATTCATACAGAGATTTTAGTTATTCAGCGATGGCTACTTCTGAAGTTCGAAATTGTTCTACTGGCACCCAATTCCCAATAACTAAATAAGTGATTAGCTCAACATAACTTGAACATTGGTTCTTGGATATTGAAAAAAATTTAGCTCCTGGGAACATATAAAATGTGATGTACGTATTATTCTCAAAACAAAATGTTTAAGAAGTCAGTCATCATGGGCTGTCTTATAATTTTTTAACTGTACTCCAATGACTGGAGTAAAAAGAATAATACAAATGGAGCTGCCATCTAGCGACGATTATTCAGATTATTGTTTCGACCAGCACAAAGGTATAGTATTCTTATGTCGGTTTAAATTATTGCATTTCCCGCCAATAGGTGGCGCCATAGAGATGAATAAAACAATATACTTGGAGGAAACTTATTTAAACAAGGCAACGATGAAAATTTAACACATTTTTATGCATATATAATGTATCGTATACAGGCGTCCTAGATTCATAACCAATTATATTAAATTATATCTATTGACAATTCCTACTTTAGCTTCACACGTCTGCCATCTATTGGGTAGAAACTTAAATAAGGATATTTGTGAGAAATGCCTGCATGAAATATTTCAGAATCATTCGTGATGACAGTATGATAGGAGAGATGGTACTGCCAACACTATTAAGCAAGTAAATGGTAAGTTATAATTTTAATAATGTTTTTCAATTGGCTTACCAGTTATATAATATATTAGAGTTGACGAGTGATGCGCTCTATTCCCGACGGTCTATTGAGGAAAAGGTACACAACTGTTAAAATATATCGTTATTATGAGTACATTAGTAGCACCTTTTAAAATTATTTGTACCTATTTGTACAGGGTAATTAAAACACGTGAAAGATAATAACATTTAACCGAAACACTCTGCATATTATTGTACTTATATTTGGTTTGGTTATGGGGGGGATGAAGAAATGTGAGTTACTATTATATGATGATCGTACATTTATTGCAATGCCTTTATCTCTACCTTTTTATGTTTCAAACGTTGCACTACATAAACATATGGATGTGCGCTATACCTACTAGCTCAACTAATTTGACATTATCCTCTTGTAAATATCGACAGTTTGCTGGATAAATATCGTTCTTGTCACTGGCATATATATTACTGTGAGGTCGGACAGTCCGCCGATGATTTAATTATAAATCGGAACGCGTCATTCAAAGAAACTTTATGTTAAACACATTTTTATATCTGAGCCCATCACTATAACGTTTGAAGGAAATGTTTATTCATTTTCTCTGCAATACAACTGATATCCCCACAGCACCCCCAAGGATCGGGAACACGATATAAAAAGGTACGCATATCACAGAGCTTCTCACTCTCACGTAATTCAACTTTGCGTGCAAAACAAGGTACATCTTTTTTTAAATTGGTCATCTCGTCTCAGGCAGTGTGCCTCATAAAAATCGACGCATCGGTTACAGAAGTTACGCTTCGACACAAAACGTCACTGACACACTGACAGACAGCCAACTGGCAGATAGGACAACGAGAATTCGTGAGACGAATAAAACATCAAAGAAGTATGACTAAAAATCGAGAATTAGGTACCGTTTTCACAATACTTCGTGATGAGTGGGTAGTAAAAGTATGGCCGCCATTTTGCTCTTTAATATGTTTTTCCATCTCAAATATCAATAACACTGCATGACGTATCTTCTCTGTTGTTAGCTCCTCTTTGACGAATATTTGTTTTAAATTGTTTATAAGCCACCAAAATACGTAACTTCCATGATATCGATCACTACAAATTCGAACAAAAATATCTTATCATTTTTAATTTTTACCAGAACATTCGACGAAGTAGCTTTGTACTCAGCTGTATCATTATACTATCGAAAGGAATTTATTGTTTTAATCCGCCTAGATAATAATGACAATTGTAGAAACACTCATCTAATCCAAATATCTAGACAAAATACCTAAAGCCTGAATATTGCGCGTTCAGGAGATTTAAACTTTCAACAAACATCTCAAACGAGTAACCTCCACCGGATAAGTAATATAAATAACTAGCGTAAATACACTAAATACTGAAATTATCTCATGCATTCCACAACGTTATAAATTCAAACCTTTATTTAAATAAGAACAGTCTAATTACGACCTCATATTTAGGCAGAAATTTACAACAGGTGG
Organism: Bruchidius siliquastri; assembly: GCA_949316355.1. Taxonomy (NCBI): domain Eukaryota; kingdom Metazoa; phylum Arthropoda; class Insecta; order Coleoptera; family Chrysomelidae; genus Bruchidius; species Bruchidius siliquastri. The sequence continues at coordinate 32,826,095 of OX438530.1, forward strand.
CGGTTAGCTTCTATTTTCTATGTGATCTTTGATGATATCATCATAAGCCGCTACCAAACAAAAAAATTAAGCCACAATTCCCAATTATTTGTAGTAAATTACCTATTGTGGTAATAAATCACTACTTTTTACGCATGAAAAATTTAGATACAAGTTGTAACTATGAGGAAAATGGGCTGCACTGTCCAAATTTACTTTGAAGTAAAATAGAAGCTGAAGGTTATTTGAGGTATTAGGATTATTTGTTTAAAAAGAGGAAACTAATTCCTCAGTCAACTCATCTTCAATTGTCGCCTTCTATGGGGACGCCCATTGGCAACTTACGAACTCAAAGGTCCTAACACCTGGACTGCCTTGAAGCGGCAACAGATGTCACTTACGACACCTCATCTTGGAGATGAGTTGATGTTACGTTGTCTAACGTTGCGGTATGGAAAAATTTGGAAAAAGAACTAATGTTTTATTTTGATCTACTTGGGTCGCAATCGGCTTCCAAAATTTTGTGAATAAAAGATGATTTTAACATAGCGAGTAGACAATTTTATATGTGGAATTATTCCTTCATAGGTTTGTACGCTAAAGGATCTTGTGTCAGTTTTCATACATAATGATGTTATCATCCATTTTTTCACAATCAAAACCCACAAGGCTTTTTGCTGACTGGTAGGTTCTCACCACAATAAGTATAAGAAAACCTACGCAGGAATTCCACATCGTAATACGAGAACCGAACGCAACAGCGAGGGTGTTATTAACTTCGCGTATTCCCACCTATCTCACTTATTTATCTGCGCTTATTAATTACCCAGTCGTATTTGTTTAAGTTTCATCTTGATGGGGTGTAAAGTAAATCATAGTCGTTTACTGCATCGCTGCCGACTGCGTGAAACATCATTTTCTGAATATTAACAGCCTCTAAAAGACGTTAAATCGTCGTTATGGCAACTAATGGATCCGACGATAAAAATGGTGATTTTGTGTTTTAGCCACTTTTTTATGGCTCTTGCAAAGTGCTAATTCCATCCTCAACATTGTGTTACTCAAAAAGAATGTATTTTAGTAACCGGTGAACTGATACTGGCAGATCGAGAAATCGTCCGCAGGCCTTTGAGGGTGAGGGGCCCTCGAGAGATAAGGGCCTTCAATTTGAGGAACACATCAACCAATATTTAAACATTATATTCAAGGCAGTAGGTGCCTGCAGGATAGCATCAGGGCTGGTCTTAGAGTGTAGGAAAGCTCTTGACGAGATCACAGAGAGACACAGGGTCTCACTAATGTCGGTCCCTGGACATTCTGAGGTTCGAGGAAACATTATGGCGGACGCTTTGACGGAGGCAGGATCAAAAGGAAATCTTTTGGGTCCCGAACCGGCTGTAGGATTAGCCACAGGTAGAATTAGAAAAGCTACGAACGAATGGTTTCAAATTCAACACTCTTTGAGGTGGATAGCATCTCAGGACATCTCCGTCAGACACGGGAATTCATTAAAGGGCTTGTAGCCAAAGAGGGGCAATTTTGCCTCTCTCTTGATAGGTGTCATCTTAGGTTGCTGGTGGGATTGCTCTCTGGTCATAATACCTTTAGGCGGCACCTGCACATAATGGGGATAGTTAGTGACCCAACGTGTGCACGCTATGGCGATGAGGAGGAGTCCTCAGCACACATACTATGCTGCTGTGAAGCCCTCGGGCACCGCAGGCAGGCCATACTGGGGTCTATGATTCTGGAACCAGGAGATATAAGATGGGTAGGACCCAAGGCCATACTCAACTTTGCGAAAAAGGCTGGCCTTGGGAACTAGAACTAGAGGCGCGAAAGGGCCCGGCGGAGGCCTATGCACCGATGGATTGCCTCTCTCTCTATTCATTCATTCATAAACATTATATTATTTTCTTTATATCTTGAGTATTATTCACAAATTTCAAGTATAATTCAACATTAATATGGAAATGTCTACTCGCTCTCAAAACTTCTCTTATCAACTTGTTGCACCCCCTTAGGACAAATAAAATTGAAATTCAATCTTAATCTATTAGCCTGCATTCAACTTTCAAGGCAAGTCCCTTGCAAATGGATATTTGCTCAAATTTTACAACGACTACGTTGAAACCGTTGACTTAGAGCACCAAAATTCTAGAAGAAGCTTCATTTGGTAGTGTAATTATATGAGCTAATATGTATTTTACACAATCTTGCATATGGTTTGATCGGGTACTCTACCTAGAATAAACGGCGTTTTGCATGGATTTCCAGTATTTCTTTTCCAGCGTCTGTTTTTCAAGATAACGGAACGATCTTTTTTGCAAATCATAGATCATGGTTCTAGGCTAGTGAAAAGCCCGTTAGTTACCAATTGGTAACCAAAGTAACCAAAATATCAAGGAAAGGGTATGGAGCCGTCCTTTCTCTATGATCTGCATAGAAAATATTCACAATATGTTCAAAATCCAGCGCTTCAAACGAAATATTGTGGCACCGTACATGAACATATTTTTACCGCTAGTACGAGCGCCCTTGCGACAATATCTGAAATTTTGTATCAAAAATTGTAAAAAGGGCTTCGCACGGTCATAGAACCAACCTTACTCTTATCATTTTATAAAAAATCTTTAGATTATTTTGAAAAAATGAGCGCTGAAAATGAATTATGGGAAACCCATAAAACGCCTTTAATTCTAGGTTCCCCAATATTTTGTTTACAGTGCTGATTTTTCAATATAATGGAGCGTTTTTTTTCGCAAATGATAGAGAAAAGTTCGTTCTATGATTGCGCGAACCTTTTCTTCTATTTTTGTCGAAACATTTTCAGGTATTCTCACATGAAGATTGACAATTTTGATTCATTTCGGATATGTTTTTAAGCTTCTGGTAGCCGAAATATCAAGAAAAGGGCTTCGTAAGGGCATACAGTCGTCCTTCCTCTATACTTTGCACGAAAAATATTTTCAATATGTTCATAATCAAGTGCTTCAAAAGAAATACTGTGGCGCTTTATAAGAGCATATGACAATATCTAAAATTTTGTATAAAAAATGCCTAGCACGTATATAGAACCAACCTTTTTCTATAATTTGCAAAAAATACGTTCAATTATCTTGAAGAATGGCATATGAAAACGAAATACTGGAAGCCTATGCAAAAAACCTTTCATTCTAGGTAGAGTTCCCTCTTAAAATGTTAGACAAAACTTGAGCCTCTGATATCCGAACGAACACACTTCAAACAGTTCCGTAAAAACGAAGTCTGTAGGTCCCTGAGTCTGTCCGCTATTATGCATGCTTCGATTGCTCCAGGCGCATAAGAGGAATCGGAAAGGTCGTTAGTCGCTGGCGCCGGCACACCGGCTAATTAATTTAGGAGGCGGCGTAGGCGGCGCACAACAACATTTTTCTAAACTTTTTACACACGAAAAATTATCTAAGAGGACACTGATTTGTATTGGTGATTAATATTCGAATGCGGTATCTCCACTCGAAGTTTGTTCTTTCACAATTCAATGGTTTTATTAATTATGAGGCATCGCGATGCGCTTATACGCTGGATGGGGACAGATTTACCAAGTACAACATGCATTTATTCACCTTGATATACGAAGAGTCGAACTATTGGCCTTGTACATTGAACGGCGTCAGGGGGATACTGGAAATAATCGAGGAAAGTAACTGAGTATGGAATAGTATCCCTAATGTCGAATACCACCACTATTCATACTGGTGTCCTCCAAGGATCGTCCTTTTTCCAATGTTCTTCCTGCTGCAGAACGAATTGTTGGAAATAACATCTAATCCTATTTACTGCTTCACTGTTCACATCAATGAGGACATTGAGAGAATAATTGTTGAATGCGGATATACAAACGGACTCATGCTAGTTTTCCAACGGTGGTGGTGGAGGGACCCAATTCATTAATCTTTTTCCATGATGCTTCTGAGGAATAACTACAACAATAACATGTCATGGCTGGATCATGTAGCTGGCCTCGCTAGGTAGGTTTCCCAGAAGCTGTGGGTTCTTTTCCGCCCCAGGAAATTATATTATCCGGAACAGCTACTGCTACTATACAACGCTCAGGGTAGATTAATGCTCGCATGTGTAGGGATGCATCCCAAAGCACTCCCTGAAACTTCTGGACTCAATCCAGAAGCGAGCTATTGCATCTAGTGGATGCGCTTGGCCTCACAAACGACCGCCACGGTCTGGAACATCGGAGAAGGGTGGTTCATCTGTCTCTATTATAGATTATATAGATAAGATAGATGTTCGACCTAGCTGTTGTCTCGCATAATAACTCCAAGAGTTGCCAGCTCAGCAAGCACTGGAGAAGTTGATCGGGCGCATCCTCACCAGGTCGATCTTACAACGCCTCGAACAATCCTGTTACAAAAGCCGTTTTTTGGGAGAACCTCGGCGTTGTGGAGTGAGCTACCGGGGATTTGGTTTTCCGATGGTTACAATCTTCCCCTTTCTAACGTCAACGTGAATAGACATTTATCGCGCAGTGCTTATGGCCTTCGCGTGAGAGGTTATCTATAAAGAAAACTTTGATATGACACTTATTTCATCACGCTAGCCTCGCGAGCGCTGCGATTGGGGTGGGAGCTTTTGTTTTGTAAGTGATGGGGAACATCTGGAAGTACTTAATTAATCAGGTGTTGTACAGTCATTATTTCGGAGTAAAATGTCACATGATGTCTTTTACGTTATATTAATGAGATTACTCTTTTCAATTATGGCGTATTTGGGAAATATGAATTGAACTTTAAAACAGTCGCTACTTCCAAATATGGGCACTTACTAGGCTCGTAATCCAAAAATTGGATATTCTAAAGCAGGAACGTATTTTTAAATCTCCAGAACAACTTTATTTCGGCTGAGCTAGAAACTTGGACTTTCTTCTAAAGCGGCAGCAGTTACTTCTTTAGGAAGAAAAACTGTGTGATGCAGACGACGAAAGTCTTTTGACAGAATATATTTTGAAGGTGGAATGCAAGTCTCTGTGACTTAACGAGAAAAAACTATTAAAAAGCCTCATGACTTAGATGATGAAGCCGAAGTTCAGTTCGACACAGATAGTGAATTCCATAGCTTAATCATGATGTTTTGATATCGGTTATTCTCTGAACATACTCGAAGATGGAAGTGAATAAAATATATAATAAATAAATAAATAAATAATCTTTATTGTACATATACAGCAAAATATCTGTTACATACAAAGGTGGAGAGTACCGCCATGCGTATTTTCATAACCACCTATATCCTTAACCTAAACTTAATCATTACATAACACTACTAAGTTTAAGAAACAACAGACAATAATCAAATAATATAATAAGTGACTTAGTAGCTATAACAAAAGTCTCTCTGACATCACATAATCCTTAACCCTATCCTTAAAAGTAAAAAAGGCCAATCTCAAGTTCTGAGGCAGAGAGTTGTACACGTGAGCTGATGTATAAAGAAAGCAAGACTTGAAAAACTCAGTTCTATGTTGAGGTATTGCCAAGGCATCTATAAAACGAACATTCACCTGATGCAGGTCCCCTCTTTGAGTTAACATTTCTGATAAGTACAATGGTTCATGCGTGTTTAGAAGTTTGCGAATGAAACAACTCATATGGACAAAGCGTCTTTGAGACATATTCTGCTGAAAGACCTCCTCAACATGTTGGCTTACATAATCTCTTCGTGATAAGTTTTTAACATACCGAACACAGGAATTCTGTATTTTTTGTATCTTATATTTATTGAAGTTGGTTAGAAATGGACCATAGACAAGATCAAGGTATCCAGGTATGGATAGTACTAGGCTATCAGTTAGAATTTTTTTTGCATTACTAGGAAGCAGAGTTCTAAACTCATATAAATGCTCAAGTTCAAAATATGACCTTTAACAAACTTTATTTATGTGTTTATTAAATGTTAGTTTCCTATCCATGTATAATCCCAGGTTTTTTACCTCGTCTGCCCATGTTATTTCAATATTATTCAATTTTATAGTGATGTTTGAGAGATCTAGTTCATGACGTGAATACAGAATTGCCTGGGTCTTGGTAAGGTTGATAACAAGGGAATTCCTTGAAGCCCAGAATGATATAGATTTTAAGTCATCATTAATTAGATTTATAGTCCCAGAGAGATTTGCAGCGGGAGTTGGGAGATATATTTGTAGGTCATCTGCATACATGTGATACTTGCAGTGGACTATATGATTAACAAGATCAGATGTGAAGACCGTAAAAAGTAGTGGGAACAGTATAGAGCCCTGTGGCACACCCCTCAGTACGGTCCTCCATCCAGACATCATCTCGCCACTTCCCATTAGTCTAACCGCCTGTTGCCTACCGCAGAGATAGTTATGAAAAAAAATATCTTCCCCATCCTATAGTGGTGCAGTTTTGCCAGCAGCAAATCAATGTCGAGGCTGTCAAAAGCCTTTGTCATGTCGATTAAAACTGAGGAGCAGCAATAACCCTGATCAAATGAAACGGTTATATCACTTGTTATTTTTAATAGTGCAGCTGCACACCCATAGTTTGGCCTAAAACCTGACTGAAATTTTGTTATAATATTTTTATTGTAAATGAACTCTAACATTTGGCTCTTGACGGCCCTTTCAAGAACCTTTGAGGCTGCTGGCAAAATACTGATGGGTCTTAGTTCATCAATTTTTGAGGGATTAGTGACTTTAGGCACAGGGGATATAAGTGCCATTTTCCAAATATCTGGTACATGCCCTGTTTCAAGAGAATAGTTTATGATATTTACTAATGGTTTCAGACAATAAGGAATACATGCTCTTAACATTTTAATATTATTCTTATCAACTCCAACCGCATTACTTTTAATACCCTGAATATAGGCTAATAGTTCATTTTCTGTTATATGTTTTAATTTAAAGTGATCCCAGTTACATGGTGAACCAAGAAAATCAGTAATAAGCCCTGGGTCAACGTTTATTTGGGGTATGCTATCCAAAGCCCATTATTTATTGCATCAGGCTCTTTCATATCATTGGGAATTTCCCGCTGTTCTTCACTATTAATTTTCCAATCAGAGATTTTTTTCCAAAAATGCTTACTTTTGTTTTCTGCAGTACAGTTATTTATTTCTGTAGTGAAATATGTTTTTTTTTTTCAGATTTTATAGCAGTTGCGACATAGTTTTTCAAATTATTATTGTAATTTCTGCTTGCTGCAGTTTTTAGTACTGTATATTTTCTGTAAGCTTTATTTTTAAGTTGGATCATTTTTTTTAGGTTATGAGTTAGCCAGGGCGGTTTTGATTTTCTTGGTTCTATAAATTTCATAGGACAGTAAAAATCAAACAAACATATTAAAGTATGATTAAATAGGCTAACTTTAAAATTAATATCAGTAGAGATGTAGAGATCATGCCAATCTATGTTTCTCAACTCATTCTTAAACTCATCACTCTGGGCAATTCTCAAATTTCTACTCTTTTTCACAGTATTATTTTTCTCTAGTTTCTTACATTCTATCCTACAAAAAACAGCCTCATGATCATGTGTAGACTTCGGGTTCATAGTGACTGTACGGACTGAAAGTTTGACGCTTGGGTTTCCGATTTTTGTAAATAGATTACGTTCTTTCCTACTTCTATTCAAACTAACGAGATCTCGTAGAAGATAGTTTGTCTTCTGTTGTTTACAGACAGAAATATCCAGATTTATTTCAATGTTCCATATTTGGTTATGTATCGGCTTCTACGATTCGAGTCAATTCGATATTTTTTATTTTGCTGGTTAGAAATGTATCTATTACTAAGTGATCACTAAACGCATGACTGACCAGAGCTAGAATAAACAAATAATTGATGCCGTTTTTCAAGGCAAACACCGGTTTTCGGCCGATGTAAAACGTAAACTCTGTAGTCTATCATTTACAAAGGGAAAAAAGAAGTGCCATGTCAGGACTATACTGCGAATGCGCATTAACATTCAAATGCTCATTTGATCGAGCTTCAATGTGAGCCCGAGCATTATCTTGATGCAAGGCGACCCTTTCTGTTGGACGTTATTCGCAAACCTACTGAACTGCTACAATGGAACCATGCCCATTAATAAAAAAATGTGACGACCATCCTCTTACTTCTCTTTATTTTAACGCACAAACTTTTGTTGGAGTCGACTCATTCTCAAAGAACTAAACTGATGATTGTTGTCTTTTTACAAACTTTTATTTAACTTGCAATTGACAAATCTTCGGTGGAATATAACAACTCAATTTTTAAGCAAATATATTCAATCGATTAAGCTGAAATTTTGTATACATGTTTAGTTTGAATGAAAATGCATTGTTTGCTATTTGACGTCATTCTGAATCCAACATGGCGGAACACCCAGGATAGCAGACTAGTTATTTTTAATACACGACTACAATATGGGTATGAAACGAAAGTTACCAAATTGTTAATCTTTGTATATTATCAGAAGCGTCTACAAAATACAGATAAAAAATTCAAGCTGATTCAAAATATTGGATATAAATGTTAATTGAACGTTGCTACTAAGAACATCCCTATTTACTATCCTATTCACAACTAAATCAAGTTAAATGTGAAATCTATTCCTATTGTATTCTCCGAGCTGGTTTTTAATCACAATGAATATGAAAAAATATGAGAGGCAACACTTTCTAACGTTCATACCACCCACTGACTATCTACCCTTTCCGAGTAGCTGCACCCCCTACCATTTTTAGAATTTATGTCATTATGTTAAATTATGATAATGGCTGATGTTCCTAATACGTTAATGTGTATGTTTATTCAGTTATACTCAGATGGAACACTGTATTTGTCCTTTCCTTCAAAAAAATATTATTTGTGGATAAATCATTAGGATCTTTTCAATATAAGTAGCACAATGTGTGTCGAGATAATTCGAGATACCTAGTATATGAAGGTAATGTGAAAATTATTGCCTAAAAACTGTATAATTCTGATAGAAACGGTACATTAGAACGCAAAGCTGCACAAATGGTTTTTGCGTATAATTTTTTGCGAAATCGGTATGTTTAGATACCTTGCCAATATAGGTGCTTTGAATATTGTTGTCATTGGGGATAGCAATATCTATTAAATAGATAACTCTGTCTGTCTTGAATTGAAAAACGATATCAGGTCTATTTGCTGGGACTGTCTTATCGGTATGTATTTGGACGTCCCAGTATGGTTCATACTGAATTTTTTCGAGCACTGATGTTGGTGTATATTTGTAATATGGATCTGTGTTTTGTATTAGTCTGTATGTTGTTGCTAGGGCTTGGTGTATAACTTTTGCTGTAGAGTCATGCCTCGCAGTGTAATCAGTTCCTACTGAAGTTTTGCATACGCTTGTAGTATGTTCTATTGTCTCCTTTTGTTGGTGGCATTTTCTGCAGTTATCATCTTTATGGACGTGTCTTCTATTATATACTTTCCGTAGCTTAGGGACACAATTACTTGGTTTTGTATAGCAAGCATTAAACCCTCTGTTTCTGGAAAAGGTCGGACATCTTGCAGCCAGCCTATGACTGTTTTTATTAATATTGTCTTTTGTCACTTGATATCATGTTCAATAGAGTGTTTTATAGGACCAGGTGTCTAACTTTTCTTGTTGATTGTGCATGATTGTGTATATCTACTAGATGGTTTGTTTGTTTTTAGAGAAATGTCTAACTGTTTGTATTTGTTTTGTGTGAAGTGATTGTATGTCTATAATTATTTTGCCATTAATGTTGTCTTGAGATACGTGATATCGATGTTTTCATGGAGTGTTTTTTGTGACCAAGTTCCCTTTTTGTGGTTGTGCAGGGTTGTGTGTGTCTGCTAGTTGATTTTAACGAGAGAGGGACAGAGGTTTGTAGATCTGGTCTGTTTTTACTATTGATCCATATAAGTTGTTTTGTTTGCTTTGAAAGAAATGTCTGAGTGTTTGTATTTGTTTTGTCTAAAGTGATAGTATGTCTAGAATTCCTCTGCCTCCTTGCTTTCTGTCTATAGTAGGTCTTTCTTTGGATGAGTTCGGATGTAACATTCTATGTTTTGTTCAGATGAGGGTATGGATGTTGTCTATGTCAGTGTGTGACAATTTGATGACGCCAAAAGAGTATGTAAGGACCGGTATCATAGATGTGTTGATAGCTATTGTAAGATTTATAGATTTAAGTTTTATAAGACGGTTACTATTATTAATATTGTTATTATTATTTTCATATTCCGGCAACCTAGATGGGTGTATTCTCTCCCGCCGCACTGCCTTCGTTCCAATGACGGATAAAAATGCAGCGCTAACTGGACGGATGTCAGCAACCTTTATCGCTGATGAGCCGGAGAAAAGTCACTTGAAGAATTGGACGGTTCTTATGGTTGCTTGTAGTCATTATTTTTGGGAATGGGCCGCTCTTCAGATTAGGATAATGGCCGTCTTGACCCGCCACGACGCTGTCACCGCATCAATCTCGGCATTTCTTCGCGCCGCGTCGTTATATTTCAGCCTGTGGAACGAGTTTAATAGCAATAGGAAATTGATGAAAAAATTGCATCAAGTAGGTTTACGCTGTACCTACTTGCTGCATGATGGTATTGGTTCATTGATGAAGATTTAGATTTCATTTTGAAAAATGTAAAAGTCTGAAATTCGGGTTCAACAACCTAGTTATTCGACACTTGGGATTAGTCATAAATTCAAGCGTACTCCGAAATTATATTTCTGGACTCACGAATATAAGCCTTCAAATACAATTATGTTTTCTTCAAATTGCAATGTTTCCAATTTTCATTAAGCCTGTGTAATGCTGTTCACCAAAACTCAGTTAATGAACATTTTTTGCTGGAATTAGACAGCACCAATATAGTTATTGAAGAGCATATATTTTCTATTTTTTAGTAGGAGGTGCAAATTAATATATTTATGAATATAGATTACAACACACTTCTTTCCATTCTGCGTTTTCTTTTCATTTTTTCCAAGACTCTAGCTTAGCAACCTTCCCAAAATTTAAATTTTCTTGATGGAATGTTGCTGTTATAGTGAATCAAACGCGCCCTGTTCGATTTTTTTTTATAAGGCTCATCTGGAACCTTAAGATAACGCTGAATAGATTTACTTGAGGATGGTGAAATATCATTATTGTTATGAATGATTGGTGATAGTATAGGCAAATCACATGATCAGGTAAATTAATGTGGTTTGTGGATTTGACCCAGAAGTTGGCGGAGAAGTGGAACCTTCTTGCGTCTGCTATTACGATAACTGACTTTGACTTTGTATGACCAATCCAAAACTTGGGAGCAACTCAATTTAGATAAAAGGGTCTTTAGAAGAATAAAACATAAACTCATAATATTTGAATTCAAGGGATTTCTTATATCGAGACCCAATGGCATTCAATGGCACATTTTGGCGAACCCTGTATCAGCTAGTACCATATTAAACATCTGCTGTTCCATCGTGCGTCCCATGGCCACCATTTCCCTGCGGCTGCCGCTAAACTGTCCAGCCTCACACCTATACTTACGGCTAAATGACGATAAATAACGAAAATATAAAGTGGTCAGGTTACGCTCACGCACTTTACCACGATCCTCGGGCCACGCTACTGGACGTCGACCGAAGTCCTTAGGCAACGTGTAGCAACGGTAGTGAAGGATTCATATCACCAGCTGATGGACGCTGAAAGTTGTAGACAACGTAAATGTTCCAAATGTTGTATTTCCAACTTTCATTGCCTTTTCAGTCTCACGACGTTTGATTGATTTACTGTCTTCAATCCTCTTCAGGTGACTGGCCAACATGTCCCTTCGCAGTTATTTATACTCCTCTGTCTAATGTGTCTTTTATGTGGCTAGTTCTGATTGGTCATACGGTGCACTGGTTGAGTGTCGTAGTTTTCTGCTAACGTTGCTGTTTGGTGGTTATTACGCACCACGTTCGTGTTAAAGTTCGTGCGGTCCAGCTCCAGTTTCTCCATTTTTCTTATGGTTGGCTGCCACGTTGGTCTTATTTCTACACTAGGTTTGTTATAAACGTGGCCGTTTTTAGCGATAAATGCTGCCTCCTTGAATTTTCGTCAATACCATTGCGGTTCCTTGCTAATGACTTCAGCGTTCTCTCACATTATTTTATGGTATTCTGTCCATGCGTGGTCAGCAATTGCGGTTGTATGTTTAGTCGCTATTCGTTAATTCTTACTTATAGAGGTCTCTTGGCCTATTGGCGGTAATCTATTGTATTGCTCTTTCCACTAGTTTCTTTGGATATGCATTTGCTGTCAGATTTTTTAAACAGGTGTTAAGAAGAAATATCAAATGTTATTCGTACTATCACCTTTCAAAGGTATTGCTTTATACAAATATATACTTGGTAAACTCATTAAACTATTGTATTGTCATCGGTCCTTATAAGTATGCAAAAATTAGAATTAATCTGACATTGTGAAGTGGGTGAAATATTTCGTTACAAACATGGATACATACTTACATACATGTAAACCTAATAGAAGTTGATTTGGACAAGAGGCAAGTTGTTCTGACACTTGTAATGAAAATTGATTCGTACTGGGAACATCGCAATCGTCCACGCAGCGCGGTGAGACAACAGAGCAGAAAAAACCTATCAGAAGATGGGTTCTGGCGAAGGCTGAAAGGCGTCCTGTGGCGGCGAAAATGTAAATCACCGCTGCCCATCGACCATACCTCATGGGTTTTTATTATTTAGTGGCGATTTTTGGCGCAGCGGTGCCTTTGTAATATTAAACACCGCATTAATATGCATCGCCTTCGGAAACTATTACTACCTTCGTCTACATTTATCACAATATGTATTTTGTCCACTAATTAATTACATATATCTTGTGACGTGTTTATATGCCACTCGCAACTTTCTGTTATTATGTATCTGGGTTGGACTGATATTGGATCCTTTGAGTGTATCACACAACGGTTAAGCTACATTTTATTTATTACCAGCTTTTATTTGCTTGACCTGTATGTATGTATATATGTATCCAGCAATTTAGATTTTCTTTCAACGTAGTTTTCGGCAACCTCAAGACGTTGCACAGTAGGCCAAACTAGCCAAATAGATGGCATCATTGTTTAATTTTAATGAAAACATGTGGATTAATGTTTCCCGTGTCGTTGATTCCGAAATGACATTCAAACACTGAAGAAAAAAATGGCGGATCCAAAACCGCGAATTTAAATGCAAATACAACAACAAAAACTTTATTAGATGTAGTTTTAAAGGGTATTTTAAGATCATCTTGTCGTAATATCGACGAAAATTTATTTAAATAACCAAAAAACAAAATTGCGGTATAAAAATGGCAGATTTTAATGAGGAAAACAGAAGAATTTAGTTGCAATTCATTTTTTTAAGGTTTTATTAAATCATTGATTTTGGAGAAGGAAAGAGGATAGATTTGAATATCATAAAACATAATGGCGATTTGGAATGGTGGAAATCTTATGAAATTTAGTTGAAAAGGTTTTTTAAAATATTAATTGCAAAATAAAGATCACATTTTTGGAATACATACGGAGGAATTGACAATAAGAAGGGCAGATTGGGGAATCTTTATCTATCATGTTTATGATTAAGACACCTTTATATACAGTAATCCTCATATTTCACATACTCTTTTTGGTTATGTTCCTTGTTCTGTAAGAACTTCGAGTGAGAGACAATACAATAAGATGTAACAACTCTTACCATAAAATTAGTATACATACCTTTAGCCTCTTTATCACACAAGCATAAGATTCAACGACATCTCAGACTCCCTGTACGTGGACGAATTTTCGGCGATTGGTGTAGACACACAGGTACCGTATTCAATTTACCATTTCAAAAAGTTCAATTATGGAATTTTTGCAAGCTTCTTCGTACTAGGGCCACTGTGTGTTGCACAGTGGTTTGTCCATATACAAGGCTAGGGACATGGGCAGCAAAAAATGCAAATTCGTAATTTGACAAAACTAAATGTACCATTTTGTTGCAATACTACAGAGCAATAAATGTGAGTTTGACGTCCTTTGAGACTGGTCTTATAGGTCAGGAGAAAATCGAATAAATCCGTTCTTAATGTATGGAAAACTGCCTACAATTGCCGATTTTTGTTCTGGAATTATTTTTACGTCAGTATCTTGTCATTATAGTCCATATTTTGCTAAAGAAAAATTGACTATTTTTCACTTTTTGGTATACGAAGCAAAACATATGCAAATATTTTAAAATGATTCCTTCATCGAATCTCAAGAAGTGCATCAATTGTCTTTAACCAGAACAAAAATCGGCCAAGGTCTGTTGCCAAGTGTAACATATTAACGTTTATTACCTGTCAATAGCACATTAGGTCATTACATCATCTTTAAGGAGCTGGAGCAAACAGCATGTGGTTAGGGGTGGAACCCTTGTCCTTATTCATCACATTGTTTATCTGCTTTGCTATCTTAAAGCTTTCGTGAGCGTCCGGCTTCTTAAATTTCACAATACTATTTTCATCTGAATTGCTTCAATCCTCTTGATGTTTGATATATCGCATTAGACTTGTCTATTCTGCCGTATCATAGAAGTTCAAAGTTAAATCTAAGCCAAATATATCTGTGACAGGTTATACATATATTAATTCACTTCAATATTTTTCTAATAGTTATAATAAAAATAATATATAAAAAACTGTTAGCTCATCAGAGATTGTTTTATTTTCATACAACAAATCTACCCTGATCAAATATAGGGTTAGCTCTGTAAAACGATTTATTGCACTTAATACATTTATGATTTGTTTCACCTGTTGATCAATGACATATATTTGGTGTATCAGTAGATATCACTAAAGAACAAAATAATCACCTGAATACAGCCTCAATTTCTAATTTTTTGTTTGAACACTGAGGAACAGCGTACTTTGAGGGTGGAAAAGTGCCGTTTTAGGAAAAGTTTAAAGTACAAAAAATTGATGAATTTAGACTTCAAGGTTGAGGACTCTGTCCAGATCACGTTTTTCATATTCAAGCATATTGAAGCGAAGATATTCATTAATAATTTTAGCTTGAGATAATTCAGGATAGTTATTACATGCTTGAATGAAAAACAACATTCAAGATCATCATACATCATGTTCTAGGTGATTATTGATTACTGTGATTTTTGTGAATATCGTTTCTAATATTCACAATAAAATTTGCTGCCCAACCAAATTTTGGTTTTCAGGAATAGCAGCAGTACTATATCAGTTGTGAGCCGATTATGTTTCAAGCATGATATCCCTTGTCATGTTCGAACATGAACGGCGTTTTACCATGCGTTTCATATTTTATTAATAGATATCAGAATGATGAACGACATTATTTTACCTATTATTAACAGATATTGGGCATCAACAGCAACAGTTATCAATCTTTTCCTCCTGTTAAGACAACTAGAACTAAAATATCAATAAAACCATAAATCAAGAGTCACCATTACGCATCAGACCTGTTATAGCCATGCATGTTTCGTCTTTAGCCTAGATTCGTTGCTATAGTGGGCGACACGTGGAGATGAGTTGAAAACCATAATTATATACTTTTGACTTCTAAATTAAGTCACTTTTATTTCCCAGTTTGGTGGAAACGACATTGTGAAATCAATCAGGATCTGTGTCAAGTTTGGAAGTTAAAAATCGGATATAATACTTTAAATATTTTTTGAGCATTACCTCCCTCGCCAATGCGTGGGAAGTAAAATCTCTTGCAGATGCCCAAGCTTTTTCCCACTATTAACCGAACCTTTTACGACAGAGACATAAAATGCGGTTCTTCATGCGAATGCCCCAACACCTTCAGAAGCATCGGCTGAAAACAATTATCGACCTCACAGGATTCCAGCAGATATTATGACCCCAGGTAGAGGTACCAACATAACTTTTCGGATGCTAATTTATCGTTTTTCATTTAATGAAAGGCCCTCTCATTTATTCAGCAAATAAGCAGCCCGTAAATTTCGCGAATATAAATGGTACACAAAAGGCGCTATTACTCTCACATCGCTCATGAATTAAAATGATATTTTTATGCGTTGCAATGAGCAATGATCGAGTCGTTTAGGGTGGTCCGATTGCTCAGGCGTGGCGGTAGATCAACATTCGAAATAAGATGTGTGCGATAATAAGCCAGCGGAATCAACATAATTGTATAGTACAGGTGAAGTAACTTAACTGCTGCACATAATGATTGTTATGAGCGAATTTTTCAGACAACTTTGATACTTTGTAATTACTAAAATACTGAACGGATTCGAAAAAGCAAGTCAGGCTGCGAAAGGTCTTTTGATCGTCTTTTGAATCAATGATAAGCACTCATTTAATTATAAGTGGTTTGATGCAGGGTAAAACACAAAGCAATGTGTTTTGAAAAAACTTCACTGGCCCCCCTTTTTGTAGGAAGACAACGGTGATGGTCTTTGGACATAACGTTTCATAGATATTGACCATACATCGGGACCTTTATGGGATCCTGGGAATATCTTCTGTTTTGGATAAAAAAAATCGCAAATTTTTTATTTTCCGTTCTACACCAAGTTCCTAAATAAACTATTGTGAAAGTCTTCAGGGCGAGTTCTTTATTCTAAAAAGATAGTGATAGAAGCAAGGATTAAATTGGTGTAGAACGGATAATTAAAAATGAATCCTATATATTTCCCGAGGTACAGTCAATATATATAAAACATTATGTCCAAAAAATATCACCGTTGTCTGCCTACAAAACGGGGATCCAGTGATTTTTTTCAAAATGGATAACATTCTGTTTTACCCTGTATTAAAGCCCCGGCTCAAAATTTAAGAAGTTGTGATTGACTCGAAAGAAGATGAAAAGACCTACCGAAATTTGACCTGTCTTCAGTATTTTAGGAATTACAAAGTATAAAACTTGGCCGCAGTTTATTCGTTTGAAATGTTCCCTTAACTATGCTCCTAACTTCCCCATCCTTTATAAGGTAGTAGGTGTAATGACCAACAATTTGCTTTGTCTACTCCCAACAAATAAATTAAGACGTAATTCCCAATTCTTTATTGTAAATTATCCCATTTGTCGCATATATAAGTACCGTGACAGTGAAGATATACAAAAGGTTGTTGTTTGAAACTTGTAGACAAGGTGGATTTATCAAAAGTTTGATTTCGGACTTCCATTGACTATAAAATTTGAGTAACACGACGTTTCGATTGATGTACTATCTTCAATCGTCTTCAGGTGAACTGAAGACCTGAAGACGATTGAAGATAGCACATCAATCGAAACGTCGTGTTACTCAAATTTTATAGACAATGGAAGTCCGAAATCAAATTTTTGATACAAAAGGTTTTTTTTCAAGAATTAGGAATTTACTATTTATATTTACAAGTATCGCCTTTTCGTACAATAACCCTCAAAGTGAAGATGTTTGTAGTCACTTAGTCAATATCGATCTAATTTATGCAATTTTGCTTATATTTATAATAGTTAAAGGAATGAGAAGAGATAGACTGGGCTTAAATGGTAAACTTATCACTAATATCCAACTATGTCACTTATAATCAACGTTGAATTTAGCTTTCTTTCCCTTAAGAAGGTCATTAAAGAACCAAATTTCCTACCTAATTCCAGCTTTGACTTTTTTCTCCCTTTTTTCTAGATTAGCAAGCTACTGGTGAAAAAATGTTTTTTTTACCAAAAAATTCATAAAAAGTTTTCGCGTTCGGAATGTTTAAAATCCAAATCACTAAAGATACGCAAGACCCAAAACAGATAAAAGGAAAAAGAAAAAAGTTGAGGAATACTAGAATACTAGATTTGAGAACCATAGTTTCATATCATGATAGGATCTAGTTAGCTAGTTGACAAGTAAGCATTAGTACAACAGTCAAATCTGAGAGTCCAGTGATGATTCAAATATACACCGAACTGCATCACTGAAAGAAAGAGCGTTTTGTTCGTGAATATGTGGTTCTAATACAAAATGTATTGCCTAAAACGCACATGTCGACGTTTAGGGAATAACCTGTGGTAGGAACCAATTGATTTCCGACGTCACTAGCCTATAAACATATGCAGCATCTTCAGATAAGTCCATAAAATTATATGAGAGCTGCTCTTACACCAATAAACTTAATGAAGCTGAATTATTTCTCCTCATTTATAATGTCCATTTACAGGTTGTACACGATGCTTTCCGAATTCTTGACGAGCAAATGAGTTGATGAAAAATGATGCTGTAAACGTTAGCCTGAAGAAGCGCATTAAAAACTAGTATGACTATAGACGAATCTTCTCTGACGCTATAATCTTACCAGGCTTAATTGAGCCCTACACGCTTTTGATATTTGTTGGTGACGCGTTATTAAATATCTTTATCGTATCTGCTGAAGATTCATTGATGGTATCAATATTATCTGTTTGGTTTAGGAGAGAAGAGGAATAAATTATAGTTCATATAGAAATGACGTCAAGTAGATTAACGCTGTTATCAGATGTGATACTGGCAGAGGTGGGCCGTACTCACAGGAAATCATACTCAAAATTGTATTGAGCACTCAAAATGTCAGTAGTCGGTACACGTGGGTGATTTTATTTTGAAGGAACTTGTACTCTTTAGTTTAAAACACTCAGTACTTCTTATTCCTACAGATGAAGGGTAACGAGTACAGGTACTGATGCGGCTTCTCAGCTTGTCTTCTACATTTAAGTGAGCACAAATACGAATTCATATATGAAATAGATTAGAAAATTATATAATAAAGGGTTTTTCAATAAGGACGGGTCGATGTTGGCAGCCTGTGGCGGCCATGTTGTTTTGGCGGCAACTGTCTAATTTGTTGTTTAGTATTTAGTCACTGATGCCAAATCACCATGACAAGTTACACGATTGAGCAGCACGTACAAATGATAAAACTTTATTATAAAAATGAGTGTTCACTGCTGCAAACGCTGCGCGCGTTGCGCCCATTTTACGGAAGATGCAATGGCTCTTCAACCAAATTCGAGACGATCGGTTCAGTAAATAATCAGCCAACACCCGTACGTCAAAGGAACTCCAGATCAGCCGAAAACATCGCCGCTGTCCGTGAAAGTGTCCAGGAAACCCGAGACAGTCAATTCCTCGCCGTGCACAAGAACTCGGCCTATCGCAGACTTCAACTTGGCGAATTTTGCGTCGGGACTTGGACCTACGTCCTACATTCATACAAGATCCAACTTACCCGAGAGCTTTAAGATGATGACCACAGACAACGCCGTTTGTTTGCTGACTGGGCTTCGGAGTATTTGGAAGAGGGGACCCTAATTTTGGCCGAAAAATAATCTTCAGTGACGAGGCATATTTTTGGATGAATGGATATGTTAACAAACAGAATTGCTGTATATGGGACAACACCAACCCACACATGATTCACCAGGTAACAATACGTCCACAGAAAGTTACTGTTTGGTGCGGATTCTGGGCAGGTGGCGTTATTGGTCCATACTTTTTCGGAAACGACGTTGGTGAGGCCATCACCGTCACCGGCGAGCGCTACAGAATGATGATAAAGGATTTATTTTGGCCCAAGTTGAACGACATGGAGGTGGACGACATGTGGTTTCAGTAGGATGGTGCTACCTGCCACACTTCGGACAACACGTTGGATAATCAGCATGAACGATTTGAGGGTATGGTTATCTCTCGCAGAAGTGACGTGATTTGGCTACCAAGATCGTGCGATTTGACCCCACTGGACTTTTTCTTGTGGGGGTTTTCGAAGTCAGAGGTCTATACCAATAAGCCGGAATCTACCGATGCCCTTAAAGCCAACATAATCCAGGTCATCGCTCAAATTCATCCGGATTTATGCGGCAGAGTCATTGAAATTTGGACCACTCGGATCCGCGCCACCGTGAGAAGCCGCGGCGGACATTTGAACGACGTATTCCACAGCTATGGCATACATGGGCCTTTCAAATGAAAATTCTTTGATACCTCACACACAGCTCGTTCTATTCCATTTCAACATCGACCCGCCCTTATTGAAAAACCTGATAAAATACAAATATAGAATGTAAATATATTTTTATAAAATTTCCAGATTTGATACACATAAGAAATGACGCAAATTGGAGAATTTAGTGTAATTTATACAGGGTGCATCATTAATCATGGGCGCAGACTAAAACATATGCAAATATTCGTATAATAAATTAATTAAAACGCAACGCCCTAAGTGACACAGTACTCGTGAATTACCTTCAATTATATTTGTGTTAGTGTTTTACTATTGAAACACATTAAAACTTAAAAAATCCACATAATCTTCACGTTTGCGAATATGTCCCCTGCCTCGACCCCATTTGGTAAGAGGCTAAAATGCAATCATTTATGATTCTCATAGAATTAAAATGCAATAATCTGTAGCTCCTGACAACAGTAAACTGGTTCCCTTGTATTCATTCGGAGAATTTCTGCTTTTATGCACGAAATATGAGATATGGCCAAATTACATGGATTTAATCTCTGAATGATTTGAAATGTACCAAATAATATCTGAAGCTGTATGCTTTAATTTTTTTGAAGCAAATGTGTGAACTATTGTTTATGTCTAACAAGTACCCAGAATAACTGGTGTCTACGGTATATAGATAACGTCTTTTACCAACACCAAACAATTATAAGTTGCTCCCCTCCCTCCAATCTCTACCCCTAATTCCTGACTGATACAAACACCTTTTGAGAAATGATCAGGGGCCGAAAGTAGAATTTCTATTTCAATCGTTTTCTGACGATAACCCAGATGCAGCTGTATGTGTCCAAGTATTGTAATCGCAAAAAATTTCTAATTCAAGGTATTGTTTCCCTAATAATTCGTAACATACCTCTAACTCTATAAATCGGAAAGAACTTTCCGGAAATTGATGAAACGATATCAGGGTACTACTGTGACAAGTACAAAAAAATGTTGTAGTTTTTTAAAATCGGGTCATTGGCGGCGGAGTTAATGTCAGAAAACCAAATAAAAGGAAACGCTCAAACTTCGTTTTTTGATGTTTCCGAGGCTCCTCATTATTTACCAAAAGTTTTGGGTCTTAGGGGTTGAGAGTTATGTGGGGGAGAACTCAAAAGCATTATGTGTAAGTAAAAGGTGTCCTGCCATCTTATAAAGTTTTGAGCCCGGTAGTACTTCGTGCTCTTCAAGACAACGATCCAGTGGCAGCAGAGTAACACTAGGTATCCATATAACAACATGCTATATACCCGAGTTTTTCATTTAAGTGATACTGCTGACCATTCGCATTGGCAGGAAGTTTCAATATAAGCTTTAAACAAGCTACCACGTTTACTCTAAAACTTTAGTTTGTTCTGCTTCTTTTCGACAATTGCTAGTACTACACACTACTGAACTTAGCCTGAATTAAGATGATTCATTACAAAAGTAACATATATCCTTTAATAAAATATCGTCAAATATGCCAATTTTAGTTGTAGTGATATGTGTGTACTGTTATCCTAACTGTTAATCCAGTTGCAGTAATTTTTGTTAAATCAAAAGATCTATGGTATGGTAGGCGTTCATGTCAAGCATCCTATACCTACACATATTGATTTGAGATTTCGAAAAACGCCGTACGAAAGCAGTTTCTATGAGCGACTCATTTCCAAGACTGAGAATATTTTATATTCGGGTAGTATAACATAACCCTTGTAAGAACAACACAGCACATCCTTCGATCAGAAAAGAGGCACGCATCAAGAAAAAAATATGACGCCACCCGCGGTGCCTGAAAGGCCCTACAAATTTCAGCAGAATACCGATCGTGCCGCGGGTACCTCTGAAACAGTAGCGTACCATTGGGCAAAGTCAATTCATGTAAGGACAAATGTCAAAGTAGGTACGTGAGGTTTCTGTATGATGCGTGGAAAATAAAAAGGTTGAAATCCTATGCTATAAATTGTTACTATAGAGGAACAAAAGATCCGGTAGGTCCTTCTCTGAACTGTTTCATGAACTCTGGCAGTTCCATAATAAGGTCACAATTTCACAAGGCTCATGTCAAACCATCTCTGAAATACTCTGCAAAGTACTCATTGAAGCTTCTGAACACATTTCAGATAAGAACAATACGCCTAATAGATGCACCTGACCTACCTGAAAAGGTAGGTTTTACCATTGTCAATATACCACCGCGCATAACAACACCAAGAGGGAAAGAGTCAGCGCTTGCTCACGAGGTCAACTCCAACACATCTGGTAAACCTCAGATGGTTACAATTAAAAGCGTTTTGAGATCAATGTGTAGACTGTACTGTCCCACACTACGCTTAAAGAGTTCTAACATGGTATGTGACGATACATGGGATCCTCAAACTGTTCCAACTGAGTACGCGGCGGAGTACAGGACAGTTTTTTTCAACCGTGGTACAAAAATCGACGTTGGAACCAAGATTTTTTTCATCTGCCTTTGTGAGAGGTTATCTATTAAAAAACTTACTTGCAATATCTGTTTCGTATAGTAAGAAAACGCCGTCCATGTGTTCAAACGTACAATCGGCAAAGGAATGCTTGTCGGTATGAACAGAGAATGTACAGATTTCGGATCTCTGAAGTTTATATACCCAATACATCAGATTAGTATGGTTTCTTGTGTGATTCATTTGATATATCTCGCGATTGGTGGATTAAAGGATATAATAAACTGTCAGCGAAAGAGGTATCAAAGCCAATATACTATAGTTTAGTAAAATAAAAATACACGCTTTGATAGCAAACTACACTGAAAAATAAAAAATGATATTTAATTATTAAAATTTAGTTCGTCCATTAACCCATTATAATTTAAATAATTAAGTATAATTATGCTCTCCACTATGCATCAGATCTGCTATAGACATGCATCTTTCTCTTTAATATAGTCTGGCGGTCTAGCTGTACAGAGCAATCGGATGGTATACACTTAACCCAGTCAAGGGTGGGACAGCAACAACAACTCATCTCCATGTGTCGCCTTCTATGGGGACGCCCAGCGTCAACTTACGGAGTCAAAGGTCCTAACACCTGACCTGCCTTGAAGCGGCAACAGGTGTCCCTCACGCCATCTGTCAACAAGGGTGAACTGATTTACAGTGAAATTCCTTGTTCTTCGTAAACACTATTTATGATGTACCGTTACCTCGGCTCATTCACATCAGAAGCTGAAAATTGTTATTAAGCGTATGCCCTCCTCTATGCATCAGACCTACTGTGGCCTGATTGTTACACTTTTTGAAAATACTATGCAGGGTTCTATAAACTCTTATGGTCACCCTGCAAAAATTTCACTTACGGTGATGTGGCATATAACCGACTACTGATGTTGTGTGAATAAACCTGCATTATTAAGTGAACTCCCTCTTGTCATTTTCTTGCTATAAAATATGTCCCTCTGCACAAATGACATCAAACGTCTCGTTCTTCTCAAGGAATGCAGGATTTGGCAGAAAGTGAAACGAATATAAAAGGGAATCGGTCCGTATCCGTATGTTTTAATAAATTAGCTTCAGTGGACGTGGATTATCAATTTAACGACATCAGTGACAAAAATCCGTTTTTAATATCAAACCGCGAATGATTAATCCTCGCGGAATGATCTCCTGAACGGTCCATAAATTAATTTATATTTACTTTACTGATATCGCGGGGTAATTGCTTTAATCAAGGCAACAAGTTATTAAATTACTGTTAAACAGCGGGCTGGTGGACAGGGACGTAGGCCTGGGACGAGGATGAGGTAATAAACTCGGCCTCTTTCACTTTATATTTCGCTTAGGCTGAAAAACAATCATATCCTCAGATTCCTTCTGACAACAGGACATCTGGAAGTGTAAGATTAAAGTCACAATTTTAGAGAGATGAAAATCGATAAAAGAATTTTATTCAGATGGGACTCAAACCCGTGTCTCTAGCATTTCGTGCTATCACCACCACCACCATCAACAGTGATTCTTTAACTATTGAAAGTAGCACCTGTATCTCCGTGGTGCGATGTTG
The DNA here is from genome assembly GCA_949316355.1 of Bruchidius siliquastri. Classification (NCBI taxonomy): domain Eukaryota; kingdom Metazoa; phylum Arthropoda; class Insecta; order Coleoptera; family Chrysomelidae; genus Bruchidius; species Bruchidius siliquastri. The sequence continues at coordinate 32,850,118 of OX438530.1, forward strand.
CGTAGGCACTGATGTCGTGTTCTCCAAATCTTATACGATTTGGAGTGAGAGAAACTCAGAGGAATGAATGTCGGGCACAAGAACGTACCTTATTCAGCGCTTTAGATTGTCTGATCATCGCACTGCAGTGGCGAAGTGGCTACCGCACCAAGCATGCTTTTTATTCTTCATTCAATAATTATGTATATAATTTTCCTTTTATTTCCAGAGTTACGGATTTGATTTTTTCCACTGTTTATTACTTTGCTAAGAAGATCCTGCAACTTTCTCCAACAACGTCGAAAAGGCAACTCTGAAAATGTGTTAAAATTATTACTTATAAATGTATATCGGAAGCTGTGAATAGTCTGCAGCTGTCCCAACTCACGTTGATCATGGAAGTCAACAAAACAGAGCATCTAAAAACGTTGAACAACCTACTACACTGCTAGCTACGACGTACACTCCTTCGGAACATTCCTAAAAATGCTTTCTCATGAGCTACCTTTACGTTGCACTAGTTTGATAAAGATATCTGAACATTCTTCGCATAATTTAGTTCATGTACGTAATCATAACGCAAAGACTCGACGATTTACCTTCCATGGACAGTATAACATATGGTGGACAAAAATTGTGACAAACTTGGTGATGATCTTCAAGACTCCTACAATTTTTTTTTGAGGAATCTAAAATAATGCATATTGAAGTATACACATTCCTGTTGTTGTCTTTGATTTTTGAACGATACCTTTTTCGGACGACATACATGCAAAAAATGAATAGCGAGTGATATACCTTGGTTCACGTAATTTTCAACTGAAATATTCAATAAAACTTTTTGCTCGTGCGGTGTCGCGATCTATGGATTAAATGTTTTATAGCTTTAGTGTTTTATTGGTTGTTTCGTTGTTTGGTTGTTTGGTTGTTTGGTTGTTTTGTTGTTTCGTTGTTTTGTTGTTTCGTTGTTTTGTTGTTTCGTTGTTTCGTTGTTTCGTTGTTTCGTTGTTTCGTTGTTTCGTTGTTTCGTTGTTTCGTTGTTTCGTTGTTTCGTTGTTTCGTTGTTTCGTTGTTTCGTTGTTTCGTTGTTTCGTTGTTTCGTTGTTTCGTTGTTTCGTTGTTTCGTTGTTTCGTTGTTTCGTTGTTTCGTTGTTTCGTTGTTTCGTTGTTTCGTTGTTTCGTTGTTTCGTTGTTTCGTTGTTTCGTTGTTTCGTTGTTTCGTTGTTTCGTTGTTTCGTTGTTTCGTTGTTTCGTTGTTTCGTTGTTTCGTTGTTTCGTTGTTTCGCTGTTTCGCTGTTTCGCTGTTTCGCTGTTTCGTTGTTTCGTTGTTTCGTTGTTTCGCTGTTTCGCTGTTTCGTTGTTTCGTTGTTTCGTTGTTTCGTTGTTTCGTTGTTTCGTTGTTTCGTTGTTTCGTTGTTTCGTTGTTTCGTTGTTTCGTTGTTTCGTTGTTTCGTTGTTTCGTTGTTTCGTTGTTTCGTTGTTTCGTTGTTTCGTTGTTTCGTTGTTTCGTTGTTTCGTTGTTTCGTTGTTTCGTTGTTTCGTTGTTTCGTTGTTTCGTTGTTTCGTTGTTTCGTTGTTTCGTTGTTTCGTTGTTTCGTTGTTTCGTTGTTTCGTTGTTTCGTTGTTTCGTTGTTTCGTTGTTTCGTTGTTTCGTTGTTTCGTTGTTTCGTTGTTTCGTTGTTTCGTTGTTTCGTTGTTTCGTTGTTTCCTTGTTTCATTGTTTCATTGTTTCATTGTTTCATTGTTTCATTGTTTCATTGTTTCATTGTTTCATTGTTTCATTGTTTCATTGTTTCATTGTTTCATTGTTTCATTGTTTCATTGTTTCATTGTTTCATTGTTTCATTGTTTCATTGTTTCATTGTTTCATTGTTTCATTGTTTCATTGTTTCATTGTTTCATTGTTTCATTGTTTCATTGTTTCATTGTTTCATTGTTTCATTGTTTCATTGTTTCATTGTTTCTATGTTTCTATGTTTCTATGTTTCATTGTTTCATTGTTTCATTGTTTCATTGTTTCATTGTTTCATTGTTTCATTGTTTCATTGTTTCATTGTTTCATTGTTTCATTGTTTCATTGTTTCATTGTTTCATTGTTTCATTGTTTCATTGTTTCATTGTTTCATTGTTTCATTGTTTCATTGTTTCATTGTTTCATTGTTTCATTGTTTCATTGTTTCATTGTTTCATTGTTTCATTGTTTCATTGTTTCATTGTTTCATTGTTTCATTGTTTCATTGTTTCATTGTTTCATTGTTTCATTGTTTCATTGTTTCATTGTTTCATTGTTTCATTGTTTCATTGTTTCATTGTTTCATTGTTTCATTGTTTCATTGTTTCATTGTTTCATTGTTTCATTGTTTCATTGTTTCATTGTTTCATTGTTTCATTGTTTCATTGTTTCATTGTTTCATTGTTTCATTGTTTCATTGTTTCATTGTTTCATTGTTTCATTTTTCTCTGTTCTATTGCTTTGTTATGTCATTGTTTCGTATTTATTTTTTTACTGTTATTAATATACTTTATAACGTAAAATAGGTTAATGGCATATTGATCGTGTTGTTTAAGGTTTTCAAAGAGATTCTTTCGTAGTGCAACTGTACTCGCCGACAAGTATTACAAGGCACAAAACGATTCAATGGAAGAATAACTAGGCAGTGTGAATAGAATTCTAGTTTTATGTTCATAATGGCACTTAGCTAGTGACATGTAACTTGGAGAGCCCTTAGAAACAGTCAACGTTGACAGTATAACGATTATGATTTAAACATTAAAACGCTCCAAAAAAAACTACTTCATTTATGGAACCTTGTATTCGATTTACACAATTCCATCTTAGATGAGATTACTTTCAACTGATTTTATTCGAATAACTCAAGTGCCATAACAACAAAAGATAAAGTCCCCACAACGAATGGCATATAGTGGAAGTCACCGGGACGAGGGGCATCGACAACGTCTCCCGGAGAGTTTATGCTCGTTCTCAGCAGGCTTGACGTTTCGCCTGGCCAGATAATAGCCAGTTAATGCATCTGCATGCTGTCTCTGGAGCTTGGTAATATGTTTGCGAGCATTTAGCTAATCTAGGATTGCAATGTGGCGCCGTCTTCGGCGATCACATAACCATGAAGATAATGAAACTGCGCTGTAGATATGAGTACATTTAACTTCATATTAAGATGTTTACCCGAATTTTGCAGTCTACGTTAGTTCAAATAGAAAATGAAGCAGATTCTGTAGCAAATAATTTAATACAAAACTGTCCAACAACGAAAACAATGTATATCTGCTTGGGCTTCTGCTTATCTGCCATCAACGCTGGCGTTCTCGAGGGATCTCTGCTTACTTCAACGCATTTCTTGCTGTGCATCAACGAAATGTTGGAAATATTATCTATTCTAATGATCATCTTTATAGCACAGGGTACAGACAGAGCATATCTAACAGTAGAGTTCAGTTCAATGAACAGAAGACTCAGACATCAACCCTGACGAAGAGACCAAGCGTTGGTCTATTGTTCATGGATATGGCGAGACTCCCAATTTCTCTCTTTTGATTTTCCACGACTTTTGGACATAGAATTTTGATACTTATCTTGAGGCGAAAAACAGTTGTCACTATTATTATATGACTCTATCCGACAAGATGTTTTCCTGTGAATCAAATTGTGTGCTTAGATTCACGATACGATGTTCTCTGGAAACAATATTTTCTGAGTAGGTGCAACTGCGAAGAGTGAAGTAGATCGATGTACTTAAAATATGTCAAAAACTCGTTTTCTGTGTACTTCTGGGTAGTTAATAATGAATCTGGGCGCCATTTCCGCGCTCAATTTGAATAGCTAGAGATTTTCTTCTCCTAAAGAAAATTGTATTCATCGGAACAGCAACATTGCTCGGATCAGACCAGAATCTGAACATCGCGTGCAACTGTGGGAACGTGGCCCAAGGCTTCTGGATTCAATCCAGAAAAGAGCAATACATCTAGTGGACGTCATTAAAAAGGATTCTTACAATCTGAAATATCGAAGTAGAGTGCCCGAGTTCTGTTTCTGATGACACTGCGATCAATCAGTGCAACAAAAACTAAACTAAAAAAACCCAAAGTGCGCAACCCTCCAACTCAAATGAGCTCTTTGGAAAAGTAATTCTTTTGGAGATCCTCAGCATTGTGGAACGAGCAGGCGGGTAGATAACTACAGTTTACAGCATTCATCCTTTCACAGTGCTTCTGGAACGCATTAGATATATATTAAGAGGAAACGTGAAAATACCTTTCTCAGGAGTTCTCCAAGCAATTTACAATTTATCTGGCTCCATTTTTACATGTAGTATGGATTCTGATCTGCAGTTTATTGTGCAACACCTAGACATCTATTATAGGCCTTCACAATATCACAAGAAATGCGCAGAACCTTGATCATATTCATCACAGAATCTGCATTTAGCTTCAAGCGCTCCCATGGGCTTCATTGTCGGTTCAACTGACGATGTACTGTGGGCTAACATATTATGCCTCTCGCTGCCTTTCTATTATACTTTGCTGAGATCCGATCAGTTCCATCAGCCTGATCCTCGATTGGCTTTTCCAGAATTTCAAGCTTTCCCTGAGAGTCCCATCATCTTTGGATTGTAACAATATCATTGTTTAGTTCTTGTTATGTTTATAAGATAGAGAACAATCCAGACTCCTCGACATCTATCGATGTTTCTCCAATTTTGATTTCCTGGGACGTACTGTCCTACCAGCGTGGATGTGCAAAGTCGGTCAGCTTTCCCTTTCTTTTATGCACTATTCTTTTTTTTTCAGTTTGTGAAACTGTGTGGTAAATATTCAATTAATTTATCTGCATGATGGAACAGTTTCACCAAGTAAGCGCATCTACAATCTGCATGATATAACGGAGTGTTTGTCTGACCAACTCAGTATAACATAGCACGCTGGCTTTTCGAATACCCTGTATAGAGGCGCCAGTTACCGGGCGCTGTCATATCGATACAGAGCGTCGGCAAAGTTTACAGACTGGCTATAGCGAGTGGGCAGACCCGTCATATTCTCGCGAAGAAGATGGTACCGCGTTGGTACCATCGAACCGTCGTTCGATGGTGTTCCCGTTCCCATCATTGCCGCCGTCGGAAGATATGGGCCGTTGTGGCTGTCTCGGATGGCGCCTGCTCCTTGCAACTTGCCACCAACACGCAATAACCTGCCTGTTTTATTGCTTTGGGAACAGGTAGATTCAGAAAAATGAGATTCTGGAGAAATAGTCCAGGTGAGGCTGACTGATGAGGTGGTTTGGTTCAGGGAGAGGAATGCAGGGTAACAAGTGAGTTGATTGAGTCTAGAAAAAAGTGCGTCGCGTAGATTGACGCAGCAATGATAAGGATTTATATTGGATTTGGAATCAAGTTTGAAAAATCTTGATACTATTGATAATCTTTGTCTAGTTAATAATTTCAAAAGTGTCTACCAGAGCGAGAATAATGAGAACTGGCATCACCATGCGCACCTACTGCTATAATTCTGTAAAGTTTGTCGTACTGAAAGCATTGAACACTAAGGATAGTACAATATTAGTACTCAACCAGTTTCGAAGCGAACGTGTACAACTATGTACATCTACGCGACGAAGCATGCCAAGTATACAGGGTCCGGCAGGGAGGTATGGTGTTTTTGAACAGACTGTTATGCGCGGCAGTGTCGAGCGAAGTTTTTCAGCATGGTTGATATCTACTGATACCTGCATTCCATTTAAGTAGCTATGGAGCCATGGACTGTGGCACATCGCGTATTTATGCATAACGCTTTTATTGAGACTGGTCATTCTGTGCTGCTCACACAGCGAAAAATTTCGAAATCATTTTAACCTTGGTCGGCATGGTCGCGATCCAAAACGCGATATCGTTATGAATTGAGTGAACAAATTTCAAACAACGGGATCGTTGAGACCTGGGCCTGCACGGGGAGGAGAACGGACTGTACGAACCCCGGAAAACACTGAAAGGGTGCGACAAGTGGTAGACAACAGCTCTCGCCGTTCAGTGGTACGTCACGCTTGCGCTCTTAGAATATCAGACAGGTCAGTTCGCAGAATCTTACACCTGGACCTTCATTTTCATCCATATTAAGATTAAGGTTGTTCAAAAATTGCTGAAAAAAGGCTTTGTGAGGCGGCATAGATTCGCAAAAAAAAATGTTGGAATTGCTGGACGACAACATAGTTTTGCTCACGAGTGATGAGGCTTATTTTCATTTATCGGGGATGGTAAATAAACAGAACTTTTGATACTGGGCATCCGAAAACCCACGAGAACTGCATGAACAACCCCTGTACCCTGAAAGAGTGAATGTTCCTCGAACTTGCATTATTGGGCCATATTTTTTTGATGAAAACGGACGAACAGTATCTGTGAACACAGATCGCTACCTCGACATGTTGCGTGATTATTTTCTGCCAGAACTAAGAAGACGACACATCAACCTAATCACAGTTTGGTTCCAACAAGATGGGTCGCCTTGCCATACGTCAAGAGCAACAATGGACTTCTTACCCGGGCACCTGATTTCGTTGCCTGGAAATGTCGAATGTCCACCTCGGTTTCCTTGTGACTACTTTTTATGGGGCTACTTGAAATCGAAAGCTTACATAGACAAACCGCGAATTATTGAAGCTCTTTCTGAAACCATAAAGCGTGAAATTTGAAGGATTCCTCGTGATATGCTCGAACGGAGTATGGACGATTTTGCCACCCGCCTACAAGAATGGCTCGACAAAAATGGACGTCACCTAACTGATGTGATATTTCGCACGTGACTATATTATGTATTCTTTAATGGCAATATACCACTAATGTACGAATGCAATATATTTTGATATTCGTTCAAAGATAAGAGTGTGACAATTTTTTTTAAAATACCACACCTCCCTGTCGGACTCTGTATTGGAAAGAGGAAATGCGAACAATCGTCTGTCTCACAAATAAAGAGCATTAGCGGAATCAAAAATGCATAGATCTGAAGAAACCAAAAACATTTGTTTTTTTATTACAAGTGCTGACACTGCACGCACATACTTTACAATACCACTAAGCCTTGTCGTCCTTGCCATAGTAGCAATCTAGTGTCAACAAGAGATGAATGGTATTTTTTAGTTATAAAGGGGTGGAGGATTACCAGGCAGCTAAATAGACAGACAGACAGATAGACAGAACGACAGAAATGGGTGACATGGTTCCTCGTGATGTTTACAGAGAACATAACATATCTAGTTATATTTGCGCTTACAATGCTTTTTCCCGTTGACGTGCAAAGTAAATTCTATTTTGAAATTATGTTTTTCCAAATTAGATAGAAAAATATCTCGCACAGAGTAGTAGGAGGAAACAGACATGAAATAGGAGACGCGTACCGCTGAAATGCTGTGGATAAGATGTTTGTATTCTTGACCAAAGTAAACGAAGCTCCCAAGGAAAATATGATAACCTTGCTAAAAAGAAAATAAATAATAGTTAGAGAAGCATTGCAATCTAAGTTGTGAAGATTATATTTTTTGAGTAATTTTTTTTTAATGAGTACTGAATTTGAAAATATACATTTCTTGGTTCGAAAGAACCATGATTTTCTCATCAAGTAAATTTGTCATAGAGTGAGAACAGAATGTTATTATGGTGAATATTTTCACAAGATTATCGCAATTGTTGAATAGAGAGTTTCTTTTCATCTGTGCAGTTATGCGACAGTACCAGTTGTTCCATGTTTTCTCGTTTCGCAATTTCGCAATAGCCAAGTGTGGCCGTGTAAAATCTGTTGAGCGCGTTACCAACCGCAGAATCACCGGTAGTCTCCATAGTGTCGAACAGAGATGATATCGGTCGAGATCGTGATATCGCAGTAGGCGCGAACGCTGACAAGCGGGCCCCCAGGGAAGCACTGCCGGCACCTCAACATCTGATACCTCGATCAATCGATCGATCGATACCGCTCGATATTGATATATACGCCGCTGTAACTCGCCAGGGAGTTTGATTGCTACAGTAGTATTACTAGTAGTTGTAGTAGTAGTATAGAGTGGGAAAAAATCCATTTTTCTTTCTATATTTTATACTTGCACCGCTGGAACTTATTCTCTTGAAAGAAACCAAACTTTCATCTAGTCTACATGCATGGAAGCATTTAAGAAAATAACACGCTAGACTTCTGATATTTTTGTCTGTAGCATGATTTCGTCAGCTTGGTAAAAGAAAAAACATGTTAGTCATTGGGGGACATGAATGATGAAAATTTAACAGTAAACTTCATGAAAAATAAGATAAAAAAACAGCCTAAGCGCTCAACTAGCACCTGACATGTACATATCCAGAATAAAAGTTACTGGCCACTGTGCTGTGCTAGTATGTGTGTTTTGGGTAGCCAAAGACAATAATTCAGCAGCATAGAAGTTTGTGGGACACTGGCATGTGTATTCCCGGCCTAATTTTAAGTGGTGATGTTAAATAGACTCGTTTAAAAACTATTTTCTTTCAAATAGTGACAGCTATTGGTAAGTACCGTAGGGGGGTCAACACTGAATATATTGGTGGGCAAAAAAACTCATAAAGAATTGTTGGGGGTAGCATGCCAATTTCTTAGAAAAAGTCATTAAAATCTACTATAAAATCACGCTTCGCGGATTATTTCGACTCTTTAAAAGACCGTTGGCCTTGAGTTTCATTTAAAAAAATATGATATACAAATCATCAAAACACAATACTTAATTACTTTACACTATCAAATCTAATCGACTAAACCAACAGCAGTCTGGCTGTTGACCCAAAGGTACCTATGATCGTGAACGGCTACCCTTTGGTCGTTGGCAAATATTAGCGTATTTCCGCAAAGCATTAACCTGACAATGCATCCAGGTTTTAGGACTTTGACTTCGTAAGTTGCCAGTGGGCGCCCCATAGAGGGCGACACTCGTAAATGAGTTTATATTGCTATCACACCCTTGACTGGGTTACGTATATACTACCCAATTGCTCGCTACAGGTAGACCGCCAGGCTATACTGACGAGTCTAGGCTAAAGACGAAACAAGCATGTCTATAGCAGGTCTGATGCATAACGGAGAGCATACACTTAATATCAGTTCTCCTAATGTGAATGAGCCGAGATAACGGTACATCGCCGAGGTTCTTCAGAAGAGGTTTGTTCATGGCATTTTAAGCTCGACCCAGTGAGGATGCACCTGCCGGGTTCCTCTAGTATCTGTAGTACTTGGTAGAATATTTGCCGTGATAGAATCTATAGATTAGAGGCAGGTCATCCATCCTCCTTCGATATTCCAGACCGTGGACGTACGTTAACAGTCAGGCGCATCCAATAGACGTATTGCCCGTATCAGGATTGTACTTAGGAGCTTCACACCATATGGAGAAGTCGATAATGCTCCTTCATTTCAATTTGCACGCAGAGGATTCGGCCTGGCATTAGCACCCAGACTTATTGAAATACATGCCTACTATCTCAATTGGTGGAGTGTCTTTCCGGCAAGTGGACGAGATGTGGTTTGACCTTACATTGGGCCAGGTTCTTTACTTTCAAATTTCTGAATGCTCAGTAAAAATATCTAATTCGATTTGTGCATAAGACCCCTAATTTATCAATTGATTTGTTAGAACGGCAGCTTCCATATATAAATTTTCCATACGTACATATGCGTAGATAATCGACCGGACTGAAGCGACAACCCATAAATCTCGACATCGATACCAATCTATAGAGTTTAAGCAATCAATTTATCATACGATGAATGCGTATGATATACGCATTAACATAGGGCATTGATACCACTTGTAATTCCGATCGACTCTCAGAATAACTAGTTTCATTCCTCTCGATAGTGTCGACAGGACCGAATGGCTACTGACGATGGGCCACCTTGCCAGGGTTAACATACCTGTCACAAGTATTTGAACTTTCAGATTGAATATATGAATATTTATATTCGTCATGATCGTATTAGGCGTTGGTGTTTTGGTGTTGGATATACAGTCACAAAAGGTGCTCTCAGAGTCGTAGAAATGGGGGGGATAACCTCCTCCCAGGAAGTTCTTTAGTTGGTAAAATTTAGCAGATGGATAGAAACGTTAGAAAAAAATGGCAGGTTACAGTAACGTGAATTACGCGCATACCTTTGTCGAATGGGTTTAAAAACGACCGTAGATACTGATAATATCTATAAAATGCTTAGAAACGTATAAATTAGCTCGTGGATCTACTAGATGGAGATGGTGAAACGCCCAATACTTCAATCAGCTTCCATCAACCTTCTGGAACTAACATCAACAATAACATGTCATGGCTGGCCTCGATATGTCACCATCCCAGAAGCTGGAGGTTTTTTTCCGCTCTAGGAAATTGTATTTTTTGGATTAAGTACTGCTACTCTACAAGATTCAAATCAGATCATCGCTGGAGAACTGCACGCATGTGTGGCACTCCCTGAAGCTTCTCGACACAATCCAGAAGCGAGCAATACGTTCGTGAATCCGCCTTACCTCACAAATGACCTCCAGAGTCTAGAATATCGAAAAATAATGGCTGATCTGTCTCTATTCTATATATATATTATCATGATGTTCGACCGAGCTCTCTAGCATAATAACACCAACAGTCGCCAATGCTGTAAACACTACAGGAGTTCAACGGGGGTATCTTCGCCAGGTCCAGCTTTCAATGTCTCGAAAAGCTAATTGACATGCCATGAGAGAAGAAGAGAAGGTAACCGAAAAAGTTGTCAACTAAGTCAATAAATTTTCGTAATGGAACCCTAAGTTTCAGAAGCACGTGAATCTGGCCTTACCAAGTTACTTAGTCACGCCAATCTCAACAAAAAGCCTTCCATGTTTGTTTTTCAGTTTATAGGAATGTGATTCATTCAGTTGATGTGTCAATGACAGTAGAGGAGGAACCACTTAGTGGCGATATTCTTAAATTTGAAGCAGTGGAACTTAGGAGGGAAGTAGGAGTGATTCTCCTTATAAATAACGTTACTGTATTCTTGAAAATATTTCTATCAAGAACGAGAGATCTAAATGCTCCCCAAGGGATGTCAAATCTCTAAGCCTCGAGTAGTCAAACTGGGAGGCGAAATGACCAAAACATTGCATGTTTTGAATGACATTTCAACATTTTCAAGCATCAATTGGTATTAAATTATTGTTTTATAACCATCTGTATAAGAGTCATTGGAAGATTTTAATGTTATAATAATATTAAAAATGTTACACAAGCAGAGGAAGATATTGCAATTGGACGAGATATTTTGCCAAAAAATTACTCTTTTTGGTTGTCGAATAGCAACTTTCTACAGCTTTTACGCGTTGACAGGAATCTTGGCTAATGTAATGTAGATATAGTTAGCCTTATATCAATAAGCTATCAGCACTTTCAAATCAAACGAAGGTGCATTGAATTTCTTACGGTCAATTGGTCCCATAGCGACTTGGAAGTCTGCCTAGTTCAACTGGGCGACACTATGTGCTGTTTTTGTACCATAAAAGCGTGGGAATCTTCTAGCCAATCCATTTGACTCAATTTTTAGTGTAGGTGTGCCACCTATCTATTGATGATATCCGATCGCGGTCCTTTTCGCACTCATCCACTGATCGCTCAGACTCGTTGACGGCAGTCAATAACTTTTGTCACCGTCACCTTGAGACAAGCATTTCGAGCATCGGAATGCAAAAAGGGCCGTAAATCTAGAAATCAATTTTATCAGAGTGCATTTCGCTTGCCGACATATATATGCATATACGCGCAAAGATGGTAGTACGGTCCAACAAGAAAAACTAGGGCGACCAACCCAACTCTTTTTGTAATTATTAGTAGTTCAGAGACTTACAAAAACAATTTTTTTTTATTTCTACCCTTCTATCCATTTATCCGTAGCCACTGTACCAGATTATGGGACTCTTTTCCTTTTTTTTATTTCCTCAAAATTCTAAAAGTGTTTTCCGAGTCATTGAGTTGACAAGGATCACCAGACATACAGACCGATCGACAGACAGGCCGACAGAAATGAGTGAACTGCTTTTTTATATATATCATAAGCACAGCGCGAGGATAAATGTCGGTTCAGATTGACCTTAAAATGCTGTAGATTATAACTATTGGGGAACGAAGTCCCCGATAGCTCATTCCACAACACCGAGGTTCTCCAAAAGAACGACTTTTGGAACAGGCTTGTTCGGGGCATTGTAAGTTCGACCTGGTGAAGATGCGCCCGATGATCTCCTATTGTTTTTGTTGTACAGGCGACTCTTCCAGTTATTATGCGAGAAAGCACGGTCGAACATGACAATATCCATAGAATATGGACAGATCAGCCATCCTTCTTCGATATTCCAGACTATCGAGGTCATTTGTGAGCTAAAGCGCATCCACTAGACGTATTATTCGTGTCTGTATTTTGTCCAGCAGAAGCTGTTCCGGAGAATATATTCTCCTGAAGCGGAAAAGATCCCCCAGCTTCTGGGACGCCGACCTTGCGAGGCCAGCGACATGATCGTTCCATGACATGTCACTGTTGAAGTTAATTACCAGAAGCTTGATGGGAGATGATTCAAGTATTGGGTTCCCCTACATCTCCACAGTTGTCAGACCAACATGAGTCTTATGTGCATTAAACTGAACTTCGTTTGTATATCCCCATTAAACAATTCTCTAAATGGCCCCATTGATCTGAATAACATGGTTGTGGTTTAGCTGGTTCCAAGCAGGAAATATATCGATTTTTTGCGACTTCTTATTGACGACATAAAGTCACTCCAACACCACCTCTTCAAAAGTTACCAGACAATGTATTTTGTAAACAAATTGACACAGGTTACTTTTTAACTATCCAACTGAAACTGTGCCTTCTAAAAAAGGTATTTGTAAATTTGAGTCACTATTCTCGATATACAACAAAATGTCTCTTTTTGTCTCAAAAGCGCCGAAAATTATATGACGTAGGTCAAAAAATGTCTTTCTTCTTAAGAAAAACGTAGCTGTATACTAAGATATAATGCTATACACAAATGAAACTGGGTTGCATTTCATGTGAGCAAACCTGAAGAATCGCTAAACAGATGAGTGATAGTTATGCCATATACAGCCTGGTTTTAAGACCACGTTCAAGAAACATTTTTTTATAAAAATAGACATATCTGGCTGCAAATTTTTCCATACACCTTAAAAAAAATGTGATTTTTGAGTTGTGTCACTTTTCCTGTGTACCAACGATATATAAAAGAATATCGAAGACATGTTTTAATACCTAATGTTTCCATGAAACTTAAAACATGTATTTTATTACACTTATGGCACTGTATAAATGGTTTTGTGCAAATCTTCTTGAATTTCTGGAATTGACTGGACTACACAAGCATATTCACGTATAGATGGGGCAGCAGTCTTTTTGTGAGCTTAACATCTAACTGGAGGCGGTTTGATTATTAAGAAGACGTCATTGTATCGCCTCTCCGGTTTTCTTCGACTGCGCCACGATTAAAAGATAAGATCAAATTCAATATTTCAAAAGCTACTGACGCAATCATAAATATGAGAGCCAGACCGGGCTGGTATAGGTTTCTTAGAAATTTAATTCATTGTCTTCGTTCTGTTTGTTGCGGTAGCCGTATTTATTTCACTAGTTCTACCAAAGGGGCTGCTCTCACCACGAGCAAGTCTGGCTACGACGACCCATCTGCAGTGCAATTGCAGCTTCATAGTGGGGGCGCATGGAGGGGGGGTTTTAGGGGTCAAACCTCCGCTAGACCGAAGTACAGACCCAGATGATCTCCAAGTAAAAGATGTTAATTGTGATAAATGGATTTATGGCCTTGTTAATGTTATAATCTGGTAGATTATATATACTATTACTTGGTGAGGCTTTTCCATCATGCAGATAAAAGGATTGTGGATTTAAAACACAGTTTCACAAATAAAACTCTTTTTCTTTTAGTGACGCGTTTTGATTTATATTTAAATCATCATCGGACTGTGAGATTTGGCTTTTAATTAAGGTAACCCAGATTACTTGCTAACTAGCTAACTACATCGTATCATAGATACAAAACTAGAGCTCTCAAATCTAGCATACAATTTATTCTGTCTAGCTATTGATCTTTTAAATTATTTTTTTTTTGTCTGTCTTAGGGGAATTTTTTTTTGGTGATGTATTTGCACGTGTGTTAAAGGAAACCTCTACAAAACCTCGACCATCGCCGTCAAAATGGCCTAAAGATATTTTATGTGATAAACTATTTTCTTTCTTGAGGTATTTCACGTTCTTAGATATTTTATTCTTTAAGCTATTTCATTCTTCTTGATGACTATATATTTCAAGGGTAAATCAACATAGCATACAAATACATGATCTAAACTTCATGGAAACATTAGAGAATCTAAAACATCTGCGAAATTCTGATTTAATTGTAGAAAATGAACAGACTGATCTTTAAAACTCAATTTTTATCGATACACTGCTATAAGTTTCCATCTATTTGTATTTTATGTTAACTTACTCTCGAAATATCTTATTCCATAGAATGTAATAAAAAAAATGAAAAAACCTCAGGAATAAAATATCTAAAAACGTGAGATGTGAAAGATAGAAAATAGTTTATCACATGAAATATTTCAGGGACATTTTGACGGTGATGGTTGAGGTTTTGTAGGGTTTTCCCTCCACACTGGTGCAAATGAAGTCGCCAAAAAGGATTTCCCCTAAGACAGAAAAAAAGAAACAATAAATAATTTAATTGAAGAATAGCTAGACAGAAGAAATAGTATGCTAGATTTGAGAGCTCTGGTTTTGTATCCACCATAGGATCTAGTTAGCTAGTTAGTTAGCAAGTAATTTGAGTAGCCTTTGTTAAAAGTCAAATCTAACAGTCTGACGATGATTTAAATATAAATCGAAATGCGTCACTGAAATAAAAATAGTTTTATTTATGAAACTGAGTGCTAAATACACAATCCTTAAGTGTTTCTCTAGGCTCCCTCATGGTGTACTCTTGGATCCCAGATGGGTGATCTGGAAGTGTCTTGGGCTCACAATGCTGTATGTCTCATTTTATAAGATAAACAGCGTTGTCTGTCTTGCAACCTTTCATAATAGTTTATACGAATGCTTTGTCTCAAAATTGATTTGTTGCACTGAAAGTAGTCTAAAATATTATCACCATAAATTTAAGATTTCATTTTTTAAATATTCAACATTGATAATGGTTTCCAAGCCAGCCGAAACGTTTGTATAGTTATTCAGTCAATCGTATGTGGTTTTATTTATTGGAATAAGACTCAGAAGTTACTTTCTATAATTATATTTTCACTGTTTGCACTTTCTTTTTGTTTTCATAGGTATAAATCATCATACCATTCACCAGAATTAATCACTTTCGCCATTTTCAAAACTCAACTGGACATAAATACGTTTATATCGATTATGATAGCCATGATTTAACTCCTTCGCATTTGGATGGACATTCAGAGCTCACGAGACGCTACAATTTGGAAAAGTTATGGTTAGTTGATATGTTGTATTTACGAAGAAAATTTATGTTAACCTGGTTGTGCTTATAGTCCAAAGCAACGAGGTATTTCTAAACCGAAATATCACCCGTTTTGGTGTGTCGCTCGCACCATCTTGTCCATTGTTGTTCAAACCAAGGACTACAGATTTCTCCTCTGTTTGTGATAAGATTTTTGGAATGAGTTGTATACAATCAAAAATACTTTCAGTGCTGTTAGTATACCGTTTATCTTTTGGCTTAAGTATAGCTTTATATTTTGTATCCTATGTTTATGTATACAATACCTTGAATAAGAAAACATACTTCATGACGCAGAGGAAATTAAGGAAGAAGTCGCATTGGTACAGTTTGGAAATTAATTTGGTTTTCCTTTTCAGGGTTGAGTTCCATGTTTTCACTAATTTGAATGCAACCCAATACAAGAGAAGTTAGAATCAGTGTTACATTCTTTATTAAATCACATTAACTACATTACCTAATAGTCTGAGATACTTCTTCTAAGAATAGAAGAGGTTTATAATGAAGTTCAACTATATGCACCAAGGTTATGGATTGCTTCAGTCGACATTTTAGTATTTTTGTAAGTGAGATGTTCTTTGCTTTTTACCAAGGTTATGATATGACCGATTTGAATTTTTTTATCCATCCCACAACGTAATAAAATAAAATAACCGTAAGACCAACAAAACCAGTGACATGTTTTCTCAAGCAACATCATAAAATGTCCAAAGAAACTATCATAATGAACTCAAAAGTGCCAAAAGGATCTACAGGTGCATCTCAAGGTAAGAGAACCATTTTACCACAAAACCTTCAAATTTTTGTACATCTGTATCTCCAAATAACAGCTGAGATTCATGCTAATTTGGCTAGCCTATAATAAGTTAATTAAAAATGCGGCGCTTGAAACTGCAGAACAGAAATTTCCCAACGAAAAGCAATTTATTACCTGAGAAAGAATATATTTTTTCTGTCTTGTTCCTTTAAAATATTGTTGCACTATTTATAATGTTGGAATTAGTCATTAGTTTTTTTGTCTAATTTGACCTCATGTTGTTACAACCATTTATAAAAATGTTCTTGGTCAATGTGGTGACTGCTTGTAACTATTCATTCAGGCAATGTCATGACTTGTAAATAGAGTGTCTGATGTCAGAGTACAATACCGTTAATAACCTTGGAGTACCTAGATTTTTATTAACATTTATGTTCAAGTGTACCGCAAAGTAGTGCTGCCCATTGGAACCTTTACGAAGGCATTTTTTTTTGGATCATCCCGAATATCTCCGTGTCATAACTAAAGAACATTTGGGAAAAATTATATGAAAAACTTACTGTTCATAAATCCGTTCTATTGTTGAGTTCCTTCATCGAAAATATCATCTATGGCTCACCCCCCTTCCTCAGTATATTAAATAATGTTTCCAACATTCTCAGAGCGTTTTGTGTGGTTTTTTGGTTTTTATTCGTTTTTTGATGATAAATTCACAGCCATTGTACTGATTTGCAAGAGTTACAAATCCTTTTCTTCCAGATTCTATACGAAGATGAAGAAATTAGATTTATTTCGTTGTGAACCTTTTGACGTTAATTAAACTCTTATGCAAAATTGAATAAAACGAATCTGTGATCTTTTTTGTGACATTGCATTCGGAAGTTTTCAAATTAAACATTTAATAAACGTTTATCTGAAAGAAACTCAAATGGAATCATATATACTGACGTAACGCTGTTATTTGAAGACAAATTCTGAAATATCATTGTTTTGAGATCAGGTAAAACCTGATACGTAATACATTTATATTAGCGCTTTGGTAATTCTAAGAAAAATTCTAGGAATTTAATCAGTTAATCTCATCGCAAATAAAATTATTCACATTCTTTAATAATCTCTGTTGATCCAAATTAGTACTGTGATTCAATCATGACTATTTCAATAGGAATGCAGACTGTCTGTTCGAGATCATAATTTGAACATAATTTGTGGCATACACAAATGGTCCCATATAAAGTAAATGCCGGCTGGCCAGGGCTCTGCCAATGGTTGCATAGTTTTCTCACATATCGCTCCTTATTTGTGCTGGTAGATGGATCCACTTTCTATATATTTACCATTAATGAGAGCGTCCCTCAGGGATCAGTCCTCCCTACGCTCATCTTGCTGTACATCAACGAACTGTTGGAAATAACATCTAATCCTATCTATAACTCCGCAGATGACAGTAACCTTATTTCCTGGCATGGACCCAGGTAAGCTACTACCACCCAGAGAGACCTCACCTTGGCAAGGTTCAGATTAGTGAAGACGTTGAGAGAATTGTGGAATGGGGATAAATGAATGGGAATCAGTTTAATGCACAGAAGACTCAGACAACAATCTGTGACAAAGGAGTCGCATGCTGGTATGCCGGCCGCGAAGATGGAGGGACCACTAATACTCTAAACATCTCTAAGCTTCTGAACATCAACATCATGTGGTCGGCTTTCCAGAAGCTGGGGGTTCTCTTCCGATCCAGGAAATTGTATTCTCCGGAACGGCTACTGCTATTCAGACCATCGCTGGAGTATTGCTTGCATGCGTGGGGATGGTTTTTCCCTATTTGCGTTTAACCAGAATGCGTAGACCTCCAAAATATACTCACTTTGCGTACACATCGTTCCGGTGGCATTTCCACTTCTACCAAGCATTATTGACCTACGAGAGGATGTACCGTCTCATCAAAGCTCAGGTTCCTAATTGGAGGCCAGAAACGGTCAATATAGACTTCGAACCAGCTGCAGTAACCGCTCCGAAGAGGATTTTTCCAACTATCCATGTTCATGGATGCTATTTACATTTCTCTCAAGCTGTTTGGCGGAAAGTACAGAAATGTTGTCGGGTTACCCATTATCAAGAAGATGCAGAGGTCCATCAAATCGCAAAAATGTGTATTTCATTCGAATTTTTAAAACCTGAGGATGTTGAGGATGTCTTCTCATAAATTATGGAAGATGCTCCATAATCAACAGATGATGAAGAAGATCAATTAGGTGATCAAAGGTTGCTCCCAGAAAAAAATAAATTGTTGACAAATCTTTTAACTTACTTTGTACAACAGTGGATTCAAAATATAAACGTGCAATTGCAATCTGGAATTGCTACAGAAGAAGACATCAAACGAATAATGAAGCTAAAGGTCGTAATCTTATCATAACTAACTTCCATGGTTACACCAACCAAAAATTTAGAAACGTTATGAAATGTTTGAAACAAAAAGCATCAAAGGCCGATGCGAAAATAATGCGCTTAGAATCGAATTTAGAAGGTGTTGAAAGATATATATATATATATATATATATATATATATATATATATATATATATATATATATATATATATATATATATATATATATATATATATATATATATATATATATATATATATATATATATATATATATATATATATATATATATATATATAGATATATATATATATAAATGTCTTACTTCAAAAAAAAATTTCAAAGAAAAATGCATTTCTTAATCTACTGGTCTTGAGATCATCATGATGATGAGGTGATGAGATTTAAAAACGAGCAATACAGTTAGTGGATGCGCCTTACCACCACACTCTATAACATTGACGGAAAGTGATGGATTTGTCTCTATTCTATAAATGTTATTATGGCAGATGTTGGACCGAGCTGTCTTAACAAGTTGAGCTTAAAACGCCTCGAATAATCTTCTTCCGAAAGCTGTTCTTTTAGAGAACCTCGGCGCTGTGCAATGAGCTCACGGGAAGTTTATTCTACAGGATTTTAAACTCAATGTGAATATACATTAATCATCTTTCAGCGCTTTAGGAGCATCTTAGATTGTCTGCCTTTATGTGAGGTTATCTATCAAAAATCCTCCTACCGTTTTTCTACAGTAAGCTTTGAAACTATTCGTCGATCATCCAAATGCTCTACTGGAAAAAAATAAACAAATTATGTAGACTATGGAAGTCCGAAACACAACATTTGGAACATCTACGCTGACTATCAATTTTACACCATTAATTAGGAAGCTCTTGGAGGCATTTTTTAGTTTTGCTTCTTCTAGACAAATCTCAAACAACAGTTAAAAGAAATAGGTTACGTCGCTCCGTGTGTCTAACGACTATTGGTAAGTCTGAGTGAGGCTTCCACTTCTCAACTTTACCTGTTCCGTGGTGTGAATTAGCGATGGATGAACTCGGCCGACCTGTCTGGACGGCCGGCCTACAAACCAATCTTCGACAGCGCACAGCAGCAGCAGCAGTCATCGATAATTTCTCAAGCACATTTTTCGAATAGTACCGTCGGCATCGCGACTTGGCACTCGCATCAAGAATTTTCACGTGGGCGCGGACCCGGTCCGTTGGACGGTTATAATTATTATCTAAAAGCTATATCGAGTACTACCTTTCTCACAGGAATCTAATACTACACTACTGTCGATGGGATGCGATTTACACATAAAGTTACATGTGACGTAGAATGTGCAATCATTAAACCAGATAGAAACGTAGTACATTGATATTAATTATTATAATAATAATAACTATATTAATAGAAAACAGTCATACACTTGGCTGCAGGATGACCCGTAGCTACATGAAGAATATCATAAAAGACCCCTCCATAACAGATGAAAGCTGCAGAAAATGCCAACCAAACTAAGGAAACGATAGAACATATTACCAGCGCATGCAAAACTCTAGTTGGAACTGAATACACTGCGAGGCACGACTCTGCAGCAAAATTCATACACTAAGCACTAGCCACAACATTCAAACTAATACAAAACACAGATCCATATTACAGATATACACCAACATCAGTACTCGAAAATAGTCAATAATCCCAGCCAATAGACCTGACATGGTTTTTCAATCGAAGGCAGAAAAGTTACCCATTGAATTGATGATGCTATATCCAATGATAACAACATTCGAAGCACATATTCTGGGAAAATATATAAATACACAGATCTCGCAATAGAAATTAAACGACTTTGGAAACAAGAAGAAGTCATTATCATTCCCCTCATTATGTCAGTCTCGGGCCTCAAACTAACCACTTTCACACCCCACATACAGCGACTGAGACTAGACGAGCAGTTACAGAAAACCTTCCAAAAGTCTGTGATTCTCAAGACCTGTCGTATAGTGCGAAAATTCCTCAACGCAGAGCAATAGCTCAGGTACTGACTTGGTATAGCCCGTCAGTACCTGATGACACCGGAATCTAGCGAGAAGAGTGAGATCAAAATAATAATAATGTCTTCATTGTTTATTGCATTAGCAATTATACAAAAAGCATTTTACTGAAGACAAGTCAAATGAATTAGCATCCTTAAAGGTGTAACAGGAAAGGGAGATTAAAACACAGTTTTGGCACGTGTGAAAACTTATCATGTGGCTGTCTATTTGGCCTTTCCGTGGAGCATACTCAACTAAACTGGATCACACTGTATTGAGGAATTGAAAACGATTATCCTTTTAACGTTACGGGGACATGGATTGAGAGCATGTTTCTGTACTACACAAGGAGGATAATAATTTCAAAAGGAAGGTAAATAATCTGCCTGTATGAAGTAGAAGGATGATTCTATTTTTAATTCCTTCTTGCATAGAAGTCTGACCTTTAGAAAATTTGAGGTGCTACAATTACGATTACTATAAAAACAGGCATTACCAAGGTTTCGGGCCAACTATCTGATGAATAATATATGTATTAGATTCGCAAAATTTGTTTTCCGTACATTATTGTAATTTTCATCTTTGAGGAACTGTCAAAAGCGCACAAACAAAGTCACAACACTGGTTGTGTATATTTGTATGTTTGTTTAGTATCAGATTTTACATAAAATGAAATATAATAATTTTAGTGGATGTTAAATAACGTTTAAGTTTAAAAAGATATAGAATGAATTTAGAGTATATTCTAGGAAGCTAAAATAATTATAATTTATTATAATAATAATATCGTATTTATCAGGCCGAAATTTAAAATGAATTCGAAAAAAATTAACTAAAAAGATAGTTTCATCAATTTGTAACTTTTATATGAGCTATTGATTTCGAGTTCGATTCCGGTAATATCAATGAATATTTACCTTCTTTTCATCCTATATCAACTAGATAATTGATAAAAAAAGTCCAGGCACGTTTTTCACTTTCTATAGAATTTAGATATTTATCTGGCCATAGCCAAGGGGTCGATATGTCCACGATGCTCCCTTACACCCCCCTTGCTCCCTTAACCCTTGCCGCCCTTTGGTCGTCCTTGCATAGCGCTGCATTTTTCCAATGCTATTGTCAAAATAATCAGGTCGATGTGCTGACGACAGTTTTAATTTGCGCACACCGATGAATTCAAAGGGAATCCAAGGAATTTCTATTAAGGATACCAATCTATTTCTCCTACAATAGAAATGGAGCTGCACAGCTACTGAACTATTTAATCGACGCTAGGGAATATTTAAGTAGAAATACTCCACATATGTAGACTGTAGATACTTTTACTTTGTGAAAATCTTCCATCCTGCAGATAAAATGTAACACAGGGATTCACAAATAAAACTGTTGCTTGAAACTTGTAGACAAGGTGTATTTTTCAAAAGTTTGATTTCGGACTTCCATTGTCTATAATTTTTTATTATCACAACGCTTCGATAGATATACTATCTTCAATCGTCCTCAGGTCTTCAGGTGACCTGAAGACGATTGGCGATATTGTAAAAATCGAAACGTGGTGATGCTCAAAAATTTTATAGACAATGGAAGTCCAAAATCAAACTTTTGACAAATAAAACTATTTTTTTTTTAATTGAAAAGTTTCCATTTATATTTAAATCATCGTCGAACTGTCAGATTTGACTTTAAACAAAGGCTACCCAGATTACTTGCCAACCAGCTAACTAGATCCTATCATGGATACAAAACTAGAGCTCTCAAATCTAGCATTTATCCTTTCCACCTATTGTTCTATGGAATTATTTATTTTTTCTTCGTTTCGTCTGTCTTAGGGGAAATCTCTTTCGGCTACTCGATTTATCACTTATGTTAGGGGGAATTCCTGAAAAACCGTAACTATCGCCATCAGAATGTCCTTGAAGAATATATAAACCAGAAGGTCTTTTGATTTTTGAAGTAGACTCATGGTTTCTAGGCTCCTTATGCGGAGCCACCCTTGCTCTGATAGTATGAGATCTGATGATACTCGACCCTACGTCATCGCGAATTTGAATAAAAATTAGGTACACATGCGTTTAGTATGCGTATAGGGCATTAGGAACCCCCAAATCTGCCAGGAAAATTCTGTGCAAAAGTGTATTAATTAATTATTGAAAAATCAAAATATCCTGAAATTCAACATGATGATGTTGGATTGAATACAAAATTACATAGGCTTGTAGGGGGTGACCAGCTATTTGAAAAAATCTAGGAATATCCAGGCCTGTACCCAGGATATCGTTTCGAAGGGGGGGCGCAGTTTCAAAAGTGATAATATTGATAATTATTAATACTGCAAGGAGATCAACGGTAGCAGCTAAGAAAAAATCATCCAAACATTTGAACAGTTGCCAATACAGGCATCTAGAATGACAAGATTGTTCGATAATCGGTTATGGAACATTTGAGATGAGAATTTTTGTATATCCTGGAGCATGGAGCAGCGATAGCAGTCAGTTAGTCTTCAGAGGCCAAACAGTTGAGAAATAGAAATCGTGGATATGAATTTCTGCACAGAATTATCCTGGTAGATTTTGGGACTCCATAATCCCCTATACGCATACTAAACGTGGTGAAGTAGGGTCGAGTGTCACTTACTCTCAGACTATGGATACAATCGCAAAATGGAATTGATGGTGAAGTCGCTGTTAGTCGCAATCACCTTAAGTGAAACGCTGAAGCGGAATTTCTTCGGAAATATCACCGCGTTCAACCGGGAACAATCAAATGATAAATTCCCAGCTATCTTATGAAACTTCGAGAGGAAAACAGTCATAACTCATAGTTCGTCGAACTACCTTCAACCTATATTTCAAATTTTAATTCCTAATACGGTAAAAATACGACAAACGGATTGTCCCAAAGTTGCCTGATTTACGCGTACTCTGGGATTTATAACGTCTGACGGAAGACAACAGGCAAAATATAGGTTCAATAGACGCGATTCTGCTACGAACGCGCGCAAAGTCGAAGAATAATGTGCTCAGCGTGGAAACACCCCCCGAAAATACATAGATTTCACCTGGGTTCGAGTTCGTTGTGTGGCAATCGGTGGTATTGCAAAATGGATAGGTAGGTGTTTGTAACCCCGAAGAAACGCTGAAAATCGTCGGAAAAAGAGAGATTTTCTCATACAACCGGTGATTCATCGTGAGTGCTCACTGCGTGAGAAGAAGGAAAAACCACGATATTTATGGGCAAATGATCTTTAAGTAGATAAAATTTCTCACATTTAAAGATCAGTTAGGCTCAATCACGTCCGTTCCAAGGTCATTTAAAGATAAAACTAAAAAAAGGTGGTTAAAGAAATTCACCCAAAACCACCAACATTTTTTAGACTATGTTTTCTATATGTTTTTTGCGTCGCCAATTAAAAAATCCCATAAATTCTCTAGTTTGACGACTATCTATAAGATTTGCTATAGAAAAATCTCGCTTTCAATTTAATAGATTTCACCCCTAATGTAGAGGAAATACAGGCTAAGCCTAAAAATTGACATTTTTTAATGTATGTAAAATACACAGGATTTATTTCGACTCAAAGAAAGCACTGGTATCAATTTTTTACTACCAGAAAAGCCACTAAGTACTGGATATGATATTTACCACTAAAAAGGACCAAAAATGTACTATATATAGTAGAATATCTACTATAACAATAATAATAAAAATAATAATAATAAGAATAATATACTCTTTATTGATATTTCAATAACAAAACTAACGTCAGGCCTATATGGTGAAGCTTAGCGTTAGCTACTATTACAATTAACCATATAGACCAGAAGCAGAAGAGGTTAATAATGCCAAAACATGACATATTCACAACAATAAGATTAGGAAGAAAGAAAGAACTGGTATACGTTCCAAAGTAGAGGATATTAGAACAGAAGTTATTAACAAATTCGGAATACATTTGATTAAGTGATTGCTGATAAATTGATTAGAAATGATTTAATTTTTTGACGTTACGATGGTAAGGTATATATTTTAGGTATTACATTATACGAGTATATGACCGCAACCTTATAAGTGAAACTACGTCATCCTCAGTGAATGATTTTTTCTTCTTAAGTACACTGATTTTAAGGTGATAAATAATTTATGTATGAACACTGAATAGTGATACTTAGCTAAATAATCTAATTTCAACCAATTTAGTATTGGACAGTTCGCTGATACATGATCAAATTAGCGCAGCTTAAAGATAAAGCGTGCACAATTGTTTTGAATTACTTGAATTATATTTTTTTAAATGGTGTAAACATGGATAGTATATAATATTTGAATAACTTAGGACAGATATGACTAGAGCCTCACACAGTTGTTTACGTAGTTTGAAATTCAGTAAATACCGGTTTGCTATAAGAGCACGTTGTCTCAAATTGGTTTTTTCGACAGACTTTCTGCATGTTCAATAAATCTCAACTTTGTATCATATGTTACACCAAGAATTTTCGCTGTACAAATTGGTTATTTATTTGAATTTTCAGATTTGACATTACATTTTCTTTCTCTTTCTCAGGTAACATATTTTTGATATAAAGATATATTAGGAGCTCTAGTTTCAAGGAGTACAGCGTAGCCATATTTATTCCATGTATGTAGAAAGGTAGCTAATTATATTTTGGATATATCATTACCATACTATGTATTATAAACTCCATATAGGTCAACCTCGTTACTTTTGCTTAATGCTAATATAGCATTTCTGTTTTATCACGTTGCTACTTACACATCTGTTATTCATGCACACCTTCACACTTGATACAAAGATAAAATATGCTTCGTCATCTTAAGCTTGGCCAAGTCTCGTCAGTAACTGTTTGCTTATTGTTTTCTTCGGTCTTGTTTGTCACTTTCGACGTAAAATGAAAATGAGCTCTTGAAGAAGATGACATGAGGTGCGAGGAAATGTGGGAGTACAATACGTCCCGCACCCTATGTGCATATATGGGAGACCCTTGTGCAGACACGACCCCATCTCAATCGCCAGTGGTGTAGATATTTATTTTGAAAACCGTGTTTCGGTGTTACGACTTTTTAAAGGTAATGATTGGAAGCATGGTGGGTTTATACTCTACACTATACATGTGGCCTACTACAGATATGCATGTTTCGTTATTCGCCTGAACGCTCGTCAATTTAGCTCGGCGCCCGAATGTAGAGAAAAACTACTATTTTAGAATTCTAATGAAATATATATACTAAACAATATAATTTTCTTTACAACTAAGGCTTCAATACCTTTCTAACAAGTATTCCAGATTTTCTTTGGAAACTACAGAACCTTTATTAAAAATATGTTGTGGTCTGTGTTCGAAAATATATGTTGTTTTCCAAGTGCACCTCTGTTCGCTCCATTTAATCCATTTATTCAGCATCGCCATTTTCGTCCACGGTATTCCAGCGGTATGTGTCTGTCCGTTCCCGCGCCTTGGTTTTTATTTTGTATCAACCCCCTCTCAGAATGACTGAGCTGTTAAAAAGTCAGGGTTGTGACAGTTGGGAGGTTCTCATATAGGTGTTGATGTGATATGTGAGTTGTGAATTGGCTCTATTATCAATGGTGGACATATATCTTCTCTCTTGAGTACAGGTACATATCTTTTTTATAATCCGTTTATTTGTACAAAAACTTTCAAACCTCAAATAAGAAAAATACTATGTAACGCAGAGAAATTTTGGTTAATCCCTTTAGGATCAGGGAACTAAAAGTGGCTTTGGTAACAGGTCATAAAGATTATCGAATGTTTATAACAATACTCTTAAATTCTTCCTCCAGGAAGAACAAAACTGTATAATTAGGTTGAACTATTTGCGCCAAGGCTATGAAATGATTCAGTTAACATAATAGTATTTTTATAGGTTAGATAGTAGAACTATATATGATCAAAGAACAGTATTCTTACTTTAAGATAGGAAGATATATACTTGAATGAAAGCATATATGCTTCATCTGAGAATTATTTTTTAAGCGTGTACTACGCATGGTATATTTTGTGGTATTACCTAATTGATGAAACTCATTGTGCATGTGGGTGTCTACATTCAAATTAGAAGTTATTAGAAGGCAGAATAAAAAAAGCTTTGCTTTCAAATTTTGCTTCAAAAATGCGCCTTTTCAAAGTTTTACAAATAATGGAGATGTATCCTCTAGATACGGCACTGACACGTCTTGTCCAACATATGAGTAAGCATCAACAATACCCATTGTTAGAAATCAGATCGTTATCTGCTTATAATAACAGGTCTTCATTATCAAATAAGATACACTGAATTTCTAATTGATACGTTGAGCGTGTTTGAAAAGAGGCTGGATATTTTTATGACCAAAAAAACATGCGACTACAAAAATTCGAAAAAAGAGCAAAAATTTTACTTTTCATAAGCCCAGTCTCTGAATTTCATCCTATGAACAAATCTATATCAGATCACGTTAAAACGTGGCTTAAATTGGTGATCTAGTTGAGCGTGGATTGACTTTTTGTAGCATGAATCAAAAATAATTAGCAAAGGCCTAACAAACCTCAAAATTTATTCCGATTAGATAGGATACTTTGAAATATATTTAAAGAAATTAAAATGCATAAAATCTAAGACGCATTCCATTTCATATAAAAGCACAGTCAAGCAGATAAGTTAAATATTTATTACTATCACTACCCAAGTGTCATGTTTTGTGTATCATAGTTTATTGATCATATTATTTGCACTAGGTTAGATAGAAACCCCAACCATTACTAGCATAATGTCAATATATTTGATTTGGGAATCTCAACTCTTCAAGATGTTTTGAAAGTAAACCATTACTCCTAATAGAACCAATAAGCGGAAGAATTAGATACTTTGATAGCGAAAACTTAGAAGATGAGATACTATGTTTTCTTGATGTTTCATATCATAGGAGGGTCACGCTGAAAGTTTTTAGATACAGAAAAACTACAAGGTTTTTTTAAAAACTTTATTCTGTTTTTTCAACATATTCTCCCCCTACCTTAATACATTTACGCATTCGGTGAAACCACTTGTCAAATTCTTGTGACCAACGTTCTTTTGAAAGGTTGCTAATTTCCTCCTCAAATGCAGCGATTGCCTCTTCATCGGTGGAAAAATGGCGACCTAGTAACTTTTCTTTGATCTTAGGGAATAAGAAGTCACTCAGAGCTCTTGCATAGCTCTTGGAAGACTACGTTGACACATTTGGTTATATACCATTCAAAGGGAACCGTCCTTTGATTTTCCAAGGCCTCCGTTGTGATATATCCACTTTTAGAAAAAAAAGATGCGACCATTTTCTCTCTTGGAATGACGAATTTTCATTGGAGGCTGCTCACTTTCAAAGCACCAAACTAATGATTGCTGTTTAGTTTCAGGATCATAATGATATAACCATGTTTCACATCCTGTCACGATATTAAAGGTGTTGCTACTGTGCCCATTATCAAAATTTTCAATTATAAACTTGGCCCAATCGACTCTTGTTGCTTTTTGCTCACTGGTCAACAAATGTGGCACCCATCTGAAACACCGCTTCCTTAGGCGACGGTGACCATGAATGATTGTTCGGACCACTGCCGATCCAACGCCCAGAGAAGCCTTGATCTCGGTGTAGGTTACATGTCGATCTTTTTTACCATATTTTGCACAGCTTCTACAGTTTCTGGAGTAACAACAGTGCGCGGTCGACCTGTGCGAGGTTCGTCATCGAGTGAGACCCGGCCCTCTTAAACTCAGCAAATCAATTAAAAACTGTAGCCCTAGAAGGAGCAGAGTCCCCAAGGCAACTCACTAAACTTTTGTGACATTCCGCTTGTTTAAGACCCATTTTATAGTCATACAAAGGCATGGCTCGAAAATCGAGACTACCCGGTTCCATTTTCACGTTAAAATTCGGCCAACACTTAAATGCATTCGAGACCGTGGCAAGTAAATAAATGATGAATAATTAACCCCTGATAAAATTAAAGTAGGACTCTGTATTTCACGTGCAGGGTGCTGCATGCTGGAGCTGCTTGTCACACTAGCAACCTCGGGTCAAAGTTTCGTCACAATCCAAAAAGTTATTTTGGTGCTATAGAGGGCCGTGGATTTCCAGGCGGAAGCCAGACAGACAGAATGAAATTAGTGACAGTTCTTTGTGACGGATATGACATGAAACATCAAAAAAATACATTTCTAATTAAAAAAATTCTCGATGATAATACTTGAATTGTTGTGGGAAATAAAACGCAGAACACAACACAATTTTCTGATTGTAGTCAGCCTCCAATCCTTGGAAATCACCCTATAGAATACATAGAAAATTCCAGAGTGCATAGCAAGTGAAATACAAAGGCATTAGAAACAATAAGGCAATAATGGCTACGTTTAGAGGAAATAAAACGAAAACAATAACTCGCAGATGTCCGTACGGTAAAAATACAACCATTTGATTTACACTTCACAAGACATTTAGTGGGGAATAGATCTCTCCGTGGTGGCAGGCGCATTTTGTGCAATCTTTTTGATACGGCATTGTGTCCAAGGTCAAATGACTTGCGCTATGCACTTAATTAAATCCTACTTCCAGCCGCTTGGCCGCTGTACGACTTCAAAGAAAGTTTACACTTTATGTTATGAAATGACACGTACCGAGAACAATATCCACGGATAAAAATGCCGGTTGTTAAGTCTACAATTGATTTTATGTAGCGCCTGGTAAAAGTGCATGCTTTCACGACGCCAAGGAGCTGGTGAATGCAATACCGTGGTATGGAACTGTTAGCCTCCTCAAGGTGGTTCTTACAAGAAACCCATTTTCTTTAGATTTGTATAATTTTTTTATTATGACAACAAACTGATAGTGGAACAAGTCTGCAAAATCTCCAAACTATCTATGGTACATTTTTTTGGGAATTTATAGTCTAAGTTGAGCGGCTGAGCATAGTGGCGTCTCTTCAATGTTTTTTCGAGATAGCTAGCCCGTTGAGCTACGAATTTTATATAAAAGAAAACGTGAGCATAGTTTTCTCAATTATGTGGAGTCGGTTTACAGCATTTTTTTTTAAATTGAATTGGGAAGAAGAATTGCGCAGGGGTAAGTAGTTTCCATAGCGTATTTGACGTTTTGTGTCAATGGTTAAAACATCTGCTTAGAAAGCGGGAGATTGTGGGTTCAATCCACACTGGGGACACATTTTTTTTCTAGGTTTTCTAATTATAATTAGGCAATATTTTGTTGAATGGCATTTCCGTTAGTTGAGAAATAAAAAAATGCTTTGTACATTGGATAGACCCTTTTGTTGTCTGATCCAAAGAATTGCCCTGATAATTCAAAAAAGGTACACCACAATTACATATTTTGGAAATATTTCCAATAAGATATCCATAATAAAAAGAGGGTATGATGTCAAATAAGGATAGCTGACAGGTCAGAACCTTACTTCATATTTCATAAATGCAAAGGAGAAATCAGGTATGTGTAAGTATTCAGGTATTTATATCATTTCAAGTGCCTTCTGTAACTTCTATAATGGTGCTTATATAGGTCAAATGGTTAGAGCATTTACAACAAGGTACTGAGAACATATAAATTACTTCAAATACCAACATCCAGAAAGATCAAATTTTGCCAATCAGTTACTAGATACTAGTCATGAAGTTGGTAACGAAAATAGAATGATTGTACTTCATACCTGAAATAAAATAATGATCTAAGCTTCATGGAAACATTAGAAATTCAAAAATATCTACGAAATCCTGATTTCATTGTAGTAAATGAACAGACTGATCTTTTAAACTCAATTTTTATCAATGCACTGCTATAAGCTTCCATCTATTTGTATTCTATGATAACTTACACTTGAAATATCTTGTCATAGGATGTATTAGGAAGAATGAAGAAGCTTAAGGAATAAAATATCCAAAACGTCAAATATCTCAAGAAAGAAAATAGTTTATCACATGAAGTAGCTTAAGGACATCTTGACGGCGACGGTTGAGATTTGTAGAAAGGATAAATAGTATGCTTAATTTGAGAGCTCTAGTTTTGTATCCGTGATAGGAGCTAGTTAGGTAGCTGACAAGTAATTTGGGAAGCCTTTATTAAAGGTCAAATCTAACAGTCTGACGATGATTTGAACATAACTCGAAACGTGTCACTGAAAGAAAAATAATTTTATTTCTGAAACTGTGTGTTAAATACACAATCCTTTTATATGCATGATGGAAGAGTTTCATCAAGTAAGATTATCTACAATCAACATAGTTAAAACAAATTGATTGACAATTGCCCTCCCAGGTTTTCTAACCTAATCATTGAAAGCAGAATTCATTAGATGTTTCATTATAAAATATATACGTCTGCCTCATATCCTCCAGATCAACACTTGAATCAAAAAGTGTCTAAATCCATATGGGATCAAACCAGCATATCAGACATTTTTACACAACTATACACTTATTGCAAAATTTAAACCAAACACAGATGATTGGAAAAAGACTAATGTTGTATACAGACTGTGATGACTGCGAAGGCATGTTGGTCAACAATATTTTGAGAACATAATTCACAATCGCAAAAATGTTTTAAAAAATAACAAGCACGGTACATTCCACTCATAACATATAAAGGAAACAGGCTATTCATTTGACTTTAAACATATAATATAATAATCATATAATCAAATAAGAAAATAATAACCTACCATAAAGGATTCATCAAAAAAAGTGATCCATTTACTTTAAACTCAACGTTGGCGGCATAGGTATTATTTATGACACATTAGTCAAATAAAGATTTTTGCATCTTTCCAAAATGTTATCTAAATTGCTGGTTTTACGCATATTTATATTATAATATTTTCTCCACATCCTGTCGCGTTGATACTACTCCATCTGCTTCCAGCAGCCGTAAAAACAGCTCCAAATTTGTAAAATCTGTTTCCTGCAGTTAGTTTTTTCAATTTCAATTAATTTGATCTGTTTTACGTCTTCAATTCCTATGAAACTGTACGATCACACATTATACTGAAGATGGTTTAAATGCAAATAAGTCGAAACGTCATCCTAAAACATTTTTCGTTTTATCAACTGACCGAATTACCATTGTCTCTTTGGTATAGCCTATACTGTAATTGAACTGTATCCATTCACAATATACTATTGC
This sequence comes from Bruchidius siliquastri, assembly GCA_949316355.1. Classification (NCBI taxonomy): domain Eukaryota; kingdom Metazoa; phylum Arthropoda; class Insecta; order Coleoptera; family Chrysomelidae; genus Bruchidius; species Bruchidius siliquastri. The sequence goes on from OX438530.1 coordinate 32,882,050, forward strand.
AAATCCGCTAGATTTGGTACACCCTATACAGAACTGCAGAAGGCGTCGCAACAGCAACGAAGAGCACACATCTAAGTGGCTATTAATTATGTTTAAGAGGCACCCTTCCTCAAATTAAAGAAGTCAAATTATGCGGCGACAGAACACAAAGGTAGATTTCGCCAGCTTGTTAACTAAATTGCTTTACTTTATTTCGAAGGAGGCCTAGATCTCAGATGCTTGCCGACGATAACCCAAATTAATAGCTGGCGACACTAGCGTAACGACAACCTCATTCGGAAGGGTAGTTTCGGGAGCTGATGTGTACCCTGATAACAGTTTGAAAGCAGAAAACGTATGAGTGACCATTTGAACGATCTATCATTCAATATTTATGCCTGGTGTATTCAATATAAATATCTAGAAAGATTTTAACAGACTATTCGCTTTGATATCTATGTCTATGAAGTTATATTTTTTCATTATTTTATAATAATAGTCCTCGACGTAGTGACATCTTTCGATAATTATATTCCCAGTCGACATGTACGAATTAGCTTGTTCAAACTACAAACTTCAATCAGCAGCCTAATCCTGATAAAGCTTTGATCTTGTATGAGGATCGAACAGAATGAAGGAGAATATTTTTAGCCAAGTCACTGCAAGCTACTACCAATTGTAACATGATAAAGAAACACATGTCCGTCCTAAAAAGCGAAAAAAGCGACAGCGAGTGGCTCGCGTGAAATTGAATAGTTTTTCAGAAAGCCAGACATAAGCTGTTGAGTGGCGAATAAAATACGTCGTACACAAGATAATGATACTTTCATAAATCTCGCTGAAGGCAGAAAGGTTTAATTTGTGAGGTAAGATGTATGCAAATTTAAAGGTGTTTAAAGTATCTGATAAAAGGTAAAATGCGGTTGGAATTTATTCTCATCCTGGCACTGATCGAAGCTCATCATCGTTTTAGTTCCCACGCACCAGCAGAGGAGGTATTGTCATCGTAAAGCTTTTGGATTTGATATTTTACATTTGTTGGATGTCTCTAATAGTGATGTAACGAGTATGGAATTTTAAGCTTTCTCGAATGAGAATACGATAGCGAATATCTGGCACCGATATTCGCGAATACGAATGAGAATCCGTATTCAGTTGTTAATTTGGCGCCATTTACCTATGATTCGATTTTCTCATCGTTTGCTGGAGGGCAGTCATCATGTCGAAGCCACATACTTGCCCTCCCTTGATGTGGCATATCGTCTATTAGGTCGGGTAAATGGTGTTGTAGAGAGTATTGATATTTTTGCCCATTCGATGTTCCTTCAATAAAATATAGACCAAACAACCTGTCATCAATAATTCTGCACCATACAATCACCGACCAGGGCGTTGATGTTCCACTTCTCTGAAATCTCACAGTTTTTCCTCACTCCAGTAGTATATTATGTCGATTGAGTTCACCATAGTTTCTAAAACCAGATTCATCTGAAAACAACAAACAAAGGAAAAATAGTTAATTCCTAATCTAATCTAAATTTAATTCCATTCAATTTCTTGACCACTGAGAAAATACAGCTCAGTCAATAATGAATAATGTTCCAGAGAAATGATAACGGCGTTGTCTACCGTTGCGGCATTGAAACATTTCGAAAAACAACACTGTCAATGTCGAAAATAAAAGTCATCATTAACTCTACCCCATTGCACCCAAGTACTTTCATCTGAACCTTTGCATCTAAAGACTAAATAGACCGCCCGGTATAAGTAGATTTATCTAATGAGTGATAAACGTTCAAGAGAAGGATATATTTTTGTTTTGTAATTTTTCATGAAATATTTATTTATAATACTAAAAAAACCACCATAAATTACATGCTGACCACAATTACTATTGCAAAACTGGGTGAAACACAATATAATTCTTAGGAAATAAAAGATAAAATAATTTATTTTTTTATGTCGAGTGTAGATGCTCTTACTTGGTTAAAACACAATTATTTTATCTAATCTTAATTTATTTTGTTTTATATCATGTTATTTACAACTTATGCATTTTTTTGGATGTGATACTCGCATAATATTCGAATGAATCTTGCGAATGCGAGTGCGGATGCGAATGTCAAGAAATATGCTAATATCCGCGAATACGAATATTCGTTTCATCACTAGAGTATAATGTCTACATCACGTAAATCCATATATCTGGTTGTTAGTTTGTCTCTTAGTTGAAGTTTAGTCACCAGCGCTGGCACCATAGCACTTTGCTTAGTGCTTCTCCAAGCACTGTTGTGCTCAAAACCACTATTTGACTAGTGATAACCATGATCGTTTCTGATTAAAGATCGTTTTACATTTTATTATAATTTTTATAAATCTTACTAACACTGCTTCGGACTTTCATTGTATTGAGAATATTGTATTTCAGAACGTTTCGAGTCATGTGGTAACTTCAATCATCTTCAGGTTAAAGGTATTATTGAAACTTCTACATTTCTCTACATACTTCAAACAGTAGTCCTAGAAATCTGTTCCAAGACATTCTTTGAAGGCGCGCAATTTTTGTACCTACACCGAATCAAAATTCCAAGCAAAGAATTACTTCCATTCCAAGTATTTTACTAAAAGATTCAATTGAAATATATCTTTAAATACTTGAAAATAAATCCATTGAAGCCATTCCCTGCTTTCTGCTTTAGTTATATGATGACAAATGTATATATGCTATTTGATTCGAGTTTTTTGGTTGTGCTTAGAGCTCCAAAATATTAGGCCAAAAAAAATATTTTAATAATTAGTTTGAGCTTCAAAAAATTGATAAATCATACTTGATTTTTATGTACATGTCCTCTGTGTTTTAATCTTCACTGCGTTCACTACTGATCGTGACTTATACAGAGTACAAAAGCACCAATTTTGTCCGTGAAGCTTGAATACCGTTCTGCCATTTATCTCAGTCATCTAAATGTTGTCAAAATTTATGAAAAAAATCTGAAGGAAACGGTACATACACCGCATACTCGTTATTTCCTTTTTTTTGTAATTGGGTACCTTAAATATGGAACATAAAAGTACGTAACATCGAAACTTTCCACATCTTTAAGAAAGTTTCCTACTAAAATGAAAACGTTCTAGGGCAATCTCTATTGTTTCACAGCAGAAATATATTTATCTTTATTACTATGATACTACTGACGTAAACTAACCTAAAAAGCGTATATACATATCATTAAGATGCAACATGCATTATCATAGAGATGAGTGCGCCATGATGGTACATAATGATACCTAGAAAGGCAGTGTAATCAGCATACTTTGAAATTGGTATTCATATGTGCAAAACATTTGAAACAGCTAATTGTACGTAGTGATGAAAAAGTAAGAGCAATTTCCTTCAGTTCAACTCAGGATCAGTTTCCGAACAAGTGATGTTCTCTTTGGTGTTCACTCAGTGGAATTGAATCATGATGTCTACGCATTGGTACGCATGATACATAGAGTTTGAGAGGGCCTTCGATAAAGTAAATACAACAACAACAACGTGCATCTTAGAGCATATTAGAAGATTCTGAAAACACTAGAATAATAAGGAGTCTGTATTGGCATCAAAGAGCGTGTATAAAATCTAAGATCAGGTATCAGAGTAAATTGAAATACAGCAAAGATGCGAGTCAGGGGTATGTTCTGTCTCAAGTTTTATCTAACGGATACTATTAGAAACTGTTTGATGAAACTCTTTGTAAACTAAATGAAGGCATAATGGTCAAAGGCGTTGGAATTAACAGTTTGCGTTATGCAGACGACACAGCGCGGCTCTCAGACTCTGCTGAAGGAATTTAGATGATCATAGATCGCTCAGTCAGCAAAAAGACCAAAACAATGATAATAATCAGCAAGATCAATACCGTGAACGCACAATTCTATGCAAAAAAACTCTTATTTCAACGAGTGGAAAGTTTTAATGACCTTATGTTGGCTTCCAGCAGTATGAAAATTGGGGGAAATTATAATAGCTATTGAGAAAGCAAGGTGCTTCTTCTGCCGAATGAAAAAGCTCAAAACTTCGAGCTTGTGTGTTACGATGTTATGTTTTCTCTATACCTTTTATAGTGCTGGCCGTTAACAGATAAATCACAAAGCGTCTACAAGTATTTGAAATCCTATGCTATCGACACATGCTCACAATCTAGTACACGTATTATGTTACAAATAATACAGTTAATCAACGGATGACTAAAGATAAGGAGGTGATTGACATAATAATTGAAAGAAGAAAAATGTGTTACCTTGGACATATTCTCAGAGGCAAATAATATAAGATATTCTAAGATTATAAATAAAGGGGGTTTTGGCGTAAGACGTGTCTCATGGCTTTGGACAATGAAATAGGAATACACAAACGTAAATCAGCTTAACGCTCAGAAGACTCAGACGACAAACCTGACAAAGAAGTCGCATTCAGGCCTGCCAGCCGTGCACATGAAGGGACACCCAATACTTGAATCATCTTCCATAAAGCTTCTGGACATGAACATCAATAATAACATGTCTTCATGGTGATGGTCTCGCTAGGTCGTCGTCCCAGAAACTTTGGGTATTCTTCCTCTCCAGGAAATTATATTCTCAAGAATAGCTACTCCATGTACTCTGGAGTACTGCTCGCATGTGTGGGGATGCGATCTAAACAACTTCCTAAAGCTTATAGTCACAATACAGAAACGATAAATACGTCTACTGGATGCGTCTGACGTCACAAAATACCTCCACAGTCTAGAACCTCGAAGCTGATCTGTATCTATTCTGTAGATATAATCACGGCATATGTTTGACTAAGCTGTCTGGCATAATAACACCAAAAGTCGCCAGTACAGCAAATACTAAACGATTTCAGTGGGCGCAACGTGAGTCGGTCGAGCCTACAACTCCTCGAAGAAGCCTGTTCCAAAACTCGTTCTTTTGGAGAACATCAGCGTTGTGGAATGAGCTACCGGGAGTTTGTTCCCAGATGGCTACGATGTGAATAGACAATTCGCAGCACTTATAAAGCGCTATAGGCTATCTGCTTTTGCGTTAGGTTATCCATACAAAAAGTGGACAGTTCTTGCTTGGACAGAATTGGAATTAGAATGGGCCGGGATGATCTTCAAGATCCACTAAGGATACGACATAATAAGAAGAATAATCTCAAAAGCAACCAATTGATCTCCGAGTGTAGTCGGCATGCGAATGGGGCGGGAGCCTGGGGGCAGCCGCGTGGGCAGCCGAAGATGTCGGGATGCGTCGTGGCCAGACTCGTATTTCCAAATAGGGACGGCCAGCGCCAGCACCGGCCATCACTGTCTCAGGTATTGCAACAGCTTTGAATTATGGTTATGGCCCGACCGGCACCACACCGCCACCAGCGCGTAAAAATCGCCGAGAAAGTCATATTATGCGCACTGTGTTTGTGTGAGAATGGCATTCGACAGCCGATATTGGAAGTAGTACTACTTAGTGATGGTACCAGACAGTATTGATTAGATCTGGACTCAATTGTTCCTTTTGGTGATTAGATTCCATGGTATCGATGCCCTTCATGGAATCAATCAATGCCAATCAAAGACACCCGCACATCAAAACCAAGCAGAGTTGCCAACTGTGATTTCTATAATCCGTTAGATCTACCAAAGTTTTATACTAGCAATAGGAAATCTACTAAACGGTACAGACGAGTAGAGTTGCCGTAGCACTTATGAAAATTCAACATTGACCATAGAAAAATTCTACGATTTTCTACACCACTGTCATGTCTAGTATGTGATAACTGTCATTAATTAGACAGCAATGAAATTCAATCCTATTACAATTATCATGTGTAAATCTGACAGTTATGAGAATTCAATCATGGCAGCAAAAAGGTGGAAAAAAAATAGTTTATATAATATAAATGATTTTTTTGCTGTGAATGACAACTACTATCATTCATTAATCTTACAATAGTTAATCTCGATTTAATATTTTGCAAAGTATCCAAGTTCCACCACAAGGGTCAGTCTTGTATGTTGGAGATCTTTTATGCCTTCTACCTCGAATCCCATTGCTTGATGTAGAGCTCTAAAATGGAAATGTATCATTAAGATATTTACATCAATGGTCAAATTTCAAAAATAGGGTATGTCCACACCAAGATCTTCTTTCATACGTCTGCTAGTACCAACTGCACAGCGGTTATAATTTGTTCCACACCTTTATCCGTAACATGAATAATTTAGAAAGCTATATAGTATTAATTTGTTTTTTGTTTTTCCTCGACTTCAATTGCAGCCATTTGTCCAAGATTATTTCTGAAAATAAACACCTTAGTCGAACGTTCATACTGCTAGATTGCATGGGTATATTGAACAACTTCGAGTGCTCCCCATCAGTTTCGTAGCTAGGAACTTTGGCGCCAAGGGCAAAAACTTCCGGATTCTGCTCCCATTTTGACATTCATCTCGTGTGACTCTGCACAAGCTACGACACTGCTCCACACAAATCGATACAATCCGAGGACCTTCTATTGATCTTTTAAATACTTAGTATACACGCTATTAGCTATCCCAAAATGATGAAATACAGCAAGCATTGGGATGAATAACAGAGACCGTGAGCTTTTAGGGGCTTTTAGTGGGTATGTCAAATCTGCATGATAATGGCTATGCATAATAAAAAAGTATGAATGAATATCGAACTATGTATAAGCCTAAATTACTAAAAAATCCGTAGGATGGAAGCCGATCTATTGCGGGATTCGAACCACACACCCCCTGATTGCCCTCAGATGCTCTAATCACTGAGCTAAGCAGCCACTCTGCTCATTCGGTCTAGAATGCCAATGATGTTAGGTGCAGGTCCGTAAAGATCTCCGACCGCGATCTACAAGTGCACATTTAGAAAACCCTTAAAGAAACAAGAAGTGCTGCGGGATTGTCAATCAGAAGCTGTAGCCAATTGTGCTAAGCCGTCACTCTGCTCACTCGATCCCTGATGCCGATGATATTGAGTGCACTTCACTTAAAGTGATTTTCCTTCTGAATTTCAAAAAGTGATCGTGCCTGTTTAGCTAAGTTCGCAATAGCGATTGACTGGCAATGCGAAGTTTTCCAGTTTTATTTGGAACTTTCGAAATATAATTTGTACCAGAAAATGGCTTTTGTTTGTGATGTCCTGTGCACAAGCTCCACAATTCTGTCTTCCAAACCAAAAGTGCAAAGTTCTTACTAAATAGGTTCAGAAGAAAATTTGACTTGAGCCTAAACGAATGGCAGTGAACCTGAATAAAATGTTTATAAATCTCATAGCGCGCCAGATCATTCCAAAAATTCCCACAATAAAGCTAGTGTGGAATGTCCTGCACTTTGGTGAATCACATACGCATATTGACCATAAATTCTGACTGCATGGCGAACTATGGACATTTCAATGGCTGAGGTCAAGCAAACCGAAAGCGTCTATTACAGACACATCAACATTCACGTTTTATTATTATTATTCTCGAAGAATCCACATTATTTACAAGATATACCTGTATTCGATAGACCGAGGCACTTTGCTTTTGTTTGTCTATACACATGCAATGGGGCTCATGTTTGTATCAAACAAACATTGTTTGAGGTAAAATTGGAGTGCAAAAATAAGGATACATATTTATTATTTGAAATTGTGCTGTAGTACCATGCCATGGTTCAGATTTGAATCGGCTTTTGGAATTTATTCAATGAAATGGAGAAGGTATTGTTAAAACTAAAACACATAAAATCGTTAATATATTATTCAATATTTCCAAATTTTTCAAGCGGACTAATAATTCAGAAAGAGTATCAAAATATTCAGTAAGCTCAGCCTACCTGATGCTATTTTTAAAGGCTTGATTACACTGTCTGATTACTCATTATCCTTATTTAGATAGAATGCAGTATTCTGTAGTAGTTGCTGAAACAAAATCGCGAATAATTAGATTACTGATGTAAACGTGGCTACGTAGGTTCTGTCTATATTATAATCGTCTAGTCCAACCGATTGTCCGGATCCCTTGGAAAGCAGAGCAGTCAAATATACTGGGATATACATCACACGTTGTTATATCGATACTGCGGTACAGTTAAAGAATGTTTTTTTTATAGGTAGCCCAAGCAAATGTAGAAAGTATATCGCACTCCATATGCACTGCGAAGTGAAAAATGTCTATTCCCATTGTCCTTAAAACGCTGCATTTTGTAAACATAGGGAAACTCCCCGGTAGCTCATTCAACAAAGCTGAGGTTCTGATGGGAATGTGCCCATTGGACTCGTCTATTGCTTGCTATGCTGACGATTCTTGGCATTATCATGCAAGATAGATCGGTGGAACATCTATCATGATATATAGAATAGAGACACATCAGGTACCCTTCTTTGATGTCATGGCCTGTAGATGTCCTTAGTGAGGATGACCGGCAACATTGCTTTACCGTGACCATTCAAAAATAAAATTGGGTAACGCACATCATCAAAAAATTAAATAATTTAGAAGTTTTAATATTGGTACAATTTTTAACCCTCCAAATAAATTATTGAGAACAAAAATGCCGACTGCTAGTTTAGTTAGAGGAACATAAATAACAAAAAGTGAAGGTATTATGATATTTTCTATTTATTCTTTGAAGGTGAGATAGAACTTGCAGGCAGACTAAAGAAAATGAATGAAACTCGTGATAAAGACAACATAAAACATCAAAAAAACCTCAAACAGGAAAACGTTCGTGATCACAATACTTTCTCGTTTAGGGCGAAAATCAAGTCAAAGTTGGTTTCACTAAAATTCATAATATATTTGGTAGATTATATGCTTAATTAGACATTCATATGTCCATATGCTCAATCAGCTATAAAAGAGAATCTGAATATGAATGTGCCTTGAATTAGTAAATGACATCTATTTTGGCTTCCAAGATGGAATTTTTTCTATTAAAAATAAACAATTTGCATTGATATAAGAGGAATGTATACACCGGTATAGATAAACAATTTAATTAATATACAGACAAAGTTCATTAGGAGGTTATATAGACACGAGGTGTGACTGGAGATAAAAATACATTTCCCACTTAATCATTCATTAACTCTATCAAACCCACCATTATGTAAACATTTTGTATCATTTCTCTGGTACCTAGTACCTAGGATGAGTGATTGATATTTGTTGTCCACCGACTGTTGACTAAGCTAGACAAATTTATTTACATTCTTATTGGCTGAGTAGATTACCTTCAAATTTTGCGCAATTAAGAATTGAATCGCTTCGTTTGTTGGAAGACAATCTGCTCTTTTGTTGTTTTGGTAACTTTCGATAAATAATTAACTCAATGTATGGAATTAGGATAAACAGTTGTTATCACATCAACACTACAGAAGCTGTGTGACTGACTGCTCAAAAAGGCTCGATATTTTTCTTACTGTTAAGAAGGGACTCTACCTAGAATTAAAGGCGTTTCACATGGGTTTTCAATATTTCGTTTCAAGCGCTCATTTTTCAAGATAATGGGCTGATTTTGCAAATAATAGAGAAAGGTTGGTATTATGCTCGTACGAAGCCCTTTTTACAATTTTTTTATAAAAAAATTCCTGTTGGTAACCGAATCAACCAAAATATCAAAATGAGGGCTTCGCATGGGCCTAGAGCCGTCCTTTCTCTATAATCTACACAAAACATATTTCCGAAATGTTCAAAATCAAGCGCTTCAAACAAAATATTGTGGCACTGTACATGAACATATTCTTACCGCTGATACTAGCACCCGTCCTACAATATCTAAAATGTTGCATCAACAATTTAAAAACGGGCTTCACACGAGTATAGAAGCAACCTTTCTCTATCTGTTTCAAAACAATCTTTCCATTATCTTGGAAACAAAATATTGAAATTCCATGTAAAACGCATTTTATTTACGTAGAATCCCCTCTTAAGGATGTGACAACACTGCCATGGCCCTTCGCATCGTTGCAACAAGCCGTAAAAATTCAAAAAACTTGATTCCATATGTTGGTGTGGTATTCAGGACGGCGCTGAAGTGTTTGCTTGACAACGCCTAATTTTGACATATTATTTAATACGCCTCTCTTAAATTTTCATTTATTTGTAAAAATAATATAGTGTTTATTGTTTATTAATCTTCTTACATAAAATGGTGAGAAAGTAAAATAACAGAATGTTTTAACTTTGTTATGTTTGTAGCCTTGGTTTTAAAGTCGGTCATGTTGGCTTTTCCGCTCGTTCCTTTTGCCCAACTAGCCTAAGTTTATAAAGACACGTCTTGTAATTGTTATTGTGATTGACGGAAGACTCTGCAGAATGTTTTAATATGATAATTAGAAAACAGGAAGATTTTTTATACCTCTCTCTTGCATTCTAGCAAACGCGTTACCGTTCAACCAGAACGACAAATACCTCGCCCTTAAAATTCTTTCTTCCAACTTCCTTATCTGTATAACTCGATCTGGGCTATAAATCTAGTGACCAGTGACTGATATATACCTTCGTACCCTCTACAAAAAAGTTATTTGTAGTTGGTAAAAAAATTTTCAAGAAACTTTCATTGTCGACGTTGAGCGAATATTTCTTTTTGTTATACACCTCACTGGAGGAAACGAATTTCTTTCAAAATATAAAATAAAATACATATTAATGAGAAAAACGTATGAAAATATATAGTATATCCGAGCGCAAAGTAGTACTTCCAATTTAAAAAGCACGCTTGAGCTTCTGACGCTCGTCGTTACTATTTTTTCAATCAAATCGTTTTGTAGTGACTAATTATGAATGAACTGGCAATATGTATCATTTAGAATTTACAACATCATCTAACACACTATTTTAGAATATATTTTACAACTTGTCGCATTGTCTAAAAGCGGCTTAACAAGTAGAGGGGTAAAAAGGTGCATAACGCCTGTATACAAGGCACGTTCTCATCGTTACTGACGATCAAAGAACAAGTGACCCTTCTGGGGAATCAACTAAAAAATAACAAACGGACGAAATATCACACGTACCTGACTGGGCCAATCGTGCCAAAATTATCGCATTCCTGTATACCTGTGTAACTTCCTTGGGTCATTAACGTTTTATTCAGGTATACATAGCTTAATTCAACTAACTCTATGTATATTTGAGGAGACAAAATTAAATACATTAGTTAGGTTCTTTGAGGTTGCCAAACAATGCTGAAAATCAACGTAACTATTTATGTGATTAGCAACTCAATTAATAAGCCCATAATCATGAGATTTTTTATTTCTCATAGAGTAGGCCAGGAAAGTAGTATGATTACAAGCATTTCTAAATGCGATTTATTTTTTACGCTTTAATATTTTTGACACGACATTATCTCAGTAACCTATTTGAAAATTTTGGTACAAACTGGGAAGCGACATACAACAAGCCCTTAGTACATTTTTTTTCAAATTGATATATTGACTAGGAAGAACTTAGCAAAATGGGGAGAAACACATCACAACTCTACCAAACAGTATTATTTACCTATTTGGGATTACTTTCGGGTGTAATGAAGCTTTATTACAAAGAAAAACCTATTACTGCTGTCTAAAATGACCCTATCGTCCAAATGTCCTAAGTCGGTATCCCGAAGAATGGTATGTCAAAGCAAAATTCACACAAAAAGGGTTTAATGAAAATATGTCTGAAGCTTTTAGTGAACTTTGTTAATAATTATTGAACTCTCCAATTTTTCGAAACCGCTAAGTTCGGTGTCAAACAATCTGTTATTCCAGGTTGATACATTTTTTTATTCATCGTATAACTTTAATCAAATAAAAGGAGAACGAGATAACATAAAACACATAAAAGTCTTTTATTGGACGTAAAACCATGTTAAATGCATAATTTAATTAGTTATCAGAAATGAGGTTTGTTCGCTGGATCGACTGCATCTACCTTTGCGTCGCATTCATTTTAATACAGGTAAGAGCACTATGATACATTATTTCAAAAAAAATTATCTGCCAGAGACTATAGGTAAGTTTTTAAAACTTGATTTGACTATACCAGAAAAAACTTTTAATAAAAAATGTAGGACCCTTGACACCTGCTTTTGATATCATTTTTGCTAGTTTATTTAGTATGTGATAGAAAAATATGTCCTTATAGTTTTGAATAGGAGCCGATTTAATTTTTTTAAAATACTTTTACCTCCCACGCGATTTCGAGATATCGTGTTTTCTTGATGTTTCATGACATACCCATCACAAAGAAAATATTTCGCTCATTTTCGTTGGTCTGTCTATCAGTCTTTACTATTTCGTAAATCTTAGAGCAAGCAAAAAGTGGAATATTTAGAGATAGTTAATACCGGATGGACCTGCAATCTTATGTTTTTAGTTTTCGACGGAAATTTATCATCATTAATCATGTGGCCATTATGCTCTTATCTTTTTTCATTTTCTTACATGTGCACTAGAACTTTACCAAGGTTTTGATTTAGAGATTGATTTTGTTTTTGTTTTAACTGTTACAGCTTTTCGTAATAAGTAGTAATAGTAGGAATAGTAATAGAGTTTGACCAAGGTTTTGAGATTTCTTCCATTTGACATCACACCCTTAGATAAGAGAGAGAGAGACAAAGATAAGACACATGGTTACACTTCAACGTATTAGACTATATAATTAAAATAACTGAACGATTATTGGTATAAAAACATATACTTATGGAATATTGTATATTTATTTGGAAACCCTAATAGATCACCATTGTGATGACGATGTGTGTGAATATATTGCAATTTTTATAATTTGACATACATGAGTACACGGGTCGAATTGAAAAACCTTCTTTTTTGACGTCGGCGTCGGTTAAAAATGAGCTTTAGATCCCAAAGTTCATCACGAACTATTGCCTCCAAATTGATAACTTTTAGTAGACTACAAATGACAAAAGCACCCTCCTCAACCCCTGTATATAGCTCGGAAAGTAGTTTTTGAATTTTGATGACACATTAACACTAGTTACTAGTAGTAGAGGACAAAAAAGTTTTGTGGATTTCGGAAATTATTTTAAAAATCCAATTCCATCCGGTTGTAAAATGCATTCAAACTGTTATTTGGAAACTGATGCCGTTGCATGGGGAGTCCAGAGTGAACCTACCTGACGCAATTTTTTCTGTTGACAATGTCTGTTTCCTAGTTTTCAAGACCAGGCAGACTAAATCCCAAGGGTGAAACTCGCCCAGAACGTCTTGAGAAGACATTAAGAATAGAACAGTGTCCATAGCTAACATAAAAAAAAGAAAATACTCTAACCATATCTTTAAGAATCTACGGAACTAACGCCATACTCATATAGATAATAAAATAAGATAAACCAACAATGTCAGCAAGACTGAGATCTACTTTTACTAAAAAAATAAGATATATACGGTTAGGCTGGTCTGCCAGCCGTGAAGATGGGGGGGGGGGGCACCCAATACTTGAATCATCTTCCATAAAGCTTCTGGCAATTAACATTAACAATAACAATAGACTTTACCTCTCGCTACGCTCATCAAACGCGATAAGCCATATGCCTTTGCATGATGTTATCTAAAAAAGGCTTGATATTGTAATAAATTTGATTATTCAGATTCCAATGAATTATTGTTATATCCTTGTTTCAGATACCACCAGATGAACACAATGTCCTGAACCAGAAAAACAGTTTCCTCGGTCTGTTCATATCACTGGGGAAAGCGGCCTCCTACGCCCTGAATCATGGATTCCAGATAGCTGGGAACATTTTCGTGATTCTTTTCGTCGACACCAGTCCGGTTTTGATGATGGAAACGTTCAACCTGGGACACGAGCTAATGAGCTGTCTCAACGACATTATCACCTTCATTGTCACTTTGGATGAGAACGAAATTGAGTTTTATGAATACCTGTAACAATTTTTACTGTGATAATAACAGTACTGATGCAGTGGTTTTGGTTGTTAAAAATTGAACTCTTAGAAGAACAAGGTGTACAAACATTACAAATCCTATTTATTATTATGTTTACAAGCTTTGATTCAACTTGCGATGTATGTATGTATCTATGTAACTATGTTTGTTCGGTGGAATCTTGCTACTCAATTTTAAAGCAGATATAGTCAACCGATTGAGCTGGAATTTTGTATACACGTTTAGTTTGGATGACATGGCACGGTTAACTGTGTGACGTCATTCTAAATACAATATGGCGGAACATCCAAGATGGCGGACAAGTAATTTATAATGCACTCCTACAATATGGGTATCAAATGGAAGGACTTGCTGAGAATACTAATGAGAGTAAAAAAAGGTGGTGATCATAAACTCTGTTGCTCCAATCCGTCTGAAATTTTGGGGCACGGTTTTTTTGCAGACCTGTCCAAAGAAAAAAACTTTTTTAAGAACAAGCTTTTACTTAAATGCACTAAAAGAATAAAATAAACTTTTCCTTCAAAGATTTCACCATCAACTTATCCATTCATTACAGAATTTATATGATATAAAAGCTTATCGCCAGATTTACCCGTGTAGATAAACAAGTAAATTGTTGACAGATGTATAAGGAATATCATTCTGTCGCCGCTTCCTTGCAGTCCAATTGCTAGGACCTTGACTTTATAGGCTGGCAATGGGCAGCGCCGCCGAACGCTACGCTTGGAGAACAAGTTCAGATTTTTTGCAGGTTGAAGGTACTTCGAACATTCATCGTGAGAAACCTTTACTTTTACCTTCGAAGCAGGATTAACTACATGTTGAGGGTGGCAATGAGTGAAAAAAGAAGATAATGATAATCTTCTAGATTTTTCTCATTCCATTTTGGTACTTCAGCTACCCTTTACAGTATTCCAGTAGATTACTGATCCCAACGGCGCGTTCTCCAGGTAGGTGCGCAATTGGAGTGAATGCGAATCAGTGAGGGTGATAGCGTGACCAAGAACGCACCTTACAATAATTACAATTATGATACTTCTGTTACTCAGTTGCAAGTATCATCATTAATTTCATTCCATTTTCAATGATGAAATGTATAGGAACCTATTTTTAAGCAACTGGACATGGATTTTAGTGAAATCTTCACACTAGACGTGAATATGCACGATTTCCTCGATTCTGATGACAGTTACAATAAAAGTTTTTTCGAAACGAGTTTTTTGCATCAAACATTTATTTAAATAATTTGGAATTTGCGTACAGTTTACGTAAACTTATATTTGAAGGTTATATCACAATAAATAAACATTTATCCGAACACAGTGCTCGTGAAGCGCGATAGACTTAAGGTCGTTGCGTGAAGTTATCTATAGAAGAATAGTGTCTAATAATAATATAATAATAATGAATAATTTAGGAGTAGTTTACGTAAAACGCTTTTTTAATAGGTGATAAATTTTTCTATCAGGGATATCTCAAATTCATCATTCTTCAAGTTGAACGAAACACTTGGAATAAATCATCCTGAAAATTATTTTACTGAAAGTTCGACTCAATCGGAACGCATAATAAGGCGCTTACAACAAAACTCTGCCGTCCTGTGTCTGTCATCTTTTTTCAAAAATATTATTATCTTTGAAAATACTTATGGCCAAATTTTTGTGAAAATCGGACACTGTCCCGTGGTGCAAATTATATTTGTGCAATCCATGACACCTACCAAAACAGAACATTAACGCACTCTTTTCTGTAGAAATGCTCATCTTTATTGGATATTACAAAACCAACATTTTTTTCAAATCACTTTAATCCTCAACGTTATAAATGAAAACTCACATGGCCATTAACAAAACGATTTTCGTGTAATAAAATGTGAGTAATTCTATTTTCTTCCAGATAAGCAGCATTCATTATTTAAAAGTCCATTTTGTCAAATGTGGTATTAATGCTAATTTCTCAAGTTTTAGTGTAAAAGCATCATTGTATTAGATAAAACGGCAATGAAATTTATTGTTTTCTGAATTGTTCATGCTTGTAAGCCATTTATAAGAAGACAGAGGCTTTTGATGAGCCGACAATATCATTCAAACCATTCTGGCGTTGTCTTCAGGAAAATTTCTCCTGCGATAGTAGGGATAATTCTGTTTTAATTTGTGTAGGGACAGAATGATTGCATCATATAACTACACAGACGTCCACTCCTCAAAGATCAAGCAGGATTATCTTGCTTTTGATAAACGCAGGAAAGAAATAGAAAACAAGGCGTTATGTTATATTAATTTCAATTGTTTTAATCAGATACATTATGATATTATAAAATGAAACATTTATATTCCGATGGATTCCCATTAACGGCCATTGTATTCTTTTGAGGAAAGTGTGTATTTACTGCAATTTCAGGCAGTTGGTGATGCAGCATTGACATTTGCTCATTTCATAGGTCTTTTATAAATATTATTTGTAAGGCTTGGTACACTAAAAGTCAACAAGTGTTTCGCTCTTTGAGATAGCGTTACTCTGATGTTTATACTTTTCTTAGCCTTTGTAGTATTGAATAATACCTTTATAAATGGTTACTTGTAGGTAGCAGAATGCCTATCCTAGTAAGCAAATGGATTATTCTAATTGCTGTTGTCATAAAGCTATAAAAATATGTGTGTCCTCAAAATATGTCGCTGCGACTTGACCTTATATGTGATCTTTCAATTCAGCCTCTAGTATGCCTTCAAAATGGGCGGCCTAAATTACGCCTTTTAAGACAATGGAATATGCCTTATCAGAGCAGTGTGACCTTGATATATTGGCCCTTCTACCGAAAGTTAACGATCTAATGGACGAAGATGATGTGGATGACAATTCACTCAACTTACTTTCAGTAAATGGTGTAATAGGCGAATCTGACTATTTTGACGAAGATGACTTACCTCTTGCATCGGTAATAGAGGAATTGATTTCAGAAAGGGAATCCCGGGCAGAGAAAAATAAACCTCCATAACAACAACCGCCAAGCTATAAGCTGTCACCTCTAGAAAACAGTGCAGCAGAAATTTTTCAGAAAATGGCTAATGCTACGTCATTCAACACCTCTTCAAAATGTTTGCAGTTCTTCAATGATGAGTTATATACACATAGAGGAAACAGACCGGTATGCAGCTAGTCAGAAAAATGATATTACAGCGGAAGTTATTGACCTGAAAGTCTTTATTGGTTTTCTCCTTTTTTCTGGATATCATAACCTACCAAGCGAGCGTTTTACTGGAGCGAGCAAGAATGGTTATAAGTATAGAAAAGGTTCAATTCATTTTGAAGGCAACTCTAAAGCAGAAGAGATTAGCATGATGGATCCTTCAAAATCAAGCAATTAATTGACATAATGAATAAGAACTTTAGGAAGTGGAAGATTTTTAACCAGTAAAAAGTACAAGAAAAGCATTTTGGATTTAATGGGTGAAGATTCTAATGAATATGTTTTATTTTAATACACAAAATAAAAATTAATATTTGGAAAAATCTATGGGTGAATATTATTATCGAAGATTTGTTGAAAAAAATTAGAGTTGTCTTGTATGTTTGATTCTTGGCCAAACAACATGAAATTTTGCTCACTTTTTAATGCTAAAAATCGGTAACTCTTTCTGCTTTCGATTGAAAAACGATATCAGCCTATTGGCTGGCATTGTCTTGTCGGTATGTATTTGTACGGTGCCAGTACAGTTTATATTGATAGTTTTCAAGTACTGACGTTGGTGTATATTTGTGATAAGGATCCGTGATTTCTATCAGCTTGTATGTTGAGCCTAGTGCTTGGTGTATGACTTCTGCTGCAGAGTTATGCCTCGCTGTGTATTCAGTCCCTGCTAAAGTTTTGCATGCGTTTGAAATATGTTCTATTGTCTCCTTTTGTTGGTGGCATTTTCTGCAGTTGTCATCTGTTATGGACAAGTCATTCATCATATATTCTTATAGTGTCTGAGAGCAATCACTTGATCTTGGATGGCAAATATGAAACGCTCTTTTTTCATTATCATTACTATAATTATAAGTCGTTTAAACAATTTACATAACACGCTCCAACTACTACTTTACCATGATGCTATAGAGGCAGGTATACCTGGTCCTGGATATGTCCCGGTTGCATTATCTACGCCGTATTTACGAAAATAATTGTTCTATGCTACATTCTACATGGAGGTGGAAATTCTACGGAAATCGTTGAGTTTCTACGCCGATTGTCGACGCTGATTGAATCGAGCCAACGGCTAATCCATTAACAACTAATCACCCAGTACTTGTAGGTTTCATGTCCAAACACGCATATATATCTGAAGATACAGACTGTAAAGGCCATACCGAGCTGTCGTGAATGTCTTCTTGAACGCTGCATTGTAAAAGCATTCCTGAGATCAGTATACAATTTGAATAAATGCTAATCCGTCCTTAATTAATATTAGACGCTATCTCTAATGATCCAATTAAATTTTTCAAAATAGGAAGAAACATCATGGTCGAAGCATACAGCGCCGAAATCTTTGAGATAACTCGCTGAATGAGGTTCAGATACGGCCGGACAGAGACAGAGTGCGACTGGATGCGCTATAGAAGGTATAATTAATAAACCATCAATTTATTTCATAATTTGATGCAGTCACTTTGGTCTTTGATATTTCTATTTTGGTGTCCACCTATTTGCGTATACCCACTTTCGGTACACATTATTCCGGTCCTCCTGCGGGAGGATGTTCCGTCTCGTCAAAGCTCAGGTTCCTCATTGGAGTCCAGAAACGGTCAATATAGACTTTGAACCAGCTGCAGTAACTGCTTCGAAGAGGATTTCTCCAGCTGTCCATGTTCTTGGATGCTAATTTCATTTCGCTCAAGCTATTTGGTGAAAACTGCAGAAATGGGGTCTGGATATCTATTATCAAGAAGATGCAGAGGTTTACCAAATCTTAAGAATGTGTATTGCATTGGCGCCTTTGAAACTGGAGCATGTTGAAGATGTCTTCTTACAAATTATATAACTTTAGAACAAAGAATAGAAAGAAAAATATCTGCATATGATGATGACAGAAACAATTTTTTTTTTGAAGAAAACGTCCTAAATTATTCAATTAGATTAATAAAAAAAAAATAAAAGAAAATAAAAATATGCATTTTTTCAAACTACTAGTTTTGACATCATCATTATGTCAGGACTAACAGTCACAAGTCAGTATCAAAAAGTGTGAGGGAAAAATGCAAATGAGTAAAAAGGTAATTATAATTGATTTATCTTATGATTTGGATAACTTTTCTTTTTCATACGCCAAGTGGATCTGAGTCGGGTAGAAAAAAATGACCTTTGATATTTTAGGTGAAAACATAATGTATTTATGATTTTTTTATTTTTCGGCTTTATGTGACAGAGTATGGATCCTATTGTGTTCGTTATCTTAAAAATTGTTCTGCATCTGAATTTTCTGACAAAATATCTTAGTCTTATACATGGTATACAAATAGTTCCTAGGATGTTGGTAGTGGTCTTTGAGTTACAGATGACAGGCTTTGCGCTTTAACAAATTCATTAGGATAACTAACCATTATTTGGGTGGCTTAATATCCAATTGTGAGTAATCCCTGATTATGAGTTAGGCCTAAGTGTTGAAAGCAGGGCAAGGAAATCTTTCTTCCAATTGAGAATACTGCTGAACTATTACTGCAACGAACGTTTCCTAGGAAAAGTCTCCCTCCAATAAGAAAATGGCTGGTTCGACGAGTTTTTATATTTAAATATATAAGTGTGGGCTTAAATAAACCATAAAGTGGAACAGAAAAGGCTCTGACCCAAACATATAACCTTTTTTATCAACAAGGTGGCTCAAACATAATATAATATAGGAAATTTGTATTTTTTCTGTTGCTTCGAAGAGAATTTCAAATATAGTTGAATAGCCTCAGAGCTAGATGAAGGCTTTCAGGGTGAATGTTTCATGTGATTACATAATTAGGTAATTATTTTTTATTTTGATTGCAATCATGTATTATTTGGAATAATCCATGATTTTGGAACGAAATAAAATGGAATATAATTCTATGATTAATATGGACAGTATATATAAATGGACTGAACTATATTCAGTACTTGTATTGGATACGTACATAGACCGAAAATGATGTTAAACGTCCGATAAACGGGAGTTTGTCTCTATTAATCGTGTACAAAGAGTGTCGAAACCTCAACCAAAGTCAATCTATTAGCAGCTTGAGGAATGCACTCTGGAAACACACATCTAAAGATCTTATTATTCATGCTGCTATGTTAGACTAACTTGTTAAGTAGGCTTTGTAGCATTCACAGTGATTCCGTACATTCTTCAAGTTATTATTACATATTTTTTATATTAAGAATTATTTTCTAATTTTTAGATCGCTTAACTATAAAAGCTTGCTTTTTGTTTTTTAAACTACAATTTATCTCATATAATATATACTTTTTTACCCTCCAACTCACTCCTAAATCATCCATTGGGCGTATTTCGGCCAAAACGCTAAAATGTCACTCATACCCTGCGATTTTCGGTCTAAGAGTGACACTCGATCTTACTTCATCGCGGATTTAGATACGAGAATTACTCGTACACACGCGTCTAATAAGTATGCGTATAGGGGATTATGGAACCCCCAAGTCTGCCATAAAAAACCCTGTACAATATTTTATATTCACAATCTCCAGTTCTTAACTGCTTATCGTCTGAAAACTGACTGATAGCTGTCACTGCTCGATGCTCCAATATATACGGAAACGCCCATCTTGAATGTTCCATCACCAAGTTTCGAACAATATCTATAATCCGAGATGCCAACTACTAATGTGCTGGATGATTTACATACAGGGTGATCTTTTATCAGTTGCTACCACTGAATCATTAATAATTATCAATATTATCACTTTTGAAACTGTTGTCCCCCTCCGCAAGGAATTCCTGGGTACAGACCTAGACACACCTAGATGCTCGTGGCCCCCTACAAGCCTATGTATTAAATCAAACATCATGTTAAATATCAGAATTTTTCGATTTTTCAATAATTAATTAATGCAGGATTTTCCTGGCAGACTTGGGGTTCCATAATGCCCTATACGCATACTGAACGCGTGTGTAATTCTTATTCGAATCCGCGATGATGACGTAGGCTCGAGTGTCATTTGCTCTCATACTAATACCTATGATTTTGCCAATTAGGTTTAGCCACATGATTTCGTTTTTTCATCCAAAGCCTACATCATTTTGCCAAATCTCAAACGACGGACATCGAGCACAATTGTTTTTGAATGGGCGAATGAAATTGCAGTGCTCTGAATGAATGTATCTAGTATGACAAAAGGTCCAAGATAAAAGTTTTCCTACTAGACTTTTCTATCTATTGCACAATACTTCATCGGCGCGCCCACTGTTTCAACAGCCTCGCTACGAGTGGCTGTTGGTGGTTTGCCAGAAAAACTCGAAAAATTTGCTTGCGCCTAGCAACGGCCGGTGGGTTATAGTTTCGGTGTGCCATGCGGTAATCCTGATTCAGTCGGTTTCCAATAATGGAGTTTCTGGAGCAGAATATTCGATCCGCTGAATTAGGTGGAGGTTATTAGAGAACTGACGTTTATTATGAATCGGATTCTCAAGGACAATACACATTTTGATTACAAGCTTGAGGTTGAGATTATCGACTTTTCAGGTACGGAGATTAAATATAAAGCTTGAATAATGAATATATGTGTCTAAATTTTGTGTTTGGGACTTCCATTTTCTAGATGATTTTGACTGTCACGACGTTTCGATTGAATTACTATCTTCTGCAGTTGAACAGTACACAGTATATCCGAAATATAGAACACATATCCCCAAATGAAAGAAACAGATCCAAATATAACACAGAACAATTTTGTGGATCGGCAAATGGTATTCTGAAAAATATACACTAGGGGTCGTATTTTTGAACTTCCCTTAAGATTTCCATGAACTTTTGAGATCTGCTATCAATGAAACGGAATGTATAGCTAAGGCTTCTTTAAAGCATCCGTGACGATAAGGTAGCTTGGTTGCTACCTGAAGGTGGCGAAAGGGATTCGTTATCAGGTGAACGGTTGAAGACAGTCCTGATAGTCAAAATTATATGGTCAATGGAAATCTGGAACAAAACATTTGAAACACGTATGTAGTCTTCAAATTTTAAACAAAATGTCTATCATTTTAAAGGAAACTGTTTATTATATATAAAAACGCAGTTAGGTAGGTTGAAGTTGGCAATGATATCATTTTGGAGACAAATTTTTTAATCGGATTTTGGACCTGATAATCTATTGAATCTAAAAAAACGTATTTTATCTGATGATATCATTTATGATTCAAAAACTTTATAAATTTTACAAGAATTTCAAGTCTTGCAAAACTTACCCCAACGAGGTGGACTATTCTGAAATCCGATACAAATATTCAGTGAACTGATATAATACTTTACGTAAAATGCAGAGTCAACCTAATTGATGCTATTTATTTGAAGGCTAGTAATATTAGTAGCAGTAGTTGTAATGGGGAGGCGAAGCCCGGCAGGTATGGTTCTCGTGACGCATGCGCTTAAACGCTTCAGTGTCACAGCAAGGAGCTATAGCGCGCAGGGCAAATTCCGTTATTTAGGCGTTTTTGGAAATTACCCTCACCCTACACCTCGAAAATTCCGATGAGTAAATAAAAGCTCACTACTGAAGGCATTTTCCGCACCTTCGGCCCACGATTTTACGCACTATTAATACTGCAAATCTGGCGCGGGCGCCCTTTGCCGTGCCCCAGCTACGACCCTGAAAGACTTTCGCGAATAGGGTATTGAGTTTTAGCGAGCGCGTCCACGAACGCCGGTGGATACACACCTTTACATATCCAACACCCGCCACTGATCCCCACCTAACCTGACCCCGCAAAACTTCCAACTTAACCAGACATTAGTTTGTCCACAGTTATTGGCCAACTTGGCGGATGTGGATCGAAATATCTATTGTCCCGGAAAGAAAAAAGACGCCGAGACTTTACAACCTGACGACGCCGTTGACGCCGATGGACGCCGACGTCGCGGCGGCGGCGGCGGCGGCGGCGACGTCACGGGTTGAATAACACCTACCAAACAGCAAAATAGATAAATTTTGGAGTTACATAACGTACGTGCCCGTATGTGGCATGCAAGGCAGAATCCACCCTCAGAACCAGTTGAAACAAGTTTGAACAGCTCTTAGGTGACCTGTTTTTTATGGAACGACCATCGCATGTTTACTGTAGTTGTTTGGGTACTATGAACAGTGTATTTAGATTCCATGGTTATGAAGAAAAAATGGAGACAAGTAATTTGACGCTGTATCTACTTCCCATAAAATCGCATCACATTGGAAATAAGGATTCTAACTGGATTTTGGAGCTGTTGAATTGCAATACAATGATGAGTGGTGATAGGTTTCGGAAAATTTTGTATTTTCAAAATGATAAAATATTTAAGGCACTTCAGATATTACTATAGTTTTTTATAAGAAATCTGCGCCAAATATTAATTGCCAAAGTGATTGTATTACTGGAAAAGTACAGCGTCACCCTACTTGATGAAGATGATCATCATCGCAAAAATCCATACTTCGGTTTGTCTCTTATCGAGTTTGTCATCGCGTAATCTCAGTAACTAATGCACCGATTCTGATTGTATTCGAGAAGGAATATGACATGCACACTCAGTATATTTTGTTGCTTTTCCTGTTAAATTCCGGGCATTGGCGGCAGAATACAACACAACAAAAAAAAATTTGAACTTTCCTAAAGTTTGGCCTTGTTTTTTCAGTTCTAGATAAAATACGTGCAGTCAATTGAATTTTAGTTTGTTTTTATCCATACAAGTTCCACAGATTTTTGATCACTTTGGGATGTAAATGAACAAATTTTTAACGGTTATGTGATTACTGATTCTCTTGCAACAGAGATTAAGTGACCGAAGTTCCTGCTTAGCTTAGTTGGCTAAAGCGTCTGACAGGCGGCAATCAGAAGGTATGTGGTTCGAATTTCGCAGTGGAACAAATAGCGGTCGGAGATCTTTACCCACCCCAAACGATAACGCTTTAAGTTAAAAATAAAGAACGTTAAATCACTGATGCCTCAAAGCGCCATAACTGTAGCGCCGGTACGTCCACGACGCGGCGTCGCGTCTGCCGGCGTCGCGGCGCTCGTCGCGTGCTCATAGACCAGAGCGAGGAACAGTCAGTGTGCCGTCCGACGCCTATCGACCCGGATCCGCCTCTGTGTCGCCGTCGCCGCCGTCTCGACGACGCCACCTCCTCGAGCTTCGCTACCGTCGACGGCACGCGACGCACCGATGCCCAATCACCTACTGCTCTGCTTATGTTCCTTCACATTAGGTAGGATCATTTCCATTTATATATTTACTCATTTTATTTATTTAGATCATAAACCAAAAATATACGTAATAATTACTAAATATGATACCTACATTCAAAAAACAGCATAGAGAGATATCCAATAATGCTCCTAATATCTCTTTTACTAAGACCAATTTATTTATTTTAAACGCATATGTTGTATATATTGTCATGATCCTGCAAATTTTCCCATAATCAGCGACACTAGTGATCAAGATAACAATGCCCTATGAAGGTTTTCCTGATTGGTAGAATGTAATTCCTTTAAAGATTCATTCGAAATGCATTACAGGGTAAGGACCTCAATTTTTTTGCTGGGAAATAATAGAAGCTAAAACCTATAAAACTATTAATTTTTAAATGGATTATTTAGCATCGAAACTGAAGCCGAAAATATAAGAACGACAGTTTCTAGAATTTGAAAATGTTGAACAAATGAGGTTACAAGTATAGATGTTCTTCTTATTTTTTTAGATAACAGAATGTCATCCTGCAACATTCTATCTAACGCTGAAACAGATTATTGAAAATGTTACGTAGGTAATGTTTGTGTTCATATAATAATGTTATTGTACGATTTGTATGCTCTTGTTATTTGAAAAATATCAATTATAACATTTGAAAAAATACTGCTATACAGCGATACCGACTCTCTCTTGCAAACTCATGGTAATAATATTGTATAATTATCGCAACCATTTTTAGTTACATTGGCAGTATTATAGGCGTTAGATCTATTCTAGACCGGCTTATATTTATGAACGAATTCTTGAATCATGTACATCATATGCACGTATCGATATCCATCGGTACGTCTACCTGTCCTTTCCAGCAACCGACATTTTCATTCTAAACAGTCTAGTTGTATCTGAACTATGGATAAATAAATAATTGGAGTAGAGGTTAAATCTGCGGACGATATCATTTATTTTTCACGGAAGCTATAATTACTTCTCATGTCCCTCTTGCCTCAACATTTTTAAAGCATCTAAAGTAAAATCGTCATTATCTCACTTTTACTTGCTCCAACTAAATTTCTGAGATCGTGTTGTGACTTGAATATACAAAAAATATAATATATTCTAATTGCTCAATTCTTCTTGTTCAAATGTTTCGTTCAATCCCATCTCTACAGCAAGCAATTTCCTTTGAACAGTATTGCTTTAGATCTTTTCATACCTAAAAAAGAGGAAAGTTCAACCTAAACATCAAACTAGGAAGTTCGGTAGAACTTATTAATACGAAACCGAACAAAATTAATTATGTTCACGTGCTTTGATAGATTTTCACAAATCCTAGACAGCCTAGAACATAAGAGGCCACTTCCTGATGTATAGACAACGACTCAGTTGAACTGATAACCATCACAACCTAACGTGCCCATTTAGCAACTTAGAAGAGCAGATCTTATTAGCATATCAGTAGAAAGCTTTTGAGATACGTTAACAATCCGAATTCGTCTCCTATAAACTGCCACAATTAGAGTAGACAGGCCAAGTCTTAGTTTGTCTTAATACAATGTTAGATGATAATTACTACTTCCTTAATCGGAAGACATATCCTACCGATAGCAATTGTTAAGCTTTAATCTTCCCCAGTAGATGCTACTTAGTAAATCATGTCTCAGGTTTAAATGAAGTAGTTTGGCGAGTGATAAACGGTGTAGTCCTTGTGGTTGCTATGCCAAGAGATCCAGTATCCTGTATACAGCAAATTTAATTCATCAGATGTGTTTGAGCCTAATTATTATCCAGAAAAGTCAAATTATGTCAATTGTTCAGGGATCAGTTGATAACTGTCAATGAATGTTGAGGTGGTGTAAGTGTGACTCTTCCTTGAAAAAAACAGTCACGGTTCTCACACCTCTATGAATTACAGCTGTTAGCAACTTGACCTGTAGTGGCGCGGTGTATGGTCGACCTTGACACTTTTGGCAGCAGTCTCTGCCCGGCTATCTACAATATCCGATAGCGCGGTAATATAAGCACGCCAACTCTGATATAACTAGAGCATTTGGCGATATGAATGTCACATAGTCCAGTGCTTAGACAGACAGTTGCTTCAAAGTTGTATACGAGTAAAATTTCTTCTGGATATTATTTTTGATTTATAGGTGATCAGCTGCCAGATATTATAACAAACACTGATATAACGGGCCAACAGTGAAATGATGTTTATAGTATTCTATGGTTCTTGATACTGACACTGGAGTTATTAGGTGTTTAGATAAATCAAACAAGAATAATTTTATAGTTTCCGGTTTCGATTCTTGTCTTTATATTGATTTCATATTTTGGCATAGTCTAGTACCTGACTAACGACTCACCAAATTTTATATTTTCATGTTCGAATCACATATTTTTAGAAAGTTTTTTGTCAGCGCCTGATGGGCACAGAATTTTGCTTTGCAAATAATGAATGGCACCTATTTCACTAGGAAGTCCGCCAAACCTAAAAATTGCTCTTTCTAGCTGCATATGGCTCTAACGTCGTTGGCAGTTGTATACACAATTATTTTGAAACTATTGAAGGGTTTACAACTCTGGAAGAAGCTCCTTTCGCTGTTACTATTCGACAAGTTTGTATACGGAATATCGTGTAGCTACAATCTAGGTGACGAAGTGAAATTCCTGTTTGTATCAAATGCTAGATATGGATCTAACATATCGAGCAATGTAACTACAAAATTTTTACTGAAGGCAAACTACTCTCTCTATTTTCGTCTGGATGTATCTAAAGGAACCTCCTCTATCTCGAATAGTCCGTAGGCTCAAGATGATCTTCAATAACAACGTCGACCAAATTATCTAAGTAATACATCTTAAAATACTACATTATATAACATCACAAATGAAACATAAATTAGACGTTAATACAGATTTCACTATTGTTATAAAAAAAAAATATTGTATATACTTCTATTATTGGTTAGGCGTATATCTTTGAATTGCTTGCTCCCATACCTACTACTTGAATATAATACTGCTATAGACATGCATGTTTCGTCTTTAGCCTAGAGTTGTCAGTATAGCATGGCAGGCTAAGTGTTAGGACATTGACTTCGTAAGTTGCCAACGGGCAATGCCTCCATGCGCGATGCTTGGAGATGAGTGTTGTGTTAAGTTGGAGTACAACGGAAGTATTATAGCCTATATTATTAATAATTTTGTACTCTTCTAGTATAAAGCTACGTTAGTTAACATTTCTTCTGGTTAGTGTTCGGTATCCCTCTTCCCTGTGCCTGTAAAAGGTACCGGAAACAATGCAGTAATCCGGATCAGGGGCCGTTCGGCCGCCTTATCATGCGAGTAATAAGCGTCTGGGTGACCGGAACTCGATGGCTGACATGCACGGAATATTTCTGCCAGCAATATGCGACGATATCGACGGGGCGGCTTGTTGACCGACCGTCCGTAAGCCGCGGTGATCCGGTGGCGACGGCGGCGGCGGTTTTCGATAATCCGGCCACTCCGATAGAATGAGGGTGCATTCAAACAGGAAGGCTGCGAGGCGCGGCGGCTTGCTATCCACATAATCCAGTCGGGATAGTCACAAAAGTGCTATTTATCCTCTTGAAAAAAGTGGCGTCAGGTAGGTTGTCGCAACGGTATTAGTTTAAAACCAAACATTCGAACGTAGTCTGAAAAAATTCTTAACATCTCCGTGTGTTATTTGTGTTCGGTTTACATAATTAAGACTTCGCATTACTTGAAAACGTGAAGAGTTAGCTATAGGAACGTATAATAATATTCGATAGACAATTAAATTTTAAATTTGTTGTTGACATTAAATACAGGGCATCCAATTTAAATTAAACAAGTTATTACCGTTCAAAGATAGTGATAATTTAACAATAATTTTTAGACACTCTGTATAAGTTAGTAAAAATTTCACAAATGCGAAATAAAACTTAATCAATTGGTAGAATTGAGCATTAATTTGTTAAAAAAAAAGAAAACACCAGCTGAGAAATTAAGCATTGAAACGGATACTACATTTTCGCAAAACTAACGATATTTCAAAAACCATAAGGTTTAGGTGCATTAAACTATAATTAAACATACCTTAATTTTGATCGTACAAACAAAAAGTGAAATAATATACAGGGTGTTCTATTTAAAAAAATACAACTTTGATACGTTTCGTGTTTTGAGGACACCCTGTATAATATGAGAATATTTTTAAAATGTAGCCTTAATGGGGCCCTATCCATTCGATTTTTTTTTAATAAGATACTTTAGCCGTAATGCTTCGTGTCGAATAACGTGAATATATATATATATATATATATATATATATATATATATATACTGACAGATCGACAGACCGGCAGCTTGACTTTCGACGCAACCGTATCAGTTTGGAAATGAAGATTTGAATCGAATCGAATCTGTAGATTGGTGGTTTTAGTGGATGTTTGTGTCGGGACCAACATCAAGCAACCAGGAAATGTTTGAGAATGTAATTAATCTCGACAAAGAGGAAAAATACCCTGGAGAACCCCATATTGCATGGGTGTGATTGATTAAATAAATTTGATTCATAGAACAAGGAAAGGGTTCTACAAAAATGTGTTTATTTGTTTATTTAGGTAGAGGTAGTAGTTGATAAATCGACTACCACGTTTTCTATGTAAACAAGAAGCTGATTATCGGGTATGGTTGCAAATGGTTTTTGTGACTTGTCCGAAGACAATTCCAAAAGTTGAATCTTTTGTTTCCTTGCTTAAAGCATAGACCCTACTACGGCCTTGTGATAATACCCCGTCCTCTTTTTAGATTTTATGAAGGCCTTTATTAGTATGAATCTACTATTTTTAATATACTCAGATCGTGGTTCAATGTATTCAGTTTCTTGTTGCTCAATCTCTTGAAGATAGTCAGGTTACTAGTTTCATGGACATTTTCGCTAGACATCAACTCATCTCAAAGTGTCGCCCTCTATGGGGGACGCCCATTGGCAATTTACGAATTTAAAGGTCCTAGCACCTAGAATGCCCTAAAGCAGCAAAATATGTCCCTTACGACATCTGTTAACAAGGTTGAACTGATTTACAGCGACATCCCTTATTCTCCATAAACACTATTTACGATGTACCGTTATCTCAGCTTATTCACATAAGAAGCTGACAACTGACATTAAGTGTATGCTTTCCTAACCTTCTAACGTTGAATGCAAAAACCTCCTACATTTTCTAGGCTTATATGTAAAAATCGTGACATAGGAGAAGATTCGGTGTTCCGTCCCAAAACTAACAACTTAATCAAAACTAGTGCAAAATATTAAATGTATGCTCCCCACTATGCATCAGACCTGCTATAGACATGTATGTTTCGTCTATAACTTAGAATTGTCAATCTGGCCTGGCGGTCTAGCAGTAGAGAGAAATCGGATGCCATATAAGTTAGCCAACATCAACTCACCTCCAAGTGTCGCCCTCTATGGGGGACACCCATTGACAACGAAGTCAAAGGTCCTAACACCTGGACTGTCTTGAAGCGACAACAGATGGCCCTTACAAAATCTGTCATTCAAGGCTGAACTGATTTACAGCGATATCCGTTGTTCTTCGTAAGAACTATTGCTTCTACAGGTAGACCGCCAGGCTATTCTGACGAGTCTAGGCTAAAGACGAAGCATGCATGTTATGTCTACAGCAGGTCTGATGCATGGTGGAGGGCATGCACATAATATCAGTTGTCAGCTTGTGATGTGAATGAGCCCATATAACGGCACATCTTAAATAGAGGTCAATCTCAGCGGTATTGGGTATGATGGGTAAAGCTCAATGATTTTGGAAATAAGATCTACACCTCGATAATCCGATATAAAATACTGTTTCTAAACTAATAGTATTGCATGTTAATCACAGTGTCAAACGACTTGTCTCGTTTGGAGTGCCATAGTAAAAAAGCCACAGAATAATTTTGAGTAGTTATTTCATGCGAATACTAGGTTTCCAATTTTGTATCTGAACGTCCAGAAAATTATAAGGTGAGACTCGAACTATGTTCAGCTATAATGGGGATAACCCTACCACCTCCTACACTGAGGTGAGCATCTCGCCCAACAGGCCAGTGTTTACGACGAACGACTGTTTGACTTTCAACACCAACTCGTTACAAATTTAAACAATAAAAAGGTACAAACAGTTAATTAAATATTTACCTTCAGATAGGTGCATCACGGCGTATCCAACAGAGTCGTGAAGAGAACGATGTGAATGTGTGTGGTGTTGAAATTTTTTCAAGAGATCGTCAGGCGTTGTAGGTACTGCCGCGGTACTACTCACGGCGACCGCGTTCCAGGCAGTTGTTTGCTCAGTCTTTTAGGGCAACCGTTTTTTTATTGTTTTAATAGGATGAGCACGGGTAGTAAGGTTCTGGTTGTCTCTTACATCGTAGACTATATCGTTATGTAGAGAGGTTTAAAAATATTCATAGAATAGGTGACCTTTTTATTGACAATGTCAGATGCAATCAGCTACTGTCAGAAAATCTTAACGATAATGCAATGAATAAAAACCCAAAACATTCGAGAATGACAGACATTCGGGAAAAGATACTTGGGATCCAAGAACAAATCATAAAAACTGAAGACAAAACGTAAGGTCCATCAGTAGGTTTGGTGAAGGTTGATTAATTTTTTGTCAAAGTAACCTGACAAAAGGGGATATTTTATCTTGCTGCCTTGAGATAACATTATTGTATGTCCTTCCCGTTGTTATATAATTTCAAATACGGAAAACAAAATCATGCTATCGAGACTAATGAAGACATAATAAAGAATATTGGCTGAGAATCTCCAAATTTAGCTCAATGCACAGAATAGTCGAAGAAAACTATCCTGACAAGGAACTTACACCCTGGTCTGCCAGCCTTGGAGATGGAGAGATCCTCCAGTCGTCTTCCACTAAACTTGTGGAGATGCATATCAATGTTGCTAGATCGACGTCTCTGAAACTGCAGGATTCCTATTCTCTGCTAAAATGTTATGCACCGGAATAGCTACTAATGCTCTACAAGGCTCAGATCAGATCTTCTTCAGAATATTCCTCCCATGTGTGAAGATGCGCTACGGAGCACTCCCTGAAGTTTCTGGACTCAATCCCGAAAAGAGCAGTATTTTTTATTGATACCGCCTCGCAAATGCAGAAAATCTATCACGCTAAAAAAGTGTCTGTTCACATCAGATAACCTCCCGGTGGCTCACTTCACAATTCACAATCTTATTATTATTATTATTATTATTATTATTATTATTATTAAATTTATGAATGATTATCTATAAAGAAAATCTTAGTTGTATCCCAGATAATTCGCCAGTTCTGCCACTGACCTCACCGATTTGCAACACCTGTCCAGCAGAAAACAATTTCTGACCAGCTTCCACCCCTTTGTCGAAAGGTCATCAACAATCCGTCCTGTCGGGCACATCAAGAGCAGCCCAGCGAAAAATATAGTGTGAGATAAAAAACAAAAGCAAAACCAATCGCTAGTCCCAGATCGTTATCACATAATAAAACATCACAAAGCTGGCGCTTTTACACGAAACCGCCAAAGAAATTAAAAATTTGGATTGAGTGGCAGAATTTAATTACCATACGAATTCTCGGCAGTTGAGAGAGTGAAAGATCGGCTGTGGGAAACACCATTTATCACGCCGCCGCCGTGCGGAGGTGATGGTGTCAAAATGTGCTTTCAACCAGTGGCGTGATAACCGTTTTTTTCACCTTCTTACTTCCCACGCAATTGACGGGAAATATTGTAACAAAAACAAATCGAATTCGAGATATTATTTTTTTCTTGACGTTTCATAGTATGTAACATCACGAAATCATTTCCGTCGCTCGGTCTGTCTGTCTGTCTGTCCGGTAGTTCCTGACGCCTCTACTCAATTTTGTGCCTAAGCAACGTAGTTGTACAGTGTAGTGTATTACAGTTTAAAAAACTAAAAAATTTGTTTTATAGTTAATAGAAATAAAAAGTAAAAAATAATTCTTGATATAAGAGTATATAATTAACGAGAAAATTAATGTTGTTTGTGATGAAAGCGTGGAGTCCTTTGTAATAATTTTTTCACTAACTCTGCATTTTGAAATAGAACTAGTGAGAAATTATAGCAATTGACATCTCAAGGTTTTTTCACAATGAATCAAATTTCCCCGTTAATCATTTTATTCTTATCATAAATTTTTTTTTAAAAAAAGTCTGACGTTTTGAAGTGGATGAAAATTGCGTTCGAAGATTGGGTACAAACCTGCATACATACACACGTGAAGCTAATAAAAAGCTAATGAGAAGTGTGTTAAAAAGGAAAGACATCCAAAGTCGGTACAGCTGTTATTAAGGTTACGTGGTCGAAAAAATGCCAAAGCGTAGACCACTGAACATTAGTCAGAAAAATGTTGTCTCAAAGAAAGCGTTTTTCCCGTTTATGGGTATGGTATGGAATCCATTAAATTGAGTCAAAGTGAAGTTATTCCAACGTTTAATAGTTAAAGTATACATCAAAAGAGTATTTAAATTACGTTAAATATTTTTTTTATTCTTGAGATGCGCCAAAATTGTCATGAAAGAAATAATCAGTTCCATCAAGTAGTTGTTGGAATTTGTTTATTTAAACAAAAGTCGGAAAGTACCTTTCAGGTTCCCAAGAAATTCTGGAGAGGATTATCAAAAAATATTTTGGTGCCTGCTAAAGAAATTTCTATGATCTGTAACATTATACACCAACAATTCACCGTATTTATTAGACATAAACGATAATTATGTAGATTTTAAATGCCCTTACATGGTGAAACTGTTCCATTATTCAGATAAAAGTTTGTGTATTAGAACACAACGTTTCATAAATAAAACTATCTTTCTTTCAGTGGCTCGTTTCGATTTATATTTAAATCATCGTCGGACAGTCGGACAGATTACTCCTCAACTAGGTCCTATCATGAATAAAAGACTAGAGCTTTAAAATCTATCATGCTATTTATTCTATCTACCTATTTTTCTATTGAATTATTTCCTTTTGCCTAGATATATTTTGTGGCGACTTCATTAGCATCAATCCTAAGGGGAAACCTTCACAAGATTTTAACAATCACCTTCAAAACGTCCTCGAAATATCTCATGCTTCCAAATAATCTGTTCTTCATTTTTCTTAAAACATTCCATGAAGCTATTTCAATTGTCAATTAACATATAGAAGTACAAATAAATGGAAACTTATAGTAGTGTATCGGTAAAAATTTGAGTTTAAAAGATCATTCTGTTATTTTACTACACTGCAAAGATACTAGAAGATCTCTAATATTTCCATAAAGCTAAAATCATTTTACTAAAAGTAAGGAGCACAGTTAGCTACCTTATGATTAGTATCTAGTAAGTGTTTGGCAGAACTTTATCTTTCTGGATGTTTATTTTCCAAGGTTAAGGATATGTTAAACTTCTTAAGACAGGCAAAAGTAAAGAAAAATAATAAAGCTATAGGTAGACAGAATAAATAGAATGCTAGATTTGTAGTTATTCTTTCCTTGTTTACCTCTCTCTTCAACCCTCTACCCTCCGTTGGTAACGCATACAACCCCAGTACGTCCCTGTCTCTGATTTTCAAACATCCATTTTCGATCCTCAACAAATGTAGATATAGTATCTCGCCGCTACAGGCTTCTTAACCCTTAAATAAATACTCATTTTTGTGAAAAGATCCTCGAATACAAAAGCATTCGAGAGAATGGGGTTGTGAAGTGGTTTAAACTTTAATAGGATTCAACTCGCTACGTTTTTTCATCGCTTCCGCTTGGCGGCAGCCGATCGAGTTCCTGGCTTGACCTGATAACTTCTGAAACGCAAGTCGATATTATTTATAGCTATCTATAAAGAGGAAGTTGAGCTGTATTAATTTATATTTTCCTTCCCATACCTAAGGGAGAAAAGTATTGTTATCGCAACAAAATTTCGAATTAGAGATGCGAATCGGATTTTTGGGCTATTTATTTTTGTCACTATTAGGAAATTCATAGATCACGAGTGCCATGGGGCCATTGGAAGAAAAAAAATGGTGTCCAGTAGGTTGGCATTGAACGATGAAAACAATGGTAGATATCAATTTAGAAATAATTATGATAGTATTTTGAAAGTGATGGATTTTTGTAATTGGATTTGAAAAGCATTGGATATATTGAAAAAATATAATTTTAGTCTCAATATTTT
This sequence comes from Bruchidius siliquastri, assembly GCA_949316355.1. Lineage (NCBI taxonomy): Eukaryota > Metazoa > Arthropoda > Insecta > Coleoptera > Chrysomelidae > Bruchidius > Bruchidius siliquastri. The sequence goes on from OX438530.1 coordinate 32,916,625, forward strand.
AATTTTCAAGAATGCTTTTCTTCTTACTCAGATAGAAGCTTGTGTGTTCAGCTGAAAGTTTCACAAATAAGTCGCTCGCTTCCAATTACGTTTTTCTGTGCATCCCTATGTGCAAACTCGGGATGGAAGAAGGCAGTTTGAAATATTATTGAAGAACCCAAAAAGTAAGATGACAAGTTTTTTTATTATGGCAGCTGGTATTCCAAATTAGTCTTCGTATCTGTATTTTCTTATGATTTTTTCAATATCGGAATCCCTCCCCACAGCTTTGTGTGACCGGTAGCAGTGTTGCCGTAGCTAGTACAATTGTACTATATTTAATAAAATCGTTTAATAGGCTTGTACACGTTTTTGGTACAATCTGACGATGAAAATGACAATGAATCGTTTAACTCCAGAACATTCGATCTCACTCATTGAATTCAAAATAAACCGATCCTTCAGCCCATCCTGATAAAATACCACATTCTTAGTAAATTCATGTCGTAATGGCCGGTGCAAATGACGTCAAATAAATAAAAGGCGTTGCCTGAATTAATTGAATATTTTTATAATTTTAAATTGTGTCATTCGATCTGTGGTTATCTGATTAGTATTACTTTTGTTAGTATTTTCCTGTGATGTTTAACTAATCTCCACTCTTCAGTACTGTATTTCTGATTTCACTGGTCAGTTGAATCTCTTGAGTCTCGAACCGAAAAATCACTTTTTGCTAATCTAATCGACGTGTTTGCCCAACTTTAGCATTCAGTACAATCAGACAGGTTTCTAGTATACTTTTCTGTCGATTTTCGTACAATTTCAGAATAGCGTTGCGGCAACCCAGGTCTAAAGAAACTTAAAATTAAATTAGGTTTGCATCCATTTTGCGTACACTTCTTCGCCTATGGACAACCGGAAGGCGGTCAATCGCACAGTGCCTATCGGCACTTAGATCACACTACCTTAGTTCAGCAGTATTGAAAGCAAAGCTCAAATACCGAAGTACTGTAACTGCTATAAAAGACGTCTATTCACAATCGGAATGGGTGTCTCCTGAATAACTGTTCGGAATTTCCACCAGTTGACGTGTTAAGCCAGATCCTTTGGACTATGCTCCCCTCCCTCTCTTCTGACTACGAAGATGCACTTCCTGCATAAAGGGGTTGCAACACTCATCCCCGTTTTCTTCAGGTGTACTCTGATTACTCAGTGTACAAGAGAGATATACTTGAATCTCAAAATTATATCTCAAGAATAAGAGGTTATTGAAAGAGGTCTCCATTAGGAACACAATCAGTAAGAAGTGAAGCTTAAAGTACGACCCTCGTATGTGCCACACCATGAAGAAGTGTCGGCAGTAGTCGATACACGATGACCGTCGCTGGAAGACCAAGAAGGAATGTCGAAGATAAACAATAATGGTGGCTGAGTACACATCGCGTCGCGTTACAGGTTGACCACCGCGCGCTGTCTTTAAACCGCTAAAAGTGTTTGTCTAAGCGTTCGTATTAGAAGCCAGGCCGGATTCCCAGAAGAAAAAACTCCCGAAGACAAATTTATTTACGCGCGTACTTATTGGAACATAGAACTATTTGTTTTTGAGTAGCGTCATGACACCATTTATCGCCATTCACGGAAATTTGGACCTACAGGTCATCAGAATTTTAATACGGTCTTAAGATGGAAAACTCGGAACAAATCCTACGAAAAATTTGTCCAGCAATCGCGAGAAATTTAAATATGTAACTTATTACTCTGCTGCATGTTGTCCATTCATGTTGCAATTTGCAAATTCCTGAAGCAAACTGGTCATACAAAAACAACTAAGTGACGGTGATTGTTTAAATTAGTCGAAATATGGACTGTATAAGAACTATTGCATGCAGAATTGGGTGGTGTTGGGTTTATTATCAATGATTATCTACAACTTGGTATATAGTATCCCCGCAATAAAGTTGCTGATCAAGGGTATCTATGCACTTCTATCTTCCTAAAAGGACGGTTTTTGACAGAGCACGTACCTACCAATATTAGTTACTAACAGGCCAAAACAGAATAACTGAAAAGTTCTGTAAAAGCAGAAATAATTGACTATAAAAACGAATACCTCGTACTGGTTTTAAACACAGCCAACAAATCAAAAAGGTTATTTCCACTGTTGCCAAGTTGAAACAAAGAAATTACTTATGAAAGATTATCAAAACGCATAAGCTCGATTAAACTCCATAAGAGGCGATAGAGGATCAACAAAAGGTACATCTCAAACACATAAAGGTGGAAAATTCGAGCATTGAACATTGCTTAAGCAATGAGAAATTATCAGCCAATTTTCTGAGTGGTTGGCATTTTCTTTTGCATCAGTTATATACTATTATTCATAAGCTCACCTCCAAGCATCGCCCACGGTGACGTTGTCCATTGGCATCTCATGAAGTCAAGGCTCAACACTTGGACTGCCTTGAAGCGGCAACAAATACCTCTTACTGCTGAGGAAAACCTGTCTTGATAAAACACGTTTAGTGTATCTAGATGCTATGATTCTAGTTAGTAGAACCTCTGAAGAGCTCCTCAAGAACATGTAAGATATTTTTGGAAGACTTAAGCAGACAAACCTAATGCTCAACCCCAAGAAATGTCTCTTGTTCCAGACAAAAGTTAACTACTTGGTACATGTAGTCAGTTAGTCTTCAGACGTTGGCCAGTAAAGAACCAGGAGACATGAATATAAATTAACGTAGAATTTGTTGTGTTATTAGTAGGAATAAATTACTGTTTTAAGAACGTTACATGTTGTTATCACAGCCTTGACTAGTTCACGTATATATCACTGTATTGCTCTCTACAGTTAGACCGGTAGGCAATAATGACGAGTCTAATGGATGGCATAGATTAAGTACTTCTTAGGTCAATTGAATAACCTCAAATGTTCCCTGTTCGTCACTCAAACACTGGATTACGCTTACCCTAGGCGTATAGCATTATTTAGCCTGGCTCGTCTTCATGAGATCAACAAGTACAGGTGATAAAAACGACTGTGAGGAATATGCTTTTACGATTGCCAGTCTGTTGTGGAGGGACACTACGATAAATATATCTACCTACATCGACAACAAAACTATTATTCGTTGTAATGTTCCGTTTGCTTTGGGAATACCACGACGATCGAGATTGTTTGCATATCCCGCAAGGCTTGAAAATGAAATTTATTTGCTAAAAAGGTAAATATTGTTAAGTACATAGATCAAATCAAAGAATAATTGACTTGTTAAGTTCGCGACCACGGCAGATTTTTCTTTGACGTAAATTAAAAATTTTACCACCCACATGCTTCTGTAAACAAATATCGCATATATTATCCTTTGGCATATTTACTGTTTATTTTTTTCATGAAAAAATCCAAGGATGGTATAGGCGCCAAGATTTTCTACAAACAACTGCGTACCGCAATTAACATGTGTATTTCAAATGTTTTGAAAGTGTGAATTGCTGGTGGTGGACTTTGCTTGGGAAGAATTGATGTATCATTCATTTTAAGGAGAATTAAGTCTGAGGAAATCTAACCGATTAGACAAACGATATTTCTATTGTTTATTGACACTTATTATTATCGATATTAGTTAATTCAAAATTTCCCGGTTTATGCTAGATCGATTTTCATAATCCTTAGAATTGGGGTTTTCAGCAAACGTTTTCCCTGAATATATGGATTAGTATAGTCAATTTCATCGTAATTAGAACAGGATCAATAGATCAATATAAGCACCTGTAAAGACAATCGCCAGAAAGCTGTTTATAAAGATAAAATGAACTTATTTGGTCACAGAGAAATAGTTTGGAGGAATTAAAGTCTATACAAAGAGATTGGGAATTATTATTCTATGTGAAAATTTAGTCATGAAAGCTCCTTAGTAATGTTGATATACAGTACCAGCAGAATTTTCTTTTTTTATTGACCTAGTTATCTTTGTCTTCAATAAAATGAAATAATAAAAGCAGGCAAGACATTTCGAATCACAAATAATATTAACAAATGAACTAGTTAGATATATTTACGAACCAGAAAGTTAATCAAGAGTTATCAAATATTCATATTCCAAAATTGTTGACAAATGTTGCACATACTATGCACACGACCTTTTAAGGGGTCAGAGCTTAAAACTGATGCGCCAAGGTAATATCCGTGCTTACTTGTGACATATTATAAAATACATGGGAATCATTTTCTCGCGAATGAAGACAGTTAATTATAAAGAATGCTAATTTAGTAATTTGACTGTATTATAAAAACCGCTCTGCCTTTGTCTTCTCCAGGCATCGTTGCGACATCGTACAAATGTTAATCATTAGAAATGCTAATTTTACTAGACTATAACGCAAGCCTCTAAAAAGGCAGCGTTGCTACCTTCCACAATCTAGGGTGGTAGAACAGCCAGTTTTGAAAAACTCCTGTACAAATAAATTTGGAATGATCTTCTATGTGAAAATGCAGTTTTCAAAACTAGTGTCTTAAAATGCCATTTGCTGTACCTCAGACTACCTCATCTTTTTATTGGACTATCAAAATTTGAAATGATACTCAAACATATTTATTTGCAAAAGGAAAACGCTCAATACAGTCTCCGACCCATGAACCTAATTTTACTTTCTGATAATCAATCATTCTGGTCAGCTACACTGGCCAGTCGCATCGGAAATTCATTGGGCGAAGAGCTGCTTTTTGCCCTATATATGCCAGAAATAGAAAAACCGCTTTGTTATCCACTTATCAGATGGTGTTTCGGCCACTCTACTCGAACGATTAACTATTTGGCATACCTCCAACGTTTATTCAGAGGAAGCTCTTCGTAGTGGCGCTCTATGCTCATGAATGTTAAAAATGTCTAGAGTGGAAGTTATTTGCTCTATACGAGGCGTATATGAAGTGGGAGTTTTTGTGTCCGGAATAATATAAATGTATTTTTAGAAGCTTTATGTCTACTAGTATTGTGGAGGGCTCTATCATTACTAAAAACTTTTGCCGAAAATGGTGCAGTTAGTTAGGAGGGAGGCTAGTAATATCCGTAATTTAGGTGTGATTATTGGAATGGGGCCATTTTTTCATAGAGAACAGAATAATTTTTCAATCGTATTTGAGTTGGAGGTTTGTGTAGTAAAATTAATTAAATTATTCTGGCTGCTCAACAAATTTTAGCTTTTTGCTGAATTTTTGGAGCTTTATACATATTTAAAGATTTCACTCAACTTTACTGCAAATTCAGTTGCCTAAAAATAGTCCCCTCGAGACGCAAAAAAGATACAAATAATTTAATAGGACAATAGTTAGATATTATACATGGAATACTAGATTAGAGAGCTCTAGTTTTATGCTCATGATGGGACTTAGTTGGCTAGTGGACAAATGACCTGGGTAGCCTGTATAAACAGCAAATTTTGGCAACCTGGCGATGATTTAAAGATTAAATCGATCGCATCCCAAATGTAAAAAAATCTGCAATCTGCCACTTTCTTTCAAAAGAGCTGTAACCAGTTCGGAACCAGTACGTAGTATGCGCAAATTGAAACCATTCTGAGTCAATTCTGAAACTGTTCCTACAGAAACAGAATTACTTCATAACCGATTTTAGGACCGTAAAATCAGTTCTTACTCTCGAGTGAGAACTGGAAAGCCCGATCGTGCACACATCCATAGAGATACAACGTGATATCAAAACGACTGAATTTCAGTTTAGGTTGTTTCTCAGTCTGCGAATTTTTTTTAACTGCAGTATTCTGTGGAGAGTCATTGAGTTACAAGATGATGATGATGATAATTTAGCATCTAGTTAGGAGTATATTGAACTTTTGGGCACACCAATGATTAAAAATTATAATGATTTTTAGTTCGTAGTTATAATAACATTGTTTGGGCAATTTTGATCTCAGATCTTACTTTTAGCACTCTGCTTAATACGAACGATTTATGGTATTCGAATAGAAATTCGAGATGCTTTTGCATAGACATATATTTGATATCTGAATTTCTGTAAGCCAACAACAAAAACCTTCTAACGTTGCATGCAAAAAACCTTCTAAATTTTACATGTTAAAATCGTGACATAGATTCGCTGTTCCATCCAAACACTAAGAACTTAATCAAAACTAGTGCAAAACATTAAGTTTATCCCCTCCACTATGCATCGGACCTGCTATAGACATGCATGTTTTGTCTTTAGCCTGGACTCGTCAGTATAGACTGACGAGTCCAAGTGTTAAGACCTTTGACTTCCTAAGTTGCCGATGGATGTCCTCATAGAGGGCGCCACTTGGAGATGAGTTGATAGTGCAAAATAATTCTCAACAGCATCGAGATAGGTGATAAGATCATCTATTGGAACAAAGCTTACATAAAACATGTTCATTTTCCTGATTGAAATGTAATCGTCCTGGACTATTACACTGTAGCCTTAGCTAGGAGTGCTAATTTATTGTCAGTAATAAGATGAACAATAATAAGATATCCATCAGTTCGCGAGTAACGCGTTGGAGGCAGTACGTTTCAATTAAACTACCGCAGCATTGCTGGACGGCAAAGTGGCGGTACTACCACATGTACCACTAGCGCGCACGCAGCCATTTCTTGAAAAGCTGATGCATTGCAAATAGCTCGACATATTGATTCTCGATAACGTACCAGTGAAAAATGCCGCAAGCAGGTTGACTTACTTTCCATGCACACAATGTTATCACTTTCACAGGAAAGGGATTGATTAGGTTTCGGGACTCTTGATCCTTTACATTTTCATTGAAAAAGTATTGGAAATAATGGAAGCGTTAAATTTATTTTAGATTCTAACTCATGAACGAAATTTTTGTGTCTTCCAAAGTTACCATAATTCTCAACATCAATAAAATGATAACCACTGCACGTGAAATATATAGATGTAACCTACTTTACGCCGGTTTTTAACACTCACCTCCAAGCGTCGCGCATAATGGCGCTGCCAATTGGCAACTTACGAAGTGAAAGGTCCTAACAATTGCTCTCTGCAGTTATACCGCCAGATTATACTGACGAGTCTAGGCTAAAGACGAAAGATACATATCTATAGCAGATCTAAGGCATAGTAGAGAGCATACATTAAAAAAATACTAAAAGTGCTGGAAGCTTTACATATTTGATATTATCAAATGTTACTACATTTCTGTGTTTTCTACAATTTCCAATTTATTACACTTACTACAAAGTTAAAAGTATAAACAAAACAAAAATTAACCAACATTGCAACACTACGCAGTCAGCTAGGACGGCGGCGCCTTGTATTAAGCCCACCAGAATCTAACCAGTCTGCCAACCCATCAGCGGAGTTATAATTAAAGTAATGTTAAACGTTGCCTAATAATAGCGTACGCATTTTTTACCATAAAATTATACATACTGATACCGTATCAATTAGTTTAGACGGTAATGAAACCAGTTACAGGCAGGTGGGGTCGACGGCGTCTTAGATCAACGATATTAAATATGGTATTAACAAATTTAAGCCGGTTGATTGTATTTTTATTGTTTTCTTCAATTCTTCTAACGACAAAATGTAATGTGTGCAAAAAATTATTGTCAGTGTGTGACAAAATATTGAGTGAGAGGAACCACCAGTTGCTCCAGCTTGATATACAGTGTGCATTTTTTGTGTTCCAGACGAAAAAGCCGGGTATAACCTTTTCGGAAATGCCTCATGATTATAAATATAAAAATCAATAAAAATATATTTTAGTTTTTTTTAGCATTAACTGAAACTAATCCTAAACTAAATTTTGAATGTTATTAATATACTCGTAATATACAGGTACAGTACAGCAATATAAAAGAATGACAGTTATAGCATATTGAAGATTGCGGAAACCATGTTAAAATGGATTTTTTAGGCTTTTTTTATTGTATATTTCGTTGAAATCGATGTTTTAGTTACCAGAAGACGCGATTTTTTGGCAAGCAAGCAGCCGAGAATTCATGCCATTTTGGATATAAAGTTTTCGCAAAATACTGCTTGGTTCAAATTCAAAAGAGTTCCAATTAAATTTGAAGTTCTTCAATTAAAAATATTGGAATATATCTCCTATTTTTTTTTCAGAATTCAAATAAATATATAATTTTTGCAAATAATCTTTTCAATTTTTATCTCAAAGTCTAAGATTTGATTCTCGTTGAAAGGCTCTGTTATATTAATAGGCATACACATACATATCTATAGATATATACATATATAAGTCAAGCTAATAAATTTGTAAAGCAGCAGCTTCCTTGCGCTATTGGCATGGCAAGTATAATGTTTTCCGTTGAGACGCTCCACAATTTTCTCTAAGGCTGCTTGTTTTCATTGTGTCATAGTGCACTATCCAAAAAAAATCAATTGGCTCCGTACCATAGATCGATAAGCACTCGCCGATCGCTGCTTGTAACATATAATAAAGATTGGATGAGCTTTTCTTTATTATATCCACTAATTTTTAAATTGGGCGCCCCATATGTGCACTATCCCGAGTCGCCACTGAGCAGAACATCCCCCTGTGTCCTGCAAATACCACGGTATGTCCCCCACTACTTTTTGCAATTACGCATGTTGTGGTGGTGTTAAATTCGAATGCCTCCAATTTGCATAAGAATGATTTCTAAAGGTATGTGCGGATTTGAATCGATAAATCACACAGAGAGATGTCAATGGAAGTTAAATGAAGACCGCAGGCGGAATTCCAAGAAATGAAATTAAATCATGTTTATTCATAAACGCTATCGCGTTGCTTGGAATGACTTAATGTGACAAATTGCTACCGGACGACATTTCAATATTCTTCCATCAGGTTGTAGTAACCAGTCGGAGCCAGTCCATATTTGCTGGAAACAGATGTCTTTACCATGTGGGCACATAGGCTCCGTACCCAGGGCTCTCGATCTTCAGGAGCCTCCTAAGGCCTATAAAGTCGCTTACACAAGTAGCATCTATTCAATCAGAATCAGTAATATTATTTTTTCATAGATAACCTCGCGCAAAGGCAGAAAGCCTCTCACACTTCATAAGCGCCGCTAGAGGATGAATGTCTATTCACGTTGACATTAAAATGCTGTATTGTATTGATTATTAACTACCGAGAGACTTCCTGGTAGCTCATTCCTCGGCGTCAATGAGGTTTTGTTGATGTTCATTTCCAAAAGCTTGATGGAAGATAATTCAAGCTTTCAATATATCTAGCGGGATGACTCGACACTCTCCGTAAGGCACAATTGCTCTGCTCCACATATGTATGCCGTAGGTCAGAAGATCTCCCGTGGATGTATACTAGAGGATGCCATATTGGCGATAGTTGATGATATTATTTATTTTCAGGTACGTCAGAATCGGCATGTTGATTACAGTCTTCAAAAACTAGTGTTTTTGCGTCAAAAACATATCTAGATTCTCTGATCAGTTCTCTGGGTTTTTGGAAGAACATATCCCCGCTATATGTTTGCACAGTATGCACCCTAAGTGTTTATTGATATTATCGGAATCAAAGTTTGTTGACAATATAACAAATAAAGTTTATAACAGTTGGTAGCTAGGAGCAACTGATATTCAAATAGTTAGAGTATAAAACCACTATCATTTTATTTTGTGATATTTGGTGCCGCCTACAAATTTTGTACGCTTTGAAGAAGGGTTAAAATCCTCACTGACAACCCACTCGGTAATATCAATTGACTTTTGCACTTTGCGCAAACTTGTTCTGCAAATAACTATATGCAAAAGCCAGTGATAATATCCTGTTACCAGTTTGGGGTTTCCAACTATGAGAGATAGAAAAATATCTGTCACAACAATTCATTAGCACGAGCCTGTGATGGAATTCTGAGTTTGCTCGAAAATTAAACAGTCTTCCAAGAAGCAGAAATGTTTACGGCCTCGGATGGATTTTTGATGTTTGCCTTCTAGTAGTACTAATGTGGAATGAATCGAGTACTAATCCTTCGTATTCGATGTACTACTTATAATGTTATGACCTTCCCCAATTACTACTATGGCAAGATGTTTAGAGTGAATGTATTTGCTCATACAATTTTGCTAATTTTTTTCATGTTCGGAATATGTTTCAAGATTTTTTTAACTTAAAAGTTCACAACTCCGCCTCACAAATAAACATATACAGCAATCTAGAATTTAACTTGTAAGTTAACTGTTGGATCTATGATCTGTAGAATTGAAATTTTTTATGTCATTCAAATGCAGCGAAGAAATGGAAGAATAAGTTATTAATAAAGCGGAGAAGCGAACACCGAATGATAAAGAAGACATATTCTGATTCAGGAATGCAATGCCCCCCACCAACGCTTAGCCCAATCATGAATTGACCAAGAACCCATACTGCTTTCAGCCACCATAGTAATACCCTAGACGATTGGGCATACAACGAACTAGCGAAAGCATGGCTGGAAATTGGTGACTGCAGGCATGGCAAGGGGTTGATGGTTGGTCCTGACAAACGTCGGAAAGTGTTGGTGATTGACAGAAACAAGGAATCCCTCCACCTGTTGGTGGGGATCCTCACCAGCAACTGCAGATTGAACAGACACTTGTCACTTATAGAAGTGGAAAAATAGCCTGTCTGCTAGAATGATTGGAAGGTGGAGGAGACCTCGTTCCACTTCCTTGGAAGGAACGCCGTTCACTCAGCGAAATGGTCCGATATCATGACCTGGATCAAAAGGTCTGGTAGATTCGACACTTAGAAATCACCAGGTTAGATTTGGTTCTTGGCGCCGGCAAAAGTAGGCAACTGTCTAGGCTGCGTTTCCCCACTACTACTAAATCCTACCAATGCACCAAATTTTCAAATTAGTTATTGCTTACTCTATTTACGTGCACAAACCACTTCCTTTCTCATATCTACACATAAAATATTAAAAATATTGAAATCAGAACACGTCGCCCACTTGTGTGGAAAGCAAAAAAGTGTGGAAATGGCTTGTCAACCCTTATTTGACGCATATTATCCATCAAATGAAGCGTTTTGTCCTCACGCCACTCAATCAAAAACAATTCCACACAAATCGAGTCTTTCAGAGTTTGTTACATTAAAAGCGGATCTGTCAATTATCGTTAATTACCATCAACCCGATTTTCGTAGCTAGAATGAATGACACTGTCGTTTGTCGGGCGTTGATTATTTTCCGTCCGACAGCGTCCATTTTTGACTTACGCCAAAGCCGTCCTAGCGAATGCGAGTCCTTCTTTAGGGGAGGAAGACCAAATAGCACTTTTCTCATTATTCGAGATCCTTATTCCGTTAAACTGTAGTAATCTATGGTAAAAGCCACTAACAGAAACCAAATTAGACTCCTTAAGAAAAAAATGCTTACTACGCCCCCTATAGTTTTTACGATCTCTATCACTAGTTGACGAATCAAAAACTAAACAGAAGTCAAATAAATTATTCCACCCTTATTTGTTTCCCATCTTTGTGATTCAAGTAACACAGGAATGAGATTTCATCATGAAGCAATATATTAGCTATGAAAACAAGAGTTGACTTTATCGCTAGCATCTGCTTGCCCTGAAACTCTCAATTCTCGATACATCCGCGGAAGGCTATTGATTGTTCCGTTTATTCGAAAGTATTGACAATTACCGAACTCTTTTTTTCATTTTTTATGGATCATCCTTTAGAAACCTATTCACATTGACCTTGAAATGTTGTAGATTGTAACCACGTGCTCATAGTATTTGATGTACTTTCGCCTCTTGGTGTTACTATGCAAGACAGCTAGAATAGACAGATCCATTCCTCGATCTTCTAGACTGGTCTTTTGTAAGTTCAGGCGCATCTGCCAGACCTATTTTTCGATTTTGGAGGACATCCATTCACGTGCGCGCAGTACTCCAGCGATGGTATGATCTGAGCCTTGTGGAACAGTAGTAGCTATTCTGGTGATGCTGGTGAATAAAATTTTCTGGAACGGATGAAAACGCCCAGCTTATAGGACTTGTCCTATTTCCAGGCCACCTTCCAAAATAACGGACACTCCGCTGGAAGCACCACCCGGGGGTTTCCCCCATTTCGACAGGTCTGCCACTGTCTTGCGACATCGACAGCGGCAAACAAGTGCCACTCATCGTCACAGACCGAATGAACCAAACATGTTTACAACGGCGACCAGCAACAGCATGAGCCGATGTCAAGCGATAGAGCTCCTGAAATCAATTCCATTTATCCAATCAATCCCAAAGGGTTACTCACCTCTATACTTTCTGTGTTTAATGGGGATGAGTGTGTGTGTGTGCATAGGTTATCTCTGTCTTTCGTTTCTCTCGTCCTCGACCAGGTAGTGTCCGCTTATATTTGAAAGACGGCTAAACTATTTTTATGCGCCGATGGTATCGAGAGATGTCTTTGCGATTATTCAGAGTGGCAGTAAGCTGATATATTGTATTAAAATCAGTAACTGGTTGAGACTATTGGTCTGCTGACGTGGCTGCTTGTCAGTCATTGTTTGTTGTCTGGTCCAGTCGTAGTCTATTAATCTACTTTATGAGTGGCTGCCAGATTGGTTTAATGTCTACGCTGGGTTTACTGTACACTTTGCTGTTGTTGGTGATGAATGCCGCCTCCTTGAATTTCCTTCGATACCAATGCGGTTCCTTGGCAATAACCTTAGCGTCGTCCCAAGCTATTTTATGGAGCTCCGTCCATGCTTGGTCAGCTATTCCAGATTTTCCTGTCTCTGCTCGCTGGGTGTTGAGACGATGTTCTTTGATTCTCACTTCCAATGGCCTTTTTGTTTCTCCAACAAAGATTTTACCACATTGACATGGTATCTGGTAGATGCAGTCCTTTGTCTCTTGAGATTCATTCCTGGGCTTAGTTTTTGTTAGGATACTTCTGAGGGTGGCAGTCCTAGAGAATCTCGTTTGGATCTTGTATCGCTGACCTATTCTTTTGATTCCATCTGATATTCCTTTGACGTAAGTTGTTTCTAGATATAATTTTTCATCTTTTATACCTTGTTGCGGTAGCGAGATGCCTGCAAATATATGAAAATAATTAGAAAAATCAGGAAGAGCACATTTCCATTCTGCTTGGCGGTCTTGCTATAGCGAAATTATGAGGCATCTGCCTAGATTGCGAGAGATTGTGGGTTCAGTTCCCATGTACAACAGTATTATTTTGTAATTTTTCTAGTTATTAGTTGTTCGTTAACGGATTTCAATGAATCCGTTACAATTCCCTCATATCTAACTCTGTTTTCTTGCTTCAGATCATTTATAGATGGTGTGGGCATCAGATACCACAAACCTGAAAATATAAGGTAAGTTGCATTTAATTTTGATTGCTATTACGATTATTCACTCAAAAACAGAGACAATCCAATAACAACATTAAGGGAAGCGATCTGAGATATGATAATGACATGCAGTGAAGACATCAACCTGGATTGAACTGAACTGAATTTCTGTATATATACCGGGAGGTCCATTTAACTTGAGACAGCCGTATAGCGCGAAAACGGTGAGTTTTTAGATGAAAACGTTCAGATGACAGTTCTTAAGTCCAATGGGGGGGGAGTTAATGATGACTCATATTATCGGCAGTGACAGCATTTTCAAGGTTATTTTCAAGGCCAATGTCATGTTTTTCAATGGGAACATATATTTTTTTCGCAGAATCTTGCTCCATGAGAAAAACAAATATCTTTTGTTGACAAAATTTTGAAATCCGATTGCAACTAGATAAAAAATACAATATTTATTCTTTTCATATATTTTCTAATAATTACATGGTTTGTCAGAAATGCTTTTCTTCTCACGGACGCATGAATAAAGTAATTATCATATGGGAAACCGTTAAATTTTTAAATAACAAATGTTCAAAATGATACCCGCCAACTTCAATACACTTATGTAGATAAAAAGTTATGTAATTATCACACAGTTTCACAAATAAAACTATCTTTCAGTTCGATTTTTATTTAGATAAAAAGAAAGAGTTTTGTGAAACAGTGTGAAAATTAAATAATTTTTTATCTACATGATGAAAGAGTTTCACCAAGTAAAAGCATCTACAATGTACATGTTCAATACACTTATCAGTCCATTTTATAAAGTTTTTATGATTACATATCTTATACGTTCCATCATATCATATAAAAGATAATCGAAAGGGATTAAATCTGGTGACCTAGCAGGCCACATAAGAGGACCACCTCATCTGATCCATCGATTAAGGTATTCCCGATGCAACAACTTTTTGGCATAATGAGCAAGGCAGCCATCATGTTGAAATCACGTACTTGCCCTTTCCTGAACTGGCTCGTCTATTAGCTCTGGTAAATGGTGTTGTAGAAAGTCTCATATTTTTGTTTATCATTTATTCCTTCAATAAAATATGCACCGATCAAACTGTCATCAATAGTTCCGCACCATACATTCAGCAACGAAGGGCGCTGATGTTCCACTTCTGTCAACCATCGCAGATTTTCCACCCTCCAGAAGTGCATATTATGTCGACTCACTTTACCATGATTTGTAACACCAGATCCATCCCACTGAGAAGATACGACCCATTCAAAAATGTTCCAAAGAAATGATAACGGCGCTATCTACCGTTGTGGTATGGAAACATTTCGAAAGAGAACAAATGTTTTATTTTTTATTTACTTAAGTTGCCATCGGATTAAAAAAAAAATGTGAACAAAAGGTATTTGTTTCTTCTCGTTAATTAATAATCTGCTATAAAAAATATACGTTCCAATTGAAAAACCTCGTTGACCTTGAAAAAATCTTGAAAACGCTGATAATGTCGAAAATTAAAGTCAGCATTAGCTCTCCCCCACTGCATCCAAGAAATTTCATCTGAAAGTTTTCATAAAAAACTCACCGTTTTCGCGGTATATATCGGCAAATTGTCTGTATGACATAATTTCGTCTCAGGTTAATTCACTATCTGATCTGTTTAATTTAAAGGAACTAGCACAGCAAATTCGAACAAAAAAATATTTTAACAAATTATAAGTAATCAAGATCACGAATCACTCAAAATTGGAATTCAATCGAATCACGTCTAACTTTCAGAACAACTGACATTGTGACAACAGAAAAGTTTCGATCATTCAAACAAGTTGAGTGTGGGCGATAATATCTAAATACAAGAAGGATCTTCGTACTTATTCAGACAGAATACGATGTGTAAATAATTCATAGTTTAGGAAAGCTAAATAGACGATGCCTTAATAGCAAACCGAACCAAAAAGTGAATAATAATTTTTTGTTGTTAAGATACTCTTCAACAGCGAAGTTCCGCTAACCTACTATAATAAGAAGTACAAAATAAGGGTAAATTGATTAACAAAAATAATTATTTCAATTCAAAAAGCGCGGGGTAAATAATATTAATTGGTATATATAGTTCATTCACGTTCCTCATGCTTTTTTACAAGAAAATACATTTTTTTTAGTCACTGCGTGTTTAATTCATTTAAGTTATTAATAACCATGTAATTTTATCAAATTACCAGATTTTTTATCACAGTTGGGAAAAAATTTAGAATTTCTTACTTTTCGGTTTGGTTTGTTATTTTAACTTTCAAGATTATATATTGTTCATTTTTGATTCCAGATTTTTTCAATTCTCCTTTTATTTATATTTCTCTCTGGTACTTGATTTTCAAAATTGGAATGGATCAATCTTAGAAACCAGTTTCTTTAAAGAAGTCTTTGAGTCGTTATTGTATTGTTAGCGGTTACATTCAAAAATGCATGCATACATAAATACATACAGGTGGGGAAGATAAAGGCGTGTTAATAAGAACCTGTCCAACCAAACACAAGCAAAGGAATGACAGTAAAAAATGTATTATTCTCTGTCCGTCTGAATTTAAATTAAAAAGTAAGGTAAAAAATCGTTGAGAGAAACCCAAATTAGCAAATAAATAGTACTCAACTATATCTCATTTGCATTCGTAAAAAAGACATTAGTATTTTTACAAGCGTTTGTTAGTGGGGCACTAGTTAGCACGTAAGTAGCACTTAGGTCTTCAATTAAAACATGTTAATGCTAGTAAATCTTTTGGACCCACGTCCAAGTTCCAATGAAGCTTAGAACAAGTTCAATATGCGCATTACATAATCTTATAGAAATCTCCGACTTAAAATATCATTCAATAATTAACCATTAATTATGTAAGTGCAAAGTGCGTCCAACTCAACCGCATATTATGCATTATACCAACCTACGTACATTTGATACGTAAGTTGAGATGCACTCGACCTTCGCCATTTTATCTCTCAGAACCTTGTCTTTTGCCCGAGCACATTTGACTTGGAATTTTTATATGAAAAAATATATTTTGCTGCGATCAAATATCCTTAACCTCGAGTATAGTCTTTAGATTCATATGAGCACTCAATCGTTAATTCCTGAAGCTAGAAATCTGGTTCTTGTAGACACAGTGTTTGATGAAATGACTTAAATTATGTATGCTACCTGTCATGACTGAGACTCATAACTGTATATATACCAGAAACATGATGTGGATATAAGCAACATTCAATTTGGAAAGAATTCGGAAATCGCGAAGCTGTTTTCATTAATTCAATGCGTTGATCCAGAAATGTTTCGACGTTAACAAAGTTAACGCGTGTCTCATCGACTATGATCAAGCATCTTACGACGCATGTCATGATCAACTAATAAGCAATCTTGAGACAAGATACCTAGATAGTAGAAACTTACTACCGCTCTCAAATCTAGCATACTATTTATCGCGTCTAGCTGTTCTTCTATCAAATTATTTATCTCTTCTTTCTTTTGTCTGTCTCTCTGGGAAATCTTTTATGGCGACTAGACCACATTTGCACTAGTGTGGAGAAAAACCACTAAAAAAGCTTAACCATCACCTTCAAAATGTCTTTAAGATATTTTATATGATAAGCTATTTTATTTCTTAAGATATTTCACGTTTTCAGATATTTCATCCTTCTCAACACATTCTATGACTTATATGATATTTCAAGAGTGAGTAAGTTAACATAGATTACAAATAGGTGGAAACTTATAGCAGTATATCGATAAAAATTGATTCTGTTCATTTACTACAACGCAATCACGATTTCGCAGATATTATTGAATCTCAATGTTTCTATGAAGTTTAGATCATGTATTTTATCACAAGTATGCAGTAGACTCATTCTATTTTCATTGTCTTTTATCTGCATGATAGAAGGGTTTCACCAAGTAAGAGCATGCATCTACAATCTACATGACAAAGGCCTGTTGCTCACACTTTTCAATGTGTATTCTGAAAAAATGCTTAGAAAAGCTTTGGAAAATGAGGAATGTGGGAAAACGGTTGGTGGAACACAAGTATATGCGGACGATACAGTGATTTTGGTAGAGAGCATTGAAGGTCTACCGAGACTAATAAATAGGGTGTATGATTGTAGTGAAATATAGGGTTTGTCGCTTAATAATAGAAAGACAAAATGTATGGTGGAGTCCAATAAATGTTAGCCTAACTATAGACGGAATAAATGTGAAAGGGTAGTGTAGTATACCTATCTTGGAGTGAGGGTGAACTGCATGAATGAATACACACAGGATACAAGGATAATAATAAAAAAGTCTTGATACATCTTCATTTAAATGAATAAAGCTTTTCGCATCAAAGATGTATATATAGCATTAAAAAATCGATTAGCTAGATATTACGTTTATTCAACTATCCTTTATGGAACGAAATCATGGACTGTAAAGGCAGCAGTTCTCAAAAAGGTCGAATCATCTCGCATCTGGGTGTATAGAAGGATTTTCAAAATATTGTGGATGGATGGGTTTGTCAATACATCCAAAAGAGACATAAATTGTATTATCTAGCCACATCATGATAGGAAAAAAATAGGAACTTCTACAGTATATTGCCCAAGGCAAAATCCATGGAAAATGCAGTATAAGCAGAAGAAGGATCTCAAGGTTGCGGAACCTGAGAGAGTTACTTCAAACCACCTTTTTTGAGCTGCTGCCTCCACACTAAAAATAGCCATGATGATTGCAAAACTTGGGAGTACAAGGTATAGGAAGTGAGAAATCCTAAATTTTCTTGACGTTCTATTAACTATTAACTTTTATCTAAAACGTAGATCGCCTTCCATCCCTTGGTACTATACCAGATCATTAATTTGTACTGTACCTGAAACAGATTCCAAAAGCATCAATAAATGCTTTGAAGTCACATATCTAAGCATTTACCTGACCTTTTGTCTTGGAATGATGTAGCAATCTATGTTATCCTCTGGATTGTAATATTCAGCTCGAATTAAACAAAAATGGTCCGCACTGATTTATGTCTTGTCAATCTCCTTTCTATCAACGGTTCAGCTTTGAGGGCGTGCAGTATATTAGATGAGAAAAAGAGATAGAGACTTCATAAACACTACATTTTAAAAGCACACCGTTAAAACAAGCAAACATATAAAGCGCCACTCAAAATTGATCAAACACAATTTTTTGCATAGGTTTATTGATGCACTTGTGAAATGTATTTTAAAAGCTACGCTCGTAAAAGCTTTTGTGGATTTATATGCTCTTCCGAACATTGAACGTTGTAGTATATGAATGGCAATGAAGAGACAAAATATATCATAAAATAAAAAAATACTCCAGCTCGATCATCTTCACAAACGGTAATGCTGCCTTTTCACCGCTTTTTTACTTATAATAGCTGCCGAGGAAGCCGAAACGTTAGAAAGGTTTTTCCGTTAAGATATGACTATTGAAAAACGGTTAAACTTTGGTTACCTCAACATTTACTTCCAAATGCTGTACAATCTCCCTACCCCTCAAGACTCTAAAACATGTTTTGGACTCATAGCTTTCTAAGGTTTTTCACTTCCTTATTCACCTATTAAATAAATTAAATAAACTTTGTGAGTTTTGTGCTGGTTAAAATTACACGAAACAAAATTCAATCGTGGATATTTGAAATGCACAAGTATGGCGTCCTTTCAAGTACTATGAATAAAATAACTTCTAATTCTTAACCTGTGCTCTTCTCTTTGATTCGTCCTATACTTTTACTGAAGCTGACTGTTCATTAAAGCCACATATGGTCGACGAAATAATTTCACTAACGTTTCGGCTTCCTCGGCAGCTTTTATTTTAAGTAAAAAAGCGGTGAAAACGCAGCATTAACGTTTGTAAAGTTATTTCGACGATCCAGTGGAGTATTTTTTTATTTCATGATATATTTTGTTTCTTCATTGCCATTCACATACTGCAACTTTGAATATTCGGAAGAGCATATAAATCCACAAAAGGTTTTACGAGCCTAGCTTTTAAAATACATTTCACAAGTGCATCAATAAACCTATGCAAAAAATTGTGTTTGATCAATTTTGAGTGGCGCTTTATATGTTTGCTTGTTTTAACGGTATGCTTTCAAAATGTAGTGTTTATGGAGTCTCTATCTCTCTTCCTCATCAAATATACTTCACGCCCTCAAAGCTAAACCGTTGATAGAAAGGAGATTGACAAGACATGAATTAGTGTGAACCATTTTTGGTTAATTTGAGATAAATATTACAATCCGGAGGATAACATAGATTGCTACATCATTTCAAGACAAAAGGTCAGGTAAATGCTTAGATATGTGACTTCAAAGCATTTATTGATGCTTGAGGAATCTGTTACAGGTACAGTACAAATTAATGTAATCATCATGACTCTACAGCCAAACCACTTTCATATTAAGAACCATCCTAGGCAATGGTATAGTGTATTGTCAAAGTCGACTGACGAATCTCGAATTACCATGATTTACTGGGAGCTCTGAAAAAATTTTCAAAATACTAAATGTAATCTTTTGTATGTATTGTTCTGAACAATCCTGGTGCAGACGAGCTTCTAAAAAAACTACAGTTCGCAGTTGAACACAGTTATATCTTTGCGCCCATCATAAAGCATTATTTGGCCTGGCTCGCCTCTACAGTATCAATAATTTGAAACTTTGAAAGAACTATACCAGCGCAAATAATCTGTGTAGCATTGATAATAACCAGCGTTCTGTGATTCTCCACTCTCTAATAATTAATGCGATTCCATTGTCCGCCTTGTGCGATTGGTTTGCAACAAAGCAAGGAAGGAAGGAGGGAAACGCTCGTCCATTGGTCGAAGCCGCTCCTCGTTACCGATTATCAAGTCGACTGTGATATAAAATATTGTTATTTACTGCTCGTTACTCGCCTACCATGCCAGTTGTGGAATTTTAATGTAATTATATAATGTTCGTCAATTAAATATGAAATCCGAGAGTACGTAGTCGGTTGGTGCTAGAAACGGGAAACGGGACGTCTGGGTGAAAGGACAACAGTGTTTTACGGCTTTATCATTTTGGCTCTTAAATTACACGATTATTAAATAGTTTTTTCAGAGACTGATCCTTATTTGTGATGGTCGATAGATATGCTTCCGATGCCTCTACAAATGGTCTTCAGTTTAACGGGCAGAAGACTTAGACAACAACCCTGATAAAGCAGTCGCATGCTGGTCTTTCAGTCATGATGGTGAAGGGATACCCAACACTAGACTAATTCTTCATCAAGCTTCTTGAAATTAACACTGACAATAACATGTCATAACACGATCATGTCAGTCGGCGTCCCACAAGCTGGGGATTTTCTTCCACTCCAGGAAGCTTCTCAGGAGTACTCCTCGCATATGTGGAGATGCGCTCTAAAGCACTCCCTAAAGCTTCTGAACAGAATCCAGAAACTAGAAATATGTCTAGTGGAGCCGACTGACCTTGCTAGAGACCTCCACAGTCAAGAGCACCGAAGGAGGGTGGCTAATCTACTTCTATTTTATTGATATTATAATGACAGATGTTTGACCGATCTATGTCACATAATAATACAAAGACTCGCTAGTACAGCAAAGACTAGGAGAGTTGCAATGCCTTGAACGAGCCTTTTCCAAAAGTCGTTCCTATTGGAATGAGCTACCGAGGAGTTTGTTTCTACAGCGTTTTAACGTCAATTTGAATAGAAATTTATCTCCTCACAGAGCTTATGAGCGTGAGGGTTGATAAAATACTTTCTATGCCAATATATAGCTGGTCAGATGCAGTATTATATATTGACTGGAACCATGTGAATGACTACAATCATATCAGTGCAACGCAAGACAACTTCAGAGATAAGTAAATAATATACTGGTCTGCCAGAGGGACGTCCATTGCATGAGTCATCTTTATTCAAGTTTCGTCCTGATCATGTTGATGGTCACGCTAGGTTGGCATCTCAGATACCGAGGGCTTACTTTCGCTACAAAAAATTATATTCACAAAAATACTACTTCCTAGCCCAGCCCGAGGCTTCGGGACTCAATTCAGAAGATAACTATGCCTCTAGTGAAATCACCTAATATAACAAAGCATTTCCACAGTCTGGATCATCGAAAAAATGGCTATATCCCCTCGTTACTTTGTAATATATATATATATATATATATATATATATATATATATATATATATATATATATTACTACAGCATTTCAAGGTTAATATGTATAGAGATCTATATTGTCACAGCGCTTCTGGAGCAAAATAGGGCCTTTGCCTTTTGAGAGGTAATCTATAAAAAATATGCATTAGATCCTGTGTCATTTGTAAAGAAGAAAAATGCTCAAATGAGTCCAGTTGTTTGAAACTTGTAGACAATGTGGATCTATCAAAAGTTTGATTTCGGACTTCCATTGTCTATGAAATTTTGAGTATCACGACGTTTCGATTGATATGCTATCTTCAATCGTCTTCAGGTGAACTGGCGAACACGTTCCTTTCACGCCTATTTATACCCCGTCACCGGGCTTGAAAGGAACGTGTTCGCCAGTTCACCTAAAGACGATTGAAGATAGCATATCAATCGAAACGTCGTGATACTCAAAATTTTATAGACAATGGAAGTCCGAAATCAAACTTTTGAGTCCAGTGATTTAATATCAGCGATTATATAGAAAATACCAAACTTAAGAAGCACAATTTATTATTATAGCGATAAAAATATTTCCATAGATGATAAGATGTTTCTAACAATAACATGGAAATTGTTATTGTTCTAAAAATATATTATAATTCAGGTTTCTTATCAAAATGTAACAAATGATACCAATTATGTATCAAAAAATATTAATCCTACACGCAGAACCGCGACATATCGGAAAATTAAGTTAGGCTTGCCTAAGTTTTCTGGCTACATCTGAGTCCAAAAAAAATCCTGGTCATGGCCTCTCCAGCCTTTTTAGGAGAAGATTCACTTGAAAGAAATCTATCGTTTAGACTGACATGACACTTGATCTCTGAGATATAGTAATGTGTACAAGTTTTATCAACAGTGACGACTCGGCGTAGGAACTCCTCCGACTTTCGGATAAAGATGTCAAAATATGACTTCGACATTAACAAAACTTAGCTATTGAATCGATACGTTATTTCATGATACTTCCAGCCATTGAGCGGGGAAATATTGTAATCGGCAACCATTTCTAATCCGATATATTATGTTTTCCTGAGGTTTCACGACAGATGCATCACAAAAAATCATGTCACTCATTTCCGTAGATCGGTCTGTCTGTCCATCTGTCTATGTTCTGTCGGGTAATCATTCACTCCTCTATTACTTGGAAAGCAGTTTTCGAGTTTTGATGAAACTATGACACTAGCTTATAACTGTGACAAGGACGAACATAGTTTGTAGCTTTCGAAAATTAGCTCAGTGGCGGTGGAGTTATTGTCAAAAATGGATTAAAAATGCAATCTACTCTTGTTTCCAAAGCCTGTGATCATTGTCGAAAAATTTTTGAGGAGTCAAAAATGGATGATAGGCTGGTTAGAAGTCAAGAAATTTGAGGTTTTGGTAAAATACGTTCCATCATCAATAAACTTTTGAACCGGAAAATTCTTCGCACTAGTAGGACGCGTGTTATTGTTGACACATTTGCATTCGAATCAAATTGCTTCTTTCCTATTGTTGTTTAGTACTGCGATACATCTGACTTATGAATATTATGAACTTGTGAAATGTTTCGAAAGGATCACAAAAATGAAAAAAATAAAATTTATTTTGCGAGTTATGTGGCATTATATGACATAGTTATTCCGAAGGGTTTTATCCACCTTTACTAGAGATTATAGAATAGGTTGACTATGTATATCACGTGTAGTTGTATGTGCTTTGCGAAAAATGTTTATTTTAGAATTTATTATAGAAGAAGCACAAACTAGTATTTCTGAATGATAATAAGATTTCAGTTCTTCCAATGTTGTCTAAATTTTTAGAAGTTCCAAAATCCTACCCAAAACCCCACTTCTCAGCATATCATTGCTTGTAGTATGAGAGCCAATGACACTCGATTAGTATGTATTATGGAACCCCCAAGTCTGCCAGGAAAGTCGTGTGCAAAAGTACATCAATTAATTATTGAAAAATCAAAAAATCCTGAAATGTAACATCAGATCGTATTGAATAAAAAATTACATAGGCTTTTAGCAGGTGACGAGCACTAAATCTATCTGTGCCCAGGCCTGTACACAGGATTTTCTTTTAGAGGGAGCCCTAAATTTCAAAGGTGATAATAATGATAATTGTTGATACTGCAATGAGATCAGCGGTAGCAGCTTAGAAAAGATCACCCTGTATGTAAATAATCCAGAACATGTGAGCAGTTGTCAATCCAGGCATCTCGATGTCAAGATTGTTCGAAATTTGGTTATGGAACATTCGAGGTGGACATGTTTTTATATATTGGAGCATCGAGCAGTGACAACAGTCAGTCAGTCTTCAAACGTCAAACAGTTGCGAAGTAGAAATCGTTGCACACGATTTTCCTGGCAGACTTGATGGTTTCATAATTCCCTATATGCATACTAAACACGTGTGCCATCCTTATTCAAATCTGCGGTAATGTAGGGTCGAGGATCACTGGCTCTGAGACTATTGGGAAAAAGAGTCAACTTACTTGACGTCATTTGTTTTGTTTTACTGCACCACATAAATTTATTCAGATCACATTTCTACCTTCGTTTTAACAATTTTCTACAATGTCTGCGTTTTCACGTAATTTCATGTTAGTAGTACAACAACTCTTTTTCCGGGAAAGTCGAGTTTATTATTTATTAAAGCGGAATGTCACAATAATCCTTTGTTATCATTTTTGTTGGAATGTTGCAAGATTATTTTTATATAAATTACGGTAGATAAAATATAGGCCAAAGGTATGTTCGTGAACACTCCATGTTTTTCGTTTCGCGGCGTATTTACGCAGATAATTTTAAATTACCTTCTCAGAAATTGATCTTGGAATTATGTATTTCATTACGTCAAAGTAATGAAAAAAGTGGCGTCGAGTAGAAAACCGATTAAGTTTATTGATAGACAAAAACAGTGTTATACATCAAGCCAAGTAATCTGACTCAATAATTTGACAGCTATGTACTTGATAATCTGTATATAAATTATTTAAAAGTCTTGAAATGGTATATTTACTCTGTATGCTGACGATACTTCCAAAATAATTAAATCACTACGATAGTCCTTTACTGACATGCTCTGGAAGCTTATTTAGAATATTCAGCATAGGCTTGGCAATAATGTACTTTACTTGAATCTAGAGACAAACATCTTTTATCATATCGATTGTATATGCTCTTAGTTGGTGAAACTCTTCATTCTTTATTCAGATAAGTAATTTTGTGTGTTAAACAAAGTCTCACTGGAAGAAAGAAAGTTTTGTTTGTGAGACTTTGTGTTAAACACACAAAATATCTTATCTGAATGATCATGATCACTAATCATAATGGAGGGAAAATATCTGTTGATACGCAGATAAAATTATTGAGGTTGCATACTGATACAAGCTTGAACGTTGGAGACCACTTTAAGTGGCTTGTGTTGGAAATAAAGTCTCAATCTTACTGTTGCCTGAAACTTGTAGACAAGGTGGATTTTTCAAAAGTTTCATTTCGGACTTCCATTGAGTTCACCTGAAGACGATTGAAGATAGCATATCAATCGAAACGTCGTGATACTCAACAAATTTTATAGGCAAAGTCCGAAATCAAACTTTCTCAATCTTACGTCGGACAGACTCTCTATTCATTGAGCTACGTAGGCACGTCTCCCAATCAGTTAGAGTGAAGCACGCTCTTCACATCTAGAGAGTCAGCTCCAGTGTTCTGTATCAGTAAAGATGTTTGGACATGCTGTAGTGGGCGCTGAATCTGGATAAGTCCACAAAAAAGCACAAGTCTTGGGGAGCCCCGTTATTCGACGGGTTTGAAGAGAAACTTTTTCGGCATCCTTGATTGCAATAATCTGAACACAGTATTGGATTTGTCGGAATATGTTCAATCAGATAAAGTGAGATATGAAGGAGAAGCGGTTTTTTTGTCCTGTAATGGAGTTTCGATATCGGCGTTGAAAATCTTGACAAATCGATAGGAATTATTATATTATTTTAAGACGACAAAAACAAAAAATTGTTTCCAGGATTACTCGAGGGCGCTGATTAAGAATCCAACCTCGGTCTCTGGCACAGATAAGTAGGTCGTGAGCTACTTAACCCCCCTAAAAATAGTCCTCCTGACCGGTCTGGTAGATGGAGACATTATGGGGAACCGACTGGTTTTGCCTAGGAATAAGGGCAAATTTTTCCATTCGTAAATTGCGAAAATAGAATTATACCTGAAAGAAATTTGACTCTTCAGGCTTATCTAATGATAATGTTCAGATCTATCGCCCCCAACTCCACAATCATAATGAGCACAGCTCTGTTGTCCTCACGACGAATATGTATCTGGTACTTTTACGAAATTCAGCGCAAACATTCGCAGAATAAGTGGAAACACTTGTACCTGGAATATCACAGTTAAAAATTTTAGGCTCCTATAGACTTCAAACCGAAAACAGAGCTCGGAATCGTGATCAGCACTAAGGAGAAATAAGTGTCATTTCTTTTACTAATGCAAGCAAAAGTTTTACGGTCTAGGTACTAACTTCATTACAACGTCGTAATATTCCTCTCGTGTGCTACCTCCGTAAAAAATAAATAACCGAAAATGAGTACCGTTTCTCCGAAATCGCTGACAGTCCAATAAATCTAAGGTGGTGGACGTCGAGTGTCGATCCGCCAGAAGAAACTGCAGCCAACCCAACGTAAACCCGAAGACCACCAAGAAGAAGACGTTACATCGACAGACAGGCGGCAACCCGTCGAGTGACAGCTGTCGATCCCTATACTCTTCTCCTTGCAGACGCTGTTGCCACATTGATTGGTTTGATAGTGGGAAGATATTTCTTCCATTCTCAATAACTGAAGATCGTGAAAACATATTTTGTATAGCTGTTCTTATTATGGGTACATATTGATCACGAGAATGATGGGCTAAACGTGTTTGACTGCCAACTGTAGTTTTTTGTGGCATGCATATATATTATACCAGGATTGCTCAGTAAAACACGTAGCGAAAGGTGTGATTTCATTGGATTACATTGCATAGTAGTACCTGAAATGTGCTATCATGAGCTCTTATTACAGTGGCCAGTATTCGTGTTTAGTTCAACCAGCACCTGTAAAGTGAAAAGCAGTTTCCACTGCTTCTGGTTTTCCAGACCTGACAGATTATATGAACTGACCTATCGACTCAAGGGCAAAGGTCCCACGGACCGTCCCCACAAGACATGACGAATAGAAAGAATGAAAAACAGCAAATTTGTGGTGCAGTTACTAACAGAAAACAGGTATAGTTATTATTATAGAGACATTTAGATTATAAATCTGATTCATTTACAATTGAGCTGTTTTTGTTGTCTTATAAAATCTAGGACACAGCAATATCGGTTCTGAATTATTATAATTATGTGGCTTTCTATCTGGTAAATCTTATAGAAATTTACTGACCGCCAATTAAAACCAAATACGATTGACCTAACGTTTCGACTACCTCGGAAGCAAAATATGAAAAAAATAAATGTTGAAATTGTAATAACACTTACATTTTGACTACTTTTGCAGGGGAACAGTTTTGTTTAAAACGTTCAAATGTAATGAATTTTATGATATTTACATACATATTTGCTAATTCGCCGATACACAAAATTTGAAACTCGGAACAAACCTGGCCTACTGAGAGATTCGAACCACAGACGCTCCGCCTCTAAGCTAGTGTGTGTATGAGAGAATGTCTACTTAGCTAAAAGGAATTAAGTCTGACCAACAAACGGAAGATTATAAGTCCTGCGGTACACCCAACTTTTCCTGAATCTCTAAATGTGAATTTGTGTAATAATTCTTATATTTCACTACTAAATTTCCTGTAATTCAAAAAATAACTCAATACTCATATTGATGATAAAATGGTTGTCCCTACCTTCTTAACAAATACAAGCTAATTTCTGTAGGTGAAGTCCCACTGTAATCACTGTGTAGAATTAAGGCGTGTCTTATATCCTATAATTTAAATATCAACAGCAATTAAGAATAATCTCTGAATATACACAGTTTGTAGTATACAGTTGTAAACGGCCTAATTGTGCCACATATTTACGATATTATAGAAGATCAGCATACAAAGTTGCTTACTGTGATAAAAACATAAATACCTTAACAATACTGTCGAGATGCGCAAAAAAGTACAGCCTTGTAGTCTTAATTTCCTTCATAAAATATTGTTAGAACCATGTTTTGGTTACCAAGGATCTGAGCTAAGTTATAGCTAGATGTGTCAAGTCTGTTATTTTGCCCGACAAAAAGTACCTTGTTCTAGTCATCGTCCTAGGAAAGTTGCATCAAAGCATCTGTGTAATAGAAAATTACATGTAGTATATCTGAATAGCTATGCCACAGATGAATATTATATTTCCCTTGGGAACCACAAGGGTCAATCCATATTATTAAGGAACCAGTCAGTTAATTATCAAAGATGCTAATTTAGGAATTTGACTGTATTATGAACGGTCTTCTCCAAAATTCGGTGCGACACCTTGCGTACAAATGTCATAATTTGAAATACTAATTTTACTAGAGTATAAAGCGAACCTGCAAAAGGGCAGCGTCGTCACGCGTTGAGAGATTTGCGAAATCATTCTAACATTTGTGTCATCTTCTGTCTGTTTCTTACACATTGATTCTACATAATCTAAAGGAAATTCGGCCGGTACTGCAAGTTCATAATCTTTCTACTTGTATCAATACGAAACGCTTGAACCTTCTTGAAAAAGTCCGCCGGACGCTACTGAGAGCGTGGGTGTTTTTGTAACTCGCGTATTAAATTGATTGACGAGTATACGATTATCAGGTGGTATGTATATAATACCACCCTATGCATTTATATGACTTACCGATATCCGTTGACACTCTTATGGCTTCCAAATCACTTTCTAAATTCGATGACGAGCTTGATTCCACGTTGTTTTTGCAGCAAATACGCCTCTCTACTCTAAGCTTATTGTAAACGTATCAGTTCTACGTAGGTTTGCTCTATTTTTTTTCATATACTGTGCTTCTATGTACGGTCAATAATTTGAAATGATATAAAACTGACGAGAATTCGTGAAAGAAATGTATTTTAAGAGGAAGAAACTAAACTGCTGCATATAATTAATCGTTACAAGCAAATTTTTCAGCCAACTTTGATACTTTGTAATTCCTAAAATACTGAACCGATTCAAAAGGCGAGCACAGATTTCGGAAGGTATTTCCATGGTCTTTCGAATTGATGACAAATACTTTCCAAATTTTGAGATGGGGACTTAAATACACGGAATATCTGTTACGATATCGAAAAAAATTTTTTTTTTTGAAAAAATTCAATTTTCCAATCTACACCAATTTTTTCTGTTTTATTAAGTGCATTCATAAATTTAGTCTTTGCTAACTTCTAGCCCTCTCCTTGCAAAATAAAGAACTCGCCCTGAAGACATGTACAATGGTTTATTTAGGTATTTAAACCAACCATAAAGTCTGTTTGTTCAGCATAATGATTCATGTGAAATATGAGAACAAATTAATACTCTGGAGTAGGTCAAAGAAAAATATCAATTGGATCATCGCTGAAAACCTTATTGGGCCGCCTATATTCCAAATGACGTCCCTAACTCTCTTATGCATGGAATGCATGGAATTAATTAGTCTGGAGAACCAAAATTTCCAGTCACGCACATTCGCGTCTTCAAATTCTTGCAAATTTTGGTTTCCATCACCAACCCGATTCAAACGTTACTTGAGCTTCATCTATTGAGACTCTGTTGTATTCATATCCAGCGATTTTGCAGGCCAAATTACTCGATTGATATTGTTTTCTCTAAGCAAGTGGTTAATAATTCATACTCGACGATGACGAGCATTGTCGTCGACTAAAACAAATTCGACCCCAAATTTATCTGTAACGAGTAAAACACTCGAATATCTCTCGAGAGAAAAAGATAGCAAAGACTAAATTTATCAATGCATTCTATAAAACAGACAAAATGATGGAGAACGGAAAATAGGAATTTTTCGAAAAAAAAATTTTTTTCCAAAATCCCAAAAGGTTCCCTAGATATGGTCAATATCTATGGAACGGTGTGTCAAAAAAATATTACCGTGGCCTTTCTACAAAATGGCGAGCCGGTGACTTTTTTTCAAAATGGATGACTGTGTTTTATCCTGTGATCAAGCTCCCCGTTCAAAATTTGTGAAATTTTTGTCATTGATTCAAAAGGCCATGAATAGACCTTTCGATATCTGACCTGACTATTTGAGTCTGTTAAGTATTTTAGAAATTACAAAGCATCAAAGTTAGCAGAAAAATTTGCTTGTAACGATAATTGTCTGCAGCTGTTTATACAAATTTTAAAGAAAAATGTGATATCATCTAACCAAAATGCCTGAGTTTTTCGTACGTCTTATGACATTTTTCAGAATAACTGAAATGATGGCCTTCTTCGTTACTCCATTGAACATGAAAAGCACTTAGAGTTACCGTTATAGCTGAAGTGGAAAGACACAACATAAACTATCAGTTACAGAGCTTTATCAGATGTCACTGGAATCGTTAAGACGGACTGAACTAATAATAATTATAAAAGTTTGAAAGAAAAATATGTTTTTCTAATTTTTCTAATCATTAGTTCATAAACTATCATTCTGACAATGCGGACATTTGCTATCGGTGAATTGCTGTGCCAAAATCCACCTTTCAGCCAGGTCGTAATGTCCAAGCGATGCTAATTAAACAGTTAGGATTTATGGTTAAGATAATGTTTTACGTAACAAGGTATCACTGCACCTGTAATTTCCAACATTCTAATATATTTCTAACAGTCATAACTCACACTGTAAACAGTGCTTGCCCAAATGCATAATTGCTTCAGGAATGATTGGTTGTAACTGTATCCACACGCTAAAAGGAAGAAAAATTTTTGACGAACAATGTGACTGCAGTGCGTTCAAGGAAATAATTACACGAGCACACCAACATGTTTTAGCAGTTAATTGAAGCCTGATCTACCAATAGGTAAGGAGCGCCAAATGTGCATGGAATGGAAGGTGAAAGTACAATTATTATTGTAAAAACGTTACTTGGTTCATTATGTTTCCTACTGAATTCTTATTGAAATCATATACGACTAACTGAAATACATTTATATTTCGGCTGCCATGGCAAGTAAAAATTTTAAAAAATTATATTTCGAAATTATGACATTACATTTTTGACTGCTATTGCTTTTGATACTATGAAGGGCTAGAATACAGATGATGCTTTTGCATTGATGATACATCCAAATGCAATAATACCATTTCTCCCCATTTGAGATCCAAGTAAAGAAAACGAAAAAACCTGGAGAAAAACGTGTGGCCTATCTCTGGGTTTCGACCAGATGGATCAGATTTTCTCCTAACGAATATCAAACTAACCTGGGTCACAGTCTACTGAGGAATTAGAAACAGAATCATCAATAAAATTTATCAAGGTGGATTCTTTGAGCTTATTCTTGAAATGTTATACTTTTTCAAGGTCGGCACTAGCTCAGGGCAACTGGGAACTGCATCAAGGGCCCAAAAGGTAGTTCCTAGCTACGACACTGCCCTCATTGTATAGAAAACATATGGAACCAGAAAGTAAACCCTAAAGAATGTTTCAGAAGTTACTTGTGTATTTAGTAATACTGTTTCGGAATTCTATTGTCTTGAGACTTGCATTTCACAACGTTTCGACTGATGTAGTATCCTAAATTGTCTTTGGGTCTCGTTTCACCTTAAAGAGAAACCTTAGAGACTAGAAACGTTGTGAAATGCAAACATCTCAAGACAATGGATGAAACATCTGCTGTAAGACATAAGCAAGATAGCACTACCATCCAAAGAGACAAACTGAAGTTGTTGGTGATTTATATCGATCAATTAGGTTCTGCTAATTTACGTTCTAAACATAGTTTCCGTTTCTGTCTTATCCACCTCTATTTATTTTTCAAAAACCATATACCTACATTCCTAAAGAGCAGGTCGCTATTAACAGTTAGCTATCTTAGACTTGCTCCACTCACAGCTAAATTTGCGTCACCTTCGTAGCATATGATTCTTTGCTGATCTTTGTAACTTACAAAATGCCCCCTATCGAATTATATTTAATATTAGACTTATAAGTTTCTTCTACCTTAACTATTCCAACCCTTTGTTGTCTGTAAGAAATGTACAATCTAAAAACTTGCTTCTCTCACACCATTTCTCTCCAGTTTCAATAGCAGTAAGTCTCTATCAATTCAGAAGTAAGCTTTAGATAAATATAGATAAAATCCTACTGCAAAGTAACCCTGCACAAAAACTCAATAATGTAACAATAATAACTCAATTTAACTGATGAACCTTATCATGTGGTTCACCTTATATTTGTACTATTAAATAAAACTCTCATCATGTAGGTTATAGACGCTCTTACTTGGTGAAACTCTTCTATCATGCAGATAAGGAGATTGTGTAATTAGCACACAGTTTCAAAAATAAAATTACACTGAAACTGTGTGTTAATTACACAATCTTTTAATCTGCATGAAACTCCCATGCCATCAACGAAATAACTTACTATCTACGACCAGATACAAAATTTATTCGCGTTAAGAATAATCTCTGTATCAAAAGTCAATCTCCTCAACTTCATTTTCATAGCACATATTCTATATAACAATTTCTCGATCCTCTTTATCTACATTGAAAGTAACAACTCATTGAAACAGAAAGGAATGACAGTTTCATGTATCTTGAAACGAATTAGCAGAGCGTACAAGACTTAAATACCATATCATTCAGCAATGGCTATAATATCGACACTGCAATGAATAAAGCGACGAACGCTTCTAACAATTCTTCAATTCTATCTATTGAACGGATCTGTAGTGGAAGATCATTAACAGACGAAGCGAAGTCAAGATGCAGCTACTATGACGAGGCAGTAATTGTGTTTCCTCACAAATTAATACATCACTTCTGCCTGGGAGGTTAGACATCGTGATGCGTTTATCGTAGATTTGATCGCAGCCAGCCATGAGAATACAAGGAATGTTACACTTTTGCGTAGTTGGCTGGCGCACTGTCATTTATTTGATGTGTCAGAAGATGTCTACGTCAGTTTATACACCAGTAGAGTCAATTATAATAGAGACTTAATAGTAACAGGTGATATTATTGCTGGAATAGAAAATATTGTACTAAATGATGAATAGACATCATCGCCATTCATTTATGTTATTGTCAAAATGAATATATAAACTTTAATCAATATTAAAAACTATGTATTTTGAAAATGCGTGGAGGGTTTGATATCAATTGGAATAAGTATTTCGTTGCTAGCTATTTGTAAAAGTATAATCAGCATAAAAATATAGTAAGAATTCATTTGTAGTCGCAAAATTTTTTAATCAACTCTATCCTCATTTTAAGGTTATCAGAAATCATTTCATTATATTGATTTAGTGAACTTTCTATTGCTGTTAAACAAAATCTGAATAATTCATAATTACTATTTACCCTTTACTGCGATTTGACATAGCGTTTGAATTTATTTTTCCTTTAACTACAATCTTTTGAGGCCTACTTTGAAAATATAAGATGCGGCAGACATTGGCAGATTGAAGAATGTAGAGTATAATATTTTTTTCATATTATTAGTCCAAGATATGAAAAATTTGTTTTTCATAGATGCACAGTATGAAATTTGTGGATCATTTTGAAACAGTGTACAGTTTCAAAATTATTTGGGAATGACTAATTCATGTATATAATATATACCACAGGACACAGGACACAGGTTTTTGTTATGTTTTAAATGATAAATTTTGATTTTTTTTTGGTAACGAATAAAGAAAACAACAGATTTTTTGGTCAAGGTTTGCTTTTGAAGAGACTAGAGCGATATTCCGAACATTATTACATATTTATTGGAGTTATCTTTAAATTCTATTATTAATTAAATGTATTTGCTATGTATCTGAGTAACTTTTAGCATTTTTGATCGAATCAAAACCCCTCAGTTGATCGTATAACTAGGTTCATCTAAAATATCCTGTCAAAGTTTCAAGCCAATCGAATGATTCGTTTTTGAGTTATGGGTTTTTCAAACCCGTTTTTCTCGAATCGTTTCAAATTTGCTGCAGCTCAACTCAAATACGAAACATTCTGTCAACTGACAACACGTTTTAGACGCATTTAGTTATACGATCAAATAATGTTTCTTGTTCTTTTCAAAACTTTGCCATTCCGCGAATTTTCAATATTTTTCCGAAAACTGACTTGATCGCATGGAAAATATCTTATATTCTAATAATAATTTCGAATTTCCATGTTTCAGGCATATTCAGTAATAATCTCTGAAGCAGTGAAGCTATACTTTTTTCACGTTCTCGCCAGATGGCGCTTTTATCGTTTAATTCTGAATATTTCTCATAAACATTTTTGTATATATACCTATTTTTATAATGAAAACTTATTATAGTATGAAAATTTTATATTTGTATGCTAGGATAGCTCTTTAGCACAAACTTTCACAAATAAAACTCTGTTTCAGTGACGCAATTGAAACGCTTCACTGAAAAAAAAAAGTTAACCTTGTTTGAAACACACCGTTTTTTCCTGAATAATTGAGGAGCTTCACGAAGTAAGATCATCTACCATCTACAAGAATCATGCGTGTAGTGTCTGCATTAAAACAGAAAGCGAAAAAAAATTTTTGTTGTTGACCTGTGCAATCAATAGTTATGTATACTCAGAGAAAATAATATCCCTTGTGGTGCGTTGGTATTATGAACAGTGTAGCAAAATAGCAGGATGACCTTGCATTTCTTCCTTGCTCCTTTGTGGCATACGGTATTTGTACGCTCATTATAAACGGCACAAAGGCAAAAGAGCGGCACACTTTGTGCACCTATCTTAAAAAGATTTATTTGTTGTATACTTCGTTTCGCTGAATGTGCCATAAAGGACTTTTATGCCCACAGATGCCAATTTGCTTCTCATTCCGCGCGCTGTGATAGCTGACCGAAATGAACGCAATTATTATCATCATCGTTATATTCTGAATAAGGACATGCAGTTCCGAATCATATCTCTTTGCTGGTGTCTGTAGCCTTGTAAATGTGTTGAAGAGCATTTTGATAGTTTTTACTTCCCACGACAACTGACGAGAAAGTATTGTGGTTAAGCGAGAGAAATTTCGAATTTGAGGTACTGTATTCTACTTGATGTTTCATGGCAAATACATCACAAAAACGATGTCCCTCATATTCGTTGTTCTGTCTATCTGTTCAGTTATTGACACCTTTATACACATAAAAATGAATTCTCAGACGAATAAATATACCATATCTTCCTACATGCGCAAAGCTATAATTCTTCAAGTTAGAATACTATATTTTTGATCATATCGGTTTAACTTAAGTTAATATGTTTAATTTAGACCTGGGAAATTCTTGGAGATAAGAATACCAACATCTCAAATTGAGAGTATGATAATCTTGGCACAAAACGTAAAATATGTCACCTATAAGAATAGTATAATGTTGACTGAAGTCTTTCAACATCTTGGCGTAAAGAGTTCAACTTCATGATAAAATTTTGCTCTTTCTGAAGGTAGAATCTGTAGAAACTGTACCAATGTGACTTCTTTCTTATCTTTCTCTACGTCATATAGTATTTCTCTTCAATCAAGTTTTGCAGGTATGACACAGACAATCATAGGATATAAAAAATGTACTTGTTTCATAAATAACCTCTAACAAAGGCAGAAAACCTATCGCTCTCCTGAGGCACTTTGAGAGGATAAATGTCTATTTACAGTGACCTTGAAACGCTGTAGATTGTAACTATCGGGGACAAACTCCCCGGCAGCTCAAACCACAACGGGGAAGTTCTCCAAAACCTGGTGAGGTTGCGCCCGCTACGCCCCTCTTTGTTTGCTGTACTGGCAAGTGGCACCTTTCTCCGATGATACAGACTGTGGAGGTCCCTTGTGAGGTCCAGCGTATCCACTATTATCCAGATGCTTTAGTAAGTGCTGCGCTGCACATCCCATACATGCGCGCAGTACTCCAACGATGGTCTGATCCGAGCCTTGTACCTAATCCAGAAGATATACACCCACCATTGGTAATAGAACCTATTCACAACTGACGTATCACATCAACATCTGTACACCTATATTGAGATCCTCACAATAGCCACAAACCCAACTTTTTAACAGCTAATTCATTCTGATTGGTGAATTGATGAAAATGTAAATCAATGGAGAATAATAGGGGCGGAAACAGACATGAAATATGAGACGCGTACCGCTAAAATGCCGCAGAAGATGGCGGAGTGAAAGAATGAGTTACTTGAAGCTAATACGGGGCATTTGGGAAGCAGCGCACATTTTCGAACACAAACTATAATACTGTTAATGGAGGTTTTGCATTTTCCAAGATGTTTGTATGCTTGATTGAAGTTAACCGGGCTCTGTCATATAGTATTTCTCCAAAATTAAGTTTAAAAGGTATAGTGCGGATAGACATATAAATATAAAAATATGCACCTGTCACAACCACAATTTTTCAACGGCTCATTCATCCTGAGGGGATTTGATTAAAATATAAGCGTATGGATAATAATAGGCGCAAAACAGACATGAAATAGGAGACGCATACCACTGAAATACTATTGACGGAGATGGCGATGTGGAATAAATTAATTACTTCTAGCGAATAGTGGTGTACTTGGAAAGCAGCATACCAGGACTATCCTATTTTTAATGGCTGTTTTGCAGTATGCTTGATCAAAGTAAACGACGCTCGATTGGAAAATATGATAGCCTTACTAAAAAAACATGGAACATTTTTTAGAAAAGTATGGACATTTTGGCTGTAAGGAAAGTTATACTTTTCTTCAGAGTAGATTTCTTTAGAATCAGTATATAATGATATAAAATATACGCCGTACCGTCGATTCTTGAACTAGACGATTGCGACGCTTGCACATCCACCATGTTTTGTCGGTCTGTATGCCTTCACATGATCGTTCTATGTAGCTTGCAGGGTTACCATCTTTACTTTCACACTGGTTTCTCCTGCTTACTTATTCTATGCGGGTAAATCATAATTGTAAAGTATTGTAGTTCGACTCTATATTTCACATGCCAAACTATCAGCTTACTAAATATGTTCATTAGATATTGGAACGTTAAATACCGTTAAAGTAAATACTTGAAATAATATACATTTTGAAACTTCGAAAATTTTGTGAATTTCATAAATCACAACATCTCTGAGGTAGTGTCAGTAGTTTCAATATTTTTTGTTTTGAAATTCAAAAGATCATTAGCTCCAAAATCTGGTTCAAATCTTTATTTCCTAAGTGATGAGCTTGGGTAAGGAATACAGCATCAACCTACTTGACGCCATCTTTTTTTCAAAGAGAAAGAAAACGAATCTTTAGACCAATTCTGGAATGACTTCTTCGTTTTCAGTTCTTATGGGAGCTCGAGGGATCATTTTTGTGAACCACATCATTCGAAACGTTGTGAAACGCAAAATTCTCAAGAAAATGGTAGTCCAGACAATGAAATATCAGCAGCTAGTCAAAGATAAATATAATTGTATCAGCAAGTTTGTATCTTTTGTACAATATTTGAAATATTACAACACGGTTTGGAGATAAAACATGTTTATGATGCAACAAGGAACTTGAATACTGTTTCCTATTTATATAGGATTTAAAAAAATATTTTGTATTAATCAGTTAATTGCTGCCACTGAGGGATTACGGATTATAGATCATGATTTATTGATGAATGATTAATGATGGGTAGAAATAATTCACAAGGCACACACGTGTAAATAAAAAATTCAACGATGTACCATGGTGAGATGAAGTGTATAGAGCACAGTCAAAAGATGTCCTTCATAGATGAAATAATCACGTACATTGTGGTTGCTCGTCCTTGATAAGACTCTACCATCATTCAGATACATTTGTACAATTTACATACAAGGTTTCACAAATAAAGATACAGTTTTTGGATCTACAAAAACTGTATGTTCATTTGGATTTCGTAATGGAAATTGATACTGAAGCTAAATGTCGATACTCGGCTCAGTGGTATCAGTTTGCTCAGTCACTTCAAAGTTGAGAACTGGTAATCCGCTCGAAGTGGGTTTTGGAAAAATTTTAAATAATAGAAATTTCTATTATAGTCATTAAAAATGAAATAGCTTAAGGAATAAAATATCTGAATGCGTGAAATATCTTAAGGAATAGAAGTTTGTCACATGAAATATCTTAAGGTCATTTTGACGGCAATGGTTAAGGTTTTGTAGGGGCTTCTCTTAAAACTCGTGCGAATGCACTCGCCAAAAAAGACAACAGAAAAAGAAAATAATTAATTTTATGCTAGATTTGAGAGCTCTGGTTTTGTATCCATGATAGGATCTAGTTGGCAAGTAATCTCAGTAGTTGCAAAAGTCAAATCTGATAGTCCGACGATGATTTATATATAAATCGAAACGCGTCACTGAAAGAAAAAGATACTTATTTGTGAAACTGTGTGCTAAATACACAATCCTTTTATTTGCAGGAGAGACATATTGTGATTGCCAATATCTTAGAATTTCGGAGAACGGTAGAGATAGCCTAGACGACGAGGAGCTTTGATGGAATTTTCCGTCCATTGCGTTCCTGTTAATTTTTGGTATAATACATGCATCATAAAAGTGGACGATTTTTGATTTATGATGTTTCTTACGCAATGGACAGCTACCCTCACAAGTTATACATAGGTCCCATAGTATACAAGAATACAACTCATTACTTATATTAGAAAATCATTTTTTGAAATTTTCAACTACGTCTAAATCTGAAAATAAAGCATTTTGGGTTTCTGGAGTAGGATTCAGATATGTGGCATGGAAAAAATCGGATAAAATAACTATTTTCTGTAAATCCCCACGGAATACAGCTATCTAAGAGTTATTTGAATATTCCAAATGAACTTTCGAGCTATTAAGTAATTTAACAGGAAATGACACTGGTGTTAATTAGGCATCAAAAAATAATGATCATTAATTACTCAAAATCGGATGAACCTAATTTTGCTGAAATCTTTTGTACATTTTCAGAGTAACACCATCTACAAGAATGTTTAGCCCTCTAGGTGCAATTGATATTGAATAATCAGGTTATAAATATACCTAAGCCAAGTAGGGTGTGTGTGATAGTAAGATGTAACTCCAATTGTCGCGCAAAGTGGTGCTGCACATTGGCATTTCACGAATTCAAGTCGTCCTAACAGCTTGGACTCTATACCGTTAGCTTTGCATCATTAATAATAAGAATAATTATAAAATTAATATCAAATAATAATAATAAAATCCGTCTTTAGCCTAGACCCTTTTTGACACCTGTTCGAGCGAACAACTGTCACCACTATTAGGCAGAGTCCAAGCTGTTAGGCCAATTTGACCTAGTGACACTTGACGTTAACTGTTGGTAGTGGTTTGCCCGATTCCAAACAAAGCTGTAGATTGGATTAAGCCTCAGCTTGTTCATGTATCCAGGTGATACATTGCTGACCTAACCTAAACGCAATAACACAATTTTATCGTGCCGCAGAGGTAATGAGGGGAGAATAACCGGTCGATTAAACTGACAAATTAGCCGGTGATGTACAGCAACAACCGCAGGCTGTGGATTGACTCATTGTCCACTCCCCACGAAATATCGGAAGACCATTGCATCCGAACGCCCAATACCTTCCGATGAAAGGTGATCCAGTGATCCATTTTCCATTGTAGACTTTCTCCCAACAATGGACCAGGGCACGAGTTCCTTTCACGCAAAACGCAAATTGCCGACCACCGAAGCCTTTTGTTAGCTGGCTTTATTATACACGGGTATTTATAATAAGTTTTCGGGTGACAGAATTAGTAATTGATGACTTGGATTTTTTTATATTCGAGCGGGTCATCCTTCCGTTTGCCCCACATGGGGTGGTGCAAGCCCGTTACATGCTTGATTTATCGACTGAGCCCCCGGCGAAAGGTGGGGTGGAATTTTACATTGGAATGCCTAGATTTGAGTAAACGGTGGCATTTGGGGTGTGATGGTCAGTGTTGCGTTCTCGTAAGGCGGATTAGTAATCCTAGAATGAATTTACAGAAGAATATTTTTTTATATGTATGATCGTCCGTGCCAAACGTAAAGATAAAGCGACGTCCCGTACTCATATCATCTCTTATCCAGCTTCTGACGATTGACATCAACTGTAACTTGTCATTGCACAGGCACTGTTAGATAGCCTCACATACTCACAAAGAATCTGTATAGTCGGGAACATCGGAGAAAAGTGATTAATCAGTCTGTATTCTATGGATTCAGTCATAATAGAAGCGTCCAGCTTGCAAAATTTCAAACAGGCAACTTCTTCTTGAGAAGTTCAGCGCTGTGTGATGAGTTGTCAAGGATGGCCCGATGGTTTGATGGCAATTATCTGAAAAGGAGGCACACATAAAAAGGAATTCGCAATCCGAGAATTACAATATTCTTATGAAGATATACTCATAACAGGAACACCTGTTCTCACTCAAGACAATTATTGTTTGTTTAAACAAAGAAATGTATATTATCTATTACAACACTTATTCGAAAGAATTATACTCAGAAGAAAAATATAATTTGTGTTCAACTAAAATTGCAATACGTTTGTAATAAGTGTTCCATAAG
Source organism: Bruchidius siliquastri (assembly GCA_949316355.1). Taxonomy (NCBI): domain Eukaryota; kingdom Metazoa; phylum Arthropoda; class Insecta; order Coleoptera; family Chrysomelidae; genus Bruchidius; species Bruchidius siliquastri. Next base: position 32,956,881 of record OX438530.1, read on the forward strand.
TGTAGTAAGTTCATCATATTTTCCAATGTAGCCCCATTTACTTTGATAAGGAGTACAATCATTTTGAAAATTGCAGAACCTTTTTTAACAATAAGATAGTCTTCGTTCAAAAATATATTCTTCTTTCCAAGTACACCTATATTCGCTCCAAGTAATTCATTTATTTCACATTACGATTTCATCGCTACACGTGTCCTATTTCAAGCTTGATTTAGGAAAAATTCTACATGACGGAGAGAAAGGTAAAAAAGAAGTCACATTGGTACGGTTTGGACACTTTTTTGGCACCGTTATAAAAAGGTATCATTGTGATTTAGGTCACTCCATTTGCATCTATATATTCATTAGTCAAACATTTTAGGTAGCTATTTTTCATTTCTGCACTAATTTGCTAATAAGTTATGATTGTTTTACAATGAAATCCAGGAAAATAACATTTTAACACTAATAGCTCTTCCAAAAAAGCAAGTAGCTCCTGTTGAAGGCCGAAAAAGGCATTGTATTCCTTCAAATCGCAGATAGCAAAAGGGAATCTATAAATTACAATCAAAGATTCAGAAGCTTAAATTCGATCCAAAAAAGTTCAGAATGATACCGAGCTTCAAAGAGTCTTCCCAGAGCCAGTTTAGGGTTCCAACAACTCAAATTATAAATTCAGAACCTTTGATCCGATTTTCCATCCAACTTCATTCTCAACCGATTTCAAGCTGTGTTTACAGTTCCAGAGTTTGATTGGAATTATTGATTCTTAATCATTTGGACTAATTCCATAACCTAACGTTTTTGTTTTTGATATATTGTCCGCTCTTCGAAACTAGATGTCGGCACGCATAATTTTAACATAAAGCGAAACTTGGTGACATATGCATTTAACAGCTATATATGTATGCTTTCAAACGTAGTTTGTGTTATTTAATTGTAGCGAAAAAAAAACAACATTTTTTGCATTATTTGAAATGAGTTTTATCCCAAATAAACAACATTTGCAGCAAGTAACGTTACATTACAAGAAAAGTGCGGTTGAAACATATCGTTTGCTCAGTGAAGTTCACGGTGAATATTCTCCGTCCGATACAACTTTGAAAGAATGGTTCCGTCGGTTTAAAAGTGAGGATTTTGATGTTAAAGACAAAGAACGCGGAAAACCACCAACAAAAGTTGAAGATGCTCAATTAGAAGAATTACTCGATCAGGACCCGTGTCACACGCAAGAGGAGCTAGCAGCATCATTACATGTTGATCAATCAACCATTTCCAGACGTTTAAAGGCCCTTGGATTCATCCATTCCGTACTGTATGTGATGTCCATATGAAAAATACTAGGCAAGGTGAAAATATGTATGTCCCGTACAGGAAATATGTCCTAGGATATAATTCAGCGGACTGTTTAGCATAAGAGATTGTTGTAATCAAAATGTATTTAAATCATGTCTAAAAAAGATGCTTGTACAACAGTGTGTCTACTCCGTGGACGAATATTTTGTAAATTACCGCCTTGGCAAATATTTATCTGTATTTTTCAATTTTTCAATGTTATTTTGATCATTCCAATACGATGTTGCTTCATCTTCTGGAAAATAAATGTTATTATGATTATTATTATTATCCAGAGACTCGGAAATTGGGTACCACATGAATTGACCCCAAGAGATGTGGAAAGGCGGTTTTGAATGTCGGCAATGCTCTTCCAGAGCTACAAAATAAGAGTTTTTTGCACCGAATTGTGACTGGTGATGAGAAATGAATTCATTACGATAATCCGAAACGAAAAACATTGTATGTGAAGCCCGGCCAACCAGCAAAATCAACGCCAAAGCAAAGTATTCATAGCGGCAAAGTAATGCTTTGTATTTGGTGGGATCAAAAGGGTATCCTGTCTTATGAGCTGCTAAAATCGGGTGGAACGATCACAGGAGAACGCTATCGACAACAACTCATCAAACTGAAGCAAGCAATTAATCATGACAACGCTCGGCCTCATATTGATATACCAGTTAAAAACTAAAAAGTGAATGGGATGACTGATTTCCGTTTGTTTAAGTCGATGCAAAACGCACTTACTGGAATACGCTTCACATCAGAACAGGGCATCAAAAATTGGTTGGATTCGTTTTTGCCCTCAAGAAATAAGGAATTCTATTGGCGCGGAATTCATGTTTTACCCGAGAGATGGGAAAAAGTTATAGCTAGCGATGGCCAATACTTTGAATAAATTGTTTATTAATTGAAAAAAGGCTGAATCATATCCATAAACCTCTGTACACTATATGAAATTCACATATTATTATTATTAATAATATAAGTAAGTAATCCCTATATCTTGAGATGAAACATGTCAAAGATTTTCCGACTTTGTAGGAGCTATCGGGCGAAATGATGGTGATCGATATTTTAGATATAAATGAAAGAAAAATATATTTTCAACAGGAATACAATAGCGCAAAATGTTCTTCTTCAAGTTCATGGCATAAGCATGTACTGGTCGCACACTTGATTCCGAAGGTAAGAACACTTCAGCAACGCTCGGATCACTGTAATTCACCTCCAACAATCAAATTCTTTCATTATATACAGGTTATATGAAGAATGAAGAAATGAGTCTCCTACCTATATGCCAGCGATTTTCGTATTTTCAAGGAACAGGTTATTTATATGTTTTGATATCTGAGAACTCATGATTTGTCAGCCGCGTACAACGATCACTTCTACAAATCAATTAATAATAGGAAAATCACACATCACTCGCATTTTTGTGATATCTTATCAGAATTCTTTTATAATATAGTCATTGTTGTTTTC